>SRMA01025161.1:201107-313401 GCA_007224835.1 Danionella cerebrum
CTACCTATCTACCTATCTACCTATCTACCTATCTATCTATCTATCTATCTATCTATCTATCTATCTATCTATCTATCTATCTATCTATCTATCTATCTATTGCATCAGGTACATGTAACAAATCCAATTCAAAGATTTAGAAAGCAAATTTTTCTCTCTATAGATGCAAGTTGAGCCAAAGGAAGAGAAGGGAAAAGAGGAAGAGGTTGGTTTTTCTAGTAATTACTAACTCCATGCCCAGGCGGTGGAGGACAGTGTTTTTGAGCGAGTGTAGGCCCTGCTGCTCTGATAATGAAGGGTTAGTGTTGCAGATCTGACAGCGTTAATCTCCACATCGTCCTCGCCTGGTATTTATCCTGCTGGAGAGAGAGCGGCAAGCCCACCTGACAACACAGTTTACCCACAGCCAGACGCCTCACCCTCACACTCACCTTATCTCCAAAAACAAACCAGAACAAACACCCAAAAACTGTTCGAAGGGGAAACTTTTTCTTCACCTTTTTCAAGCCCTTTCATCTTCTCTTCCTTCCATTTGAAGTTGTTCAAGTGCTGTTGAAGCACTACAGAGGTGCAGACAGAGGAAGATGAATATGCATGGCACCATATGGTTGCTCTTGCTATGGGATTAGGTGTGTCCAGAAGGTAGAATCACGTTAATGCATTATTCTTCTCTCCTGTAATCAGTGTTGTAGGGCTGCAGTTCCTCTTTTAAAAGATGCGGTCGCCCTGGATGAACCAAAGAGGACAAAAACCGCAAGCCTTTAGAGGGTTTTACCAGTTGAAATGCAAAAACCCTGACAAAGTCGTGATGAAAAGTGATTTTTCTGACACGTTAGGATGCACCTTCTCCAAAGCCTTCATTATTAGATGCATGACAGACCTGAATATTTATAAAATCGGCTTTAATAATTGATAACAGCAATCTGCTACGGTAATTCATCAGATTTGCACTTCAACAGAGTATCCGTTTTCAGTTTAAAATAATAATAAGTTGCATGCTAATGCTGGTGAAAAGCATAAGCATGACCTGTTTGTGGCTGAAACTCGAACATGCATTTGTTCAATTTTAGAGCGTGGAAAAAGCTACGGTGCGTTGATGATATTGCCCTCGCTGCTCGTTTCAAGACTGTTATCAGTGCCTGTGATCATTTGCGCGCTTCTCATTTCGTTGTTTTCTGAGCTGTTGTGCTGTTTACTGCTGTAGCTTCCGTTTGATGGCTCTTGCATCGAAACAATCAGGAAACCAGGCAGTTTTAGGTACGAATATACAAGAAGCTGATGTGGTTTTATCAAAAGCATATTCTTTGTTTGAGTCAGTTTGCAATGCTTCCTCTTGTGCTCTTTGACTGAAATAGTGCAGTCGCACACACATACACACGCACGCACACACACACACACACATTAGTCTCTGTTTGAGATGAGTTCAAAAAGAGCAGCCACAACCCTTTTTTTTTTTTAGAAACGGTCTATTTGGGTTTTTCTTCACATGAAACTTTAAAGCGATCTCTTTGTGTGGCTTTATTAATGTATTGTGTGCACAACCATTATCAAAGTCAACGGTGACCCCACTAATCACCCCCCCCCACGCCCCATTCCCCCTTAGGAATCCACTCTTTTTCAATTGCTATGTTTGTAGATGTCACAAACATTAAAAACCTGCCTTTTCCTGTGATATCATAAACCTTTATTGATTGCAATGTGTGATGTCACAAACTGTAGATCCCACCTTTGAAAGATTCTCATCATCCGCTGTTCGTGATGTCACAAACCTTAGGATCCCGCCTCTTTCTCAGGTGTTATTTCACACTTTTTGAGGACGGAGACCTTTTTTGCAGATTTAAAATAACCCTCAATTGCATTTTTTTGATTTTGAGTTGTATTTTATTTACTAATATGATAAAGTAGTTTATGCACAAATGTAGCGATGAGCATATTCTAATATAAAGGCACTCTTTAGCCACATCTTATGACCCGCATCTCGTGGAAGTTCAGTCCCTGCGTTTCACTCAAGTTCAGGTTGATTTGAAGGATTGTTTTTAAAGGAGTCTTAAAATACCAAGAGTTAGAATCTGGAAAGTTCAGGAGATTCTTGCAGATTGGTCCTCTGTGCTTGAAAGTAAAAAAAAAAAAAGTCAGAGTCTGTGAAGCAGAGCAAATGTTTTAATGGTGGCCAGGGATCGAAGCTGTCAGCAAGGCGCTTCCTGTCTGGAAATGTAGTACGTTCTGATTTAGCGTCATTGCCTTTTTCTCATTTTTAATGGAGATGTGCAGGACTCTATGGTGAGCAGAAACTAAACGTTCCGTGTGCATGAAAAGGAAAGTTGCGTGAGGAAATGATCAAAAAGCACACAGTAAATCATAGTTCACTGCAGGGTTCTTATATTTAGCAGTGAAAGCTGTCAAAATTTCTTTAAAATCTTGTTAAACAAGTGCCACTTCTGATTCCTCTCCCTAGAAATAAATCTGCTTGTGAGAGATGGCATGTCTAAACATTTTAACAGGTTGCTTTTTAGGTTTCACACTGAGGTTATCTGAAAGCCCCCCTTTGATTGACGTTATCGGGCTTGACAGCGCTTCATATCAAGGTTAACCTGATGCTAGAAGGCCCGAGAGTGAGAGTCAAGCGTGGTCTGTGCCCCGCTCCTCGAGGCCTGGCTCTCCTTCGCTCTGTCACACGGCAGGTGGAGGTTTCTACACTCTTAATTGATAACTAATCGAGCGGCGTGTGCTGTGTTTCCCCCGGAGGACGGCCCTAATGGTGGCTTGGCTTACTCAGCAGCACAGCTCCGGAACCACTAAATTAAATATATCCCACAGATAATGACTGTGAGTGACAGACTCCGGTCTGGGCGGCTCCAGCGGCTCTCAGTGGCCAGAAGCTTGCCGTTGTGCCCTTGCTCTGGAGGAGCACGGCGCCCCACGCTAACCACAGCTCCTCGTGACAAAAATACATCTCAAGCAGTTAATCTGTGCAGATATGAGCTCAAGTGCCCTTCAGTGATGGAGGGACCCTCGGCTCATGAGCATGGTTCAGCTTCCAGTCAGACTTCTGCTCTGGCACACGGGCAGCCTCTCAAATATAGCAGCTCGCTCAATTAACCCCGTGTTCCGGAGCCCACTTTGATCAAACTTGGCCTCGACACGGTCGTCTCAGATTTTAAGATTTCAAACCCCAGAGTTTTCAGTGTGGCAGCTTTTTTTAATTACATTTTCTCATTGTTTATTCACTTGCAAAACTATTTAAAGTGTTTTTTTTTTTTTTATTTGAAACAATTCTTTTAATACTAATAGAAAAAATAAAAGTATTGTCCAAAACAATGAGAACAACTCTGTGCAGCCTTTGAATCATTTTTAAACGTTACAATCTTTTAATTTATTTAATCATGTTTTCATCGTAATTTATTTGAGTAACTGGAATTGGTTTGGAATTCCTGTGTTGATTATTTGCAGTTTTCGGTATGAATCATGCAACACTGTATCTCTGATTATATATTTAAATGTACATTTATTTATCATTTGACAGAAAAAAGACCTAGTTAATATAGCGCTAAAACATCTGAAGCACAGATACATGCAGCCTCTGAATAATATTTAAAAGTTGGTAATAATCTTTTCATTTATTTTTTTTTCATATTTATATTGTAATTTATTTTACTTTCCAGTAACTAGAATTGGTTCTGTGTTGATTATTATCAGTTTTCCACATGAACCATGGAGCTTTATACGTACATTTATTTATATTCTTTTGGTAGACATTTTTATGAAAGGAAAAGTTGTTTTAGGTGTAACTGGAATTTGTCTGGGATTCCTGTCATCTGTGTTTATTCAACAAACGTCAAAACGTATAAATATATTGTTATATTTCCATTTAAATTTATACATTTGTTGGACACTTTTATCCAAAGCAACTTACATTTCAAGAAATGAACAAGACGACAATGGAGTCCTACATGGTATTTTTGTAAATATAGTGAGACAAAAAAAAATCTAACAAAATTAGCAAAATTGTCTGCAACTGTGATTTTGAATCTGTAAAACTTTCTAAATGATTTCCTTATTTGTATATTTAATTGTACATTTGTATCTATTTCGCTTTGATTTCTTGAAGTGCACCATAAACGATAATGGAATAAACAATGATGGAAATATAATGTTGGGGGGGGGGGGGGCTTGTGTGATCAGTCCATGAGCAGAGCCGCTGTGATCACCTGTGATTTGACTTTTCCCTACCCCAGCCCTCCTTCCCCAGGGGGCATCTCAAGTGCTTTGTCTTATAATTAGGCTTCGGGGGTGTATTTGCCAAACTCTGCTTCTTAAACAAAATATTTCCTTTTCCGTCTGTGCGTCCAAACATACATCTGCCATTTTCTGTCCATTGTCCTCTGCAGCAAGTGTGTGCGTGCCTTTTTTACCCCACGGCTTGTTTGTTTTTGTTACCTGCGACGGGATGTAACTGAATTATTGTATGTGGCAGAAGGTTCCAGCCTGACAGGCGGAGAAAAAAAGAGAAAGGGAGAAGTCAAAGTAGGTCCTTCAAGGTCAGAGCAAAGACAGCATGCATCGTACAAGGTCACATTCCAGACTAAAAGCAATAAGTGCTTTATTGATGGGAAAAAACACACTGCAAGCAAGCAGATGTGCAACGGACTGATTAATAATACAACAGATTTGAGTGTGAGAGAGAGTGTGCGTGCGTGCCCTCTGCATTTCAACTCGCGACAACAAAAAAGCTACTTTAAAGTCCGAAAAAAAGAAACACTCATATGAATAATTGTTTGTTCCGGATGTGGATCGCCCACTGCAAAATTGATCCATGCATGGGAATCTGAAAAATCCATTAGAGTCTGTCAGATAAAAAAAGATGGAGTTTATAAAGACTTTTGCCGTAAATGCACACGTCTCTGTTGCTTTCGTCTTAATGCAACAACTTGAGGTGTCATATTTCTGCACCGAGGACAAAAGCACAACACTCATTAAGATCCGTTTCTCAAAATCTCATGCACTTCTGAGAATGTTGGTCATATTTGCCCTCATTTCCTTCTGAAACCCGGCAAACCTGCCCAGTGAGTGCTGTCCTCCTGCGATTTCCAACAAAGCCTCGTCTCTTTCTACATCATCCTCCCTTTCCATCTTTTCTCCCTTCAAGCTGCAGTTGGGAATGGCATTGTTTTTAATCATCAGAACCCAGAAATTATTATTATCGCCTCTGACGCGGCAATTAAAACTTCAGGTCAGAGGCACAACGAGCGGTGATCAGCAGCGAAGCTGAGAAGTTTTAATTAGACGATCAGAACCATTAATGCACAAAAAAAGGTGTGCGCTGGGAAATTAACGTGAACGTCTTAATCAGGGTTACCGACTCCGAAGAGGAGTCAAGTGAACAGAGAGCAGAAAACAAATCATTTCTGCACCACTGGGACAAAACTCAATTAAATATGCATGTAGAAAATGGAAATTCGGAGCATCAGCACAGCTCGTTGGAAAAACTACAGCAAACGTGTAGATGGGGTCGCAGACCTGCTTATTGTTATTCTTGTGTAATAAGATGGAAAGAGAGGCCAGATACTGGGCTATGAGGGCTATCTGGAGAACAGGTCCCACACTGACTTTTCCATTCCCCTTTCACTCGCACAGATCGAGGAAACAAACTGCTTCCTGAAAGTTGTAAATTAGAAAAAATGAAAACAGAAGAGATTATTTCAGCATCTGTGTGTTCTTGTACACATATTTAAAGGTCATTTGCTCATACATGTCATCGCATAAAGCATTGCGTTTATTCTCAACATATCCAAATCAGAGAGATTTCACCATGTGTGTTCAGTAATTTCTGACCCTCTTGGCATCACACACTTTTTTTTTTCATCGTTCGAACACTTAAATTAGTATGAAGTGTAAATATACTGAAAGAGCAGGGCAGATGCTGTAATAATTTTGATGGTTATATAATAACTTCAACTTCCTGTTCAGATTTTCCAACAGTAAAATCAACGCGGGAAAGTGCATTTCTACATGCAAGCTTTATGTCTGGCGTACATTCATTTTCGTCGGTTTCTGTTTCCATCTGTCAATAATGGTTGAAATTAAATCTTTCGAAACAAACGAAAAGTAAAAGTTTTACAGTCACAATCACATGTTGCGTTGCGTTCTGAAGGGCTTGATGGTTTTTACTGTGCTTCACTGGTCCTTGTTGGGTGCTAGAGCAATGACTGTAAACAAAGATGGCCGATTTGACACCCCCTGCCATTGGGCCATTTGAGGCCACCACGAGCCTGATATGAGCGTGGCTATGGCAGATAGAGAGAGGGTCCACGTGCGCACAAGCCAGTGTAGAGCAGCGTAGCTGTCAATCACTTGGTCTCTCTTAGGATAAATGAGCCATACAAAAAAATCTAGTTTGTCTATTGTATAAATAACTACTCAAAATCATTAAAATATAAATATAATATGTCATTTAGGTGGATTCTTTGCACGTTTTTCGTAGAGTTTGTATTGGGGAGTGGAGTTAAAGAAAGAATCATTCTGAAGCCGTCCTCAAGGGGGCGTTCACAGTGCTTTTGTTTCACTCAGCCGGTCATGTGAGACACACTTGTGCGAGAGCAATAGGTTTAACTAAACACAGACTTGCTGTTGGACATAATGCTCTTTAATTATGTCCCTAGCATATTTAAAATATTATGCAAAATCTGCTTTTTAGAGCGTTGTACCCTCCTTCGATATTTTTTCCTCATCAGATCCATGCCTGAAGTTGTATTTACAGTCGTTCGGGCATGTTTTTGTAATGCTATATTAATTTTTGGGATGCTCAAAAAGGCTTAAGAAAGTGTACTGCCATTGATTTTTTTTTCTCACCCACAAACCAATCAAATTAACTTCCCATTTCCAAGTAGAGCAAACACACTGCCTGGGGGTTTGAAAAAGAACAGTACCAAAAACACACACATATATAAGGCACTGCTACATCATGTATAGCCATTAAAAAAAATCCACTTGATAACTTTAATGCAGCTTTAAAATAGACTCTGCCCAGATATCTGCCAGGCACGGTTCACTCAGAATTGGGTGTGGCTGAAGCATAGCGATGGGGGTAACAGAGGTAAATGCCTTGTTTGGGGGAGTTTTATCTGATTCAAAGATGTTGTTTAAGATAAATATTTAGTTCTAAAGCTTATAAAAGGTGTACAGCACCTTTATTCTAAGTGCATTGAAAAAGACATGATATAGTCCCCTCGAGTTTCCCGGGAGTTTGTTTCCAGAACAGTCACAGTCAGGTTAGAAGGTCTATGCCATATTTTAACACGCATACTTTTCCTGTCAGATAGAGACGGGGGAGGTGGGGAGGGAGAAGAACGGGACACGCCAATCTCAGCAGTCATTAACAGCCACTTCCTCACTCTGGTGGGCTGATTGCAGTCAGCACACGTTCATCCAAATAATGCACTTCCAACGGCATTATTAGGATTTGAAACACCACTTGATTGGGCATGATATCGTTCCAGCACATAAACAGAAGCTCTGCATTAAAGCAGACGAGCAGGGACCGGAGAGCTTCATTCGAGGCAGCTTTTCTGTCATTCCCGGCGTCTTCTGAAAAGAAACAGGGCTTGCGAGCTCTTTGATGTGCGAGCTGATAAAACGAAGAAGCTCTCTCTCTCTTTCTCTCTTATTGTTCAATCTGTTTGGAATAGTTTCTTGACTTTTTCTTGAAGTTTCTCTCCTTTTACAGTAAAAGCTGTATGACATGTCTGCACTGCTCTCAATATTACAATAAACAGAACTTTGTAAAGAAAACAAGGATTTCTCTGATCATCCCAGCCATTTCTAGAATATTCAGCACAGCTTTTGAGGTCTTCAGTTAGTTGGTGTTTGTTTAGATGGATTAAATCATTGAGGTTATACATATTTCTTTTAACGCGAGTGCCCTGTATCCTGAGTGGTGGGCGGGAGGAGGCTGCTCTTTTATCTGCGTTCTTACTGATTGTATCACTCTGCATGCGATCATGAACACAAACGACTCGGAGTAAACAGCCATGTTACCATAGCGATCCCCATTGTTGGCCAGAGCTGAGGCACATCTAGCGCCGGGCATGTGTTTAAAGCAGTAGCTACTGACTGGTCTAGCATGATCTTTTTGTCAGGACATGAGCGTCTCATTAGAGGCCTGATCCCCTTTCATTTAAATCTCAGCAGTCTCTTATAAAGAAAAAAAAGCAAAGCAAAAGACTGAGTTACTAATTCCTAACCCTTCACATGAGTTGAAGGGGTGTCCCAAATCTTTTATTAGAATTTTTGCGATGCATTGCAATGAAGGGCTATATGACGTTTCTATGGGTGGCTGGAGGTACACTTCTAACAAATTGTAGTTTTGTCATTTATTAAGATTTAAAAATTCAAAAACCAACATTTTATTGGATTGTGTGTCCCATGCCCAAATATAGATCAGTAAAATCACAAAAAAATACTAGTTATCCTGGGGAAAAAAACATATTTATTAACCCTTGTACCTGCATGATTATTTGGCATCTTGGCTTTGTATTTAAAAAAAAAAAGCTTGTTATAATGGAAGTCAATGGAGGAAGAAAAAATGTAAATCTTGTGCTACACAAAAACTAAAACGTCACGAATGTTCTTACTACTATTTGATGTCCAAAACTATGATAAAAGGGAAAAAATCCAGGCGTTTAATGTTTAAAGTCCTTAACGTTTAATTTTTTCCTCGAAATTAATGTGTAAAATTTGGCAAATAAAGAGTAAAAAAAAAAATCTTTTGATTAGAGCTAAAGGAATTTATGCAAAAAAATTGACCTGATTTAATTTAGTGGCTAACAGCCATGAACAACACGAAAGAATAGTAAATTTGCATTTTTTTTTTCTTTAAAATATGCGTAAAAATAGGATTAGCCACCAAAAATCATTCAATTTAATGAAACTGAGAAAATGTGGCCAAATTTAGACTTTTGGTTACAGCTGTATGTTTAAAAGAATAGCAGGAGTGAGGCATTTGCTCATCATTCATCGTTTTCCTATTCGTAAGTGGATATTTTCAGTCTTTCCACTTAGCCCTCGGGTTCAAGGGCTAGGAAAGGAGTGAGCTCCTTTCGGTCCCTCCTGGTTTTAGTTCCCATTCTGCTTCAGTACACACACAGGGAGCTTCAAACAAACCACAGAGAACTTAATTAATGGAATCCGGTGTGTTTCACGAAGGTTTACTCTCAGGTGTGCAGGGATGTGACCCTCCTGGCCTATCTCAGGGCTGGGTGGTTGGCATAGGGGAAGTGTGAAGAAATGGAACGCAGCCTTAATTGGTTTTAGATGAAGTAAGGTTGAAATATTGGTTGTTTTACCTATTCATTTATATTTTCCTTTTAAATATAAAGTATGCAGCAGTTGCTTTGATTAAAGACACCAGGTTTTTCCCTACATTCGCTTGGCGAGCGTTAATTTTTGGCACTGGGAAAAACACACATAAATTGTGTGTAATGGAACGGGATCGGCTTCTCAGGGGTCATTTCCTACAAGGAAAAGGAGATTGCAATGCAAAGGAAATCACTAGTTAAAGCGTGAAATACTGAGCAGGGTAAACAGTAAATGACCTCTACTGTTACGCCCAAATGACCTCAATCTTCCTTTGGAGGTGTTTGGAAAAAAATACCTCAGAATTTATGTTTCCACTTCCTAATCGTTTTTGCAGATGATTTTTTTTCTGTGTTTTGAGGTGGTGGTGGTGGTGGGGGGGGGTGTTGAAATTGCCGTCTTTAACTGGCTGACCTCTCCAGCCCAGGCCTAGCAATTGTCTGAGGTGAAAATGTGCACATCTTGATGCACGCAGTGCAGCATGAAACATACTTTATTCCTCAGCTCATTGTTTCAGAGAGGAAGTGTTGAGTGTAAATACAGTAACTGAGAAAGCATGTGCCAGGGGCCACGGGGTGCAAGGTAGAGTGTAAGCGTTTAGTCCCTGCAACAGCGCCTTATGCAAAAAAAATGTTGTTTTTAGTTCCATCTTTTCATCAGAAAACTTGGAGCTTTTGTTTGTGCGCTACAAAACAAAAGTGTCCCCCTAAAGGAACACTCCTCTTTTTTTGCTCATTCTCATCATGCCATCCAGTTTACTCTTGCCATCATACACACGTATGCCAAATTTCAATATACCTTTAACATCTAAAACGTGAACTTTTCCTCATATTTACTACAGATTTGTGAAAGGCGGTGTGGCAGGGGGAATTCTGCCCTTAAAAAGTCATCTCTGGACTTGGACAGACCCACAACAGCTGCAGGGGGGAGGCTGACATAGAGATGCATATTATAGATAGCACATTGGGGTGAAATAGCAAATGAGCAGCCCATTTGAAATGAGAAGCTTCACATGCAGATTCTCACATTACTAGGATCGCAGTCGAACTGTCGATGTTAAAGTGGCGATAGGCAAACACAGGTGTGTATTTTGAGCTTGTGCCCTTGTGTTCACTTTCACAAGTTTCAACTCAACTGTTTGAATCTTAAGTGTGCTCAATGAATCAGTCTGGAACAGATATGTAGCCTGGATACTGTCGCAGAGATCCTCGCAGAAATGCTACTGCTCTCTGATTAGGTGTCAGGATTTTTTTTTTTTTTGTGATGAATTCAGACCAATTTTCTGAAAATATTGAGACATGCTTACGAGGAAATCGTTCTTTCTTTCTAATTGGGATGGCCAAAGAGAAGTTTTTATACATTTCAACATGCCCTCATTGGGTCTCGTCAGAGAGGACATGCAGGAAGTGCATGTGTTTGTCTCTCAAACCACTGTTTTGATCTCTCAAATGTCTACTTAAATGAGAAAAGCTGCTCTTGTGGTACAGAAGTGTTTCGTGTGGTGTTCTTCTGCAATGTAAAAAGTCGAGACTAAAGCAGGCGAGCGTTTGGGTGATACGAGGTGAGGGGATTGCGATTGCACTCTGTCTCTTTCGGTCTATTTGCAGATGCACTTTCTGTTGTTTCTCATTGTATTGTTGTCAAAGCCAAGGTTGGTATCTACACGGCGTGTTTAGCTCAAAAGAGTCTTTATCTATTGATCTACTGTTAAGAGCTGTCTATTTTCTCTTCTTGATTTGCACTTTTCTCATCTTCCATCATAGGTGTGAATAACACTCAGAGACTCGATTGGATCTTGTTCCAAAAATGTGTTTTGTTTTTCATTCACAGCTGAGAGGAGTTTATGCACTGAAAAGACCTCAGGAAAACCCACAATGGCCGCCAAAAGGAAAGGTGGCCTAAAACTGAATGCGATCTGTGCCAAGCTCAGCCGGCAAGTGGTGTACGATGGCAGTTCCCAGAATGCAGAGGGAGACTCGGACCTAGTGGACAACAGCGAGCGGGGAAGCTTGCTCTATGATGAAAACGACAGGCCTGAATGCGACTTCCCTGAGGGCTTGAGCCTCGCCCAAAGCCTCGAGGAAGACCAGAAACGGCGTGAGGCCATCGAGAAGTGGGTGAACGGAGAGTACGCTGATGATCCACTGTCCTTCGACGGAGTCGAGCACCGACCACTGAAACCCAACAATGGAGACGATACCCCACCTGAGGGGGTGTACATGGTACAGCCCAAAGGCTGCAGTGATGATGAAGACAACGCAGAAGAAGCAGACACCATGCCCGGCTCTCATGAGGGGAGTTATCAGGAAGACAGAGACTCAGAGGGCAGCCCCCGTAAAGACGATAGCTACCAGCCCACACTAGAAGCCCCCCCTCGCCAACCACCCTTCACTTCACCAGGTACTGTACCATCTCCCCCCTGTGTGTCAATGTCTGTAGAGTTTTATGTGAAATGAAAGAAAATACTACTGTGGTGTAAGGGGTGGTGGACACAGTTCCAGTTGCACAGGGTATTTCCACTTCTCATTCCACAATCCTTTCATTAAAAAATTGTCTTTAAAAAGGGAAAAAAGAAACGGAAATCAAACTTTTTACAGAGTTCTCCAGCTATATTAACAATCCAACTGTCATTGGAGAAAAAAACTAAATATATAGTTTTTTAAGATGGTAAACTGAAGACACCAGGGTCTAGTTTGATGTGTATTAGAGTGTATTATATCATCCAGCCTCCAGGGGGCAGCATTCAATTTTGTGCTCAAAGAGCATGAAAAGCTAAAAGAGGAAGATGTCTCTTGTACTTTGAGTGAGCGCTCTTCATGCAGCGTTTTATGAAGATCTTCTTAGGCACTGCAAACAAAACAGATGCAAATGCTTTCACTCGTTTTAAAGCAAAATGCCACAATTTGTCAAATAAGCTCATTTACTATTTAAAGCCAAGGTAAAATTTGGTTTACATTTTTTTTTTTTACTGTTCAGCCAAATTAGTGTTAGCTTAGCATAGATCATTGAATCCAATGAGACCAGTAGCATCAGTAAAAAAATATAAATATACATATATTCCATATTTTGCTACTTAAAGATGAAGTTTTGATTGACATTTAGTTGAAATAACAAGGGAAAAAGTTATGTTTGATAATATCAGCCTACAAAATGTCAGTGGTCATTTTCTCTAAAATGGGGAAAATATGACATTTTACATATGTTCATAAATTTTATTATACTGAAATATCATTGATCCAGTAGGTTTTAAAGGTCTAGTTTACCAAAATTGGTAGTCTATGTATAAAAAAGGTAGTCTGTTAAAAACTAAGAGCTTCTCTGCATTTGTATTTCTCAAAGGAAAAAAGTAGAGCTTTTGGATACTTTTTATGGGTCAGATCTTTTGATTTGGCCTCTGTTGGAGGGAGGGGGTGGGGTGCTGGGTGCCTTGTCTGAAAAAGCCTAAAAAACATTGTATGGCTACCTTAGTAGAAATCACTGCCTGCTCATTTCCATGTGTGTTTTGCAAGCAGCCACAGCTAAAACAGTATCAATAGAGACATCTATAGATCTAAACGTGAAGAAAGACTCCTTTAGGCCGCCTGCAAAGACTGGGGTCTTCTCTGCAAGGGGAGTACACAAAGATATTCATGTTGGAAAAGGCTGCTGTCGATCTACAGAGCAGCCGAGGGACCGAGCGAGTCCAGCTAAGCTTCATATTACACCCAGGATTACGCTCTGACTCTTTGATTTTCTATAAGCTCACTAAACGTAGCTACCACCCGAACTCAATTACATTGCATACCAGCTTTGCCAAGACTCCAGGTCTCTCTCTCGATCACTTCAGGAATCAAACGATTTCATTCTGTGTTTGGACTGAGCTAAACTGGATGAGTTGCAGAACGGTTCATTTCTCAGATCAGGAAATCAGCCCAAGATGGTGCTTTTTTGTTTAGGTTTCGTTTTTATTCCACTTCGTGTTCCTTTCAATAGTAGAAGTGGAACCAAGCGACTCAAAGTATTTTCCAGCAAAGCGAGCGTTGTTGTTTTGGTCACTCATTCTGTGTTTATTTATTGCTCATCACTGAATTTGTGTTTACGCTGAACACCTTTGCTTCCATTGAGCGCAGGCCGCTTTTCAAAATGAAGAAAGACGCCAGCAAGCAGACATTAGTCACCTCTCTTGTCTTGAGCTGTTTTCCCCTCCTTTCTCTCTCTTTGTTGATTGTAACTAGGGCATCTATACTGCCAATGTTACTGAGCGGCTCACAATTAAAATATTTTTTCTTCCCTCGTGCTGCTGTCTTTCAAAGGCTGATGCGGAGCGCACATAATTATGCATATAAACATAGTGGCTTAATTATCTCTCACAACATCAGTGACAATGTAATTAACAAACATCGCAAGATCAATGAGAGAAACTGCGACCTTCAAAACATTTAACTCCTCACATCAGGGGACTGAGCCGAATCTCTATCAGCATCAAATCACTGAAAAGCTTCTGCATAGAGCTCTCCGACGCATTATTCTCAACCAGGATAAAACCCTGGTGTTTGGTTCTAAAACGTTCTAAATGTTACAGTGAGAAACAATGTTTTCTTCCTCATCAAAGGTATGCATTTCCATATCAAAAGGAGTCTCTAATACCATTAAAAAACCGAAGTTATATTAGTTTCATTTATGACTCATTTAAATAAATTTACGCGGACAAATGTATTTTTTCACCAAAGGCTACAAAATTAATAAATTCATTAAATATATGCAACAATATACACAATAATTGAATATTTAGTTCAATAAGTTACTAATGACCATAATATTAGCTGTGAATCATAGAATATTTTCTTTTTTAAGCTAAACCTTTCCAACAGAACACATGACTAGAATCTATTGAAGGCATCTTATGAAACCTTCACCACTTTGTTATTTTTTTCTCATGTTATTTAAGGAGTAACTGGAATTGGTACGTAATTCCTGTGATCTGTGTGGATTAATTGCAGTTTTCCATGTGAATAATAAATGTATATGGATATTAATTGTATTTAATTTCATTTGGCAGACAATTTTATCCAAACATGCATTTCAATGAATGAAAGAGATGATATTACATAGTAAATACAGCGAGGAAATTAATATATCTTTGGGACCTTCTGTGGATAATATATGTATATCTTTATATCAACAATAACTAATAAGTGATTTATACATGTGTATTGTTACACTATGAATGAACAAGAGATGAACTCACACTGCCATCATCTAATTTGCATAAAAAGAACTTTATGTGCATGAGATATGTTTTCTATGCAAAAGAACAAACATAGCACACATGTTTTGTCTCATAACTAAAAACACACACACAATTAGTGAAAGAAAACATGTAGTGTGGAATGAAATACTCTAGTGGGTAAAGTGGATAACATTGAATTTGAAACCAGACATGCCTTTAACAGACAGATCAGTCTCCAGTTTCATTACAACATAGAAAAACAATGTTTATAGTGGAAAAATCCACATTACTCATATTTTATGAAGTGGATGTGAGAATACAGCCAAACTTTTTGTAAAAAATTCATATATTTTCCTGTATTCCTTGTTTTTATCATCGAACACCACAATCCCAAGTTCCTTTTTTTCTACCTCCTGAGATTTTGAAGCGTGAATTTGCACGATTTGGATGCGCCAATAAAAAAAGACAACATCACTGCCTCAATACTACAACAGTCACTACTACAAAAGTCTCTAAGAAACCCAGAAAAATTGCTAGATTTGTTGCTAGACTTATAAAAACAACTTTAAGGGGTCTGAGAAGTTGATATGGTTTGGTGTCAGCATTGCAAAATATAGAGGCTGTCATACAATTTTATCCAATTCTGAAGGACATAATTTATGCACCATAAATTCTTAGTGGAAATATCTATCTTGGTGACGGGGGTGAGGGGGGTGCACCCTTTCTGTTGTTAGCTAATGGAAACACTCATGTGCAGTTTGACCATGCCACACTATGCTCTTTGAAACAGCAGTGGAGAACCAACAAACACATTGATTTTCTGCAGATATCATTTCTTTGTTGTTTAGAAAGAGCTCTTAATCCACCCCCCAATGTTCAGGGCAACACCCCTAAAAACCAGGACAAATATTCATTCGCACAGCTTCATTCTTGTCCATAGATATTTCCTTATCGTCATCCCCTCGGAAGCACAGGGCAGAATCAACCTTCTCCCCTTGACCATGTTTGGACAACAGAAAAGAGATATACTCCTGTTTCTTATCACACCACAGAGGAAAAAAATGTTCCCTAATTGCCTCAAACATAGACAAGGGCTTTGTCACAGTCTGGAATTTGCCCGTATGAAGTGGTGAGATTAGGAGCACTTCTTTTTGTACTCTCCAGTGACATGAAGAAGAGCTAGAGAGTGTGCTGGGAGTTCAGCCAGGCAGATCGTACCTTTCCTGCAAAGCCATGGCTTTCCAACCACACGCACATGACATTATTTGGAACGTGTGAGATAAGGATGAAGGGGGAAACTCATTTACATGCTGTTTTAAAAGGTTATCTGCTCCTAGGTCCCGCCATAATGTGTGCAGTTTAAGTCCAATCATTCTCCAGACACTGATAGTCTATTAAAGCCGCCCTCTGCTCGCTAGACTTCTCTTGCTGTCTGCTACTGTTTCCACCTGCTCCTACAGCTCAGCTAAGAATCTCATAGCACTTCTAAAAGCCAGGTCTTCTTTGTGTGACTAAACAGAGACGTGTGAATGTTTTACTTGAATATATAATACTGCCAGCGTTCGCCATAAAAAGTCACCTTTATGTTGGGTGTCAAAATACTTTTTGTTTCTTTGTTAATTAGAAGTGATGATAGCTTTTCACACAAAATACCCCTCGGCCTTAACCCTCTGTTTTGCACGTTAATTGGAGGTGAAGAAGTGTCCCATTTCTTTGCCATTGAAGACCATCGGCTATGAGGCTCTTTGGTGTAGGGGTATCCAACCCTGTGTTCCAAGGATTCTCTAGAGACATACTTTAAAAATAAAGGGGTGAGATGACAACCAGCACAAATTCAGTATTTTTTAATTTCTAAAACATTTACATTTATGAAAACCACCATTTTAAGTTCGTTTTCATGTCGTGTTCATTTAAGTGTCAGTAAAATAATTTGGAAAAAAATGCATCATTATTGGAAGAGGATTACCGATGTTTGGCTGATAAAATAATTTTTTGACCCAATATATTTATTTATAGATTTGGAATACGAGAATGAATGCAAATATGCAAAATAGTTATTTGTCAAGCTAATTTCTTTTAGTGCACTTATAGAGTTTTAAGCCAATTAAAAGAAATGTATAGATCATCAAATCAATATTTGGATTGAGTGCATTTTTTTTATCTAGCTTCATCTAAATACACATGTAACAACAAAAAATAGACCATTGGTAACAATGAACAGCTTTTAATACAATAATAAAAAAATAACATTCTAAGTGTGGAGTGAATACAAGGCAAGGCTGTTCTATTATCACAGTGTTGATGTATTGATCTCGCTCATTTACGCCACCATGAATAATAACGCTCTGGGTTTTATTTGTTGAACATTTTTCGGGAGCAGCAATTAGGGCATGGCATTCACAATTATTCCAACATCTTGTTCCTCATTAGGGGGTCTAACACCAATATTTTTAGGAAATATTATTAGCCCCCTTGAATGTACGCTCGTACTTTCCCCTTTATGCTAACTACAAGGCCAACCCCTGTTGCTGAACATGTGAATCTACGAATGCGTTAAAACATACGCATGAATGAAGTGGGTTTTCCAATGACAACACAGAAAAGTTTTACATCAAGACGACCAATATTTTTAGAAATGTTTTCAAATCAACCGTAATGCCATGGTCAAATTTCCAATAGTTGCAGTCTGGTCGATTGGGTGGTGCCACATGAGGGGGTTTTGCTGGTAGAAAGTTCACTCCTGATGCATTATTGCACTACATAGATTATTGTTTTTTTAGACTAGGCACTAGAACCTGGTTTAAGGAGCTTGTTCTTATTTGGCCAGAAACTCTCCTGTACAAAAATACTGTTACTTGATGTCAAGCCTTCCTCTGACAAAGTGAGTTTCAGGGGAGACAGAAGCACTAAATATCCTTCAGTAGGTAATAATAGCTCATTATTTTTGTGCTTAGTGTCTTTTGTTGTGGCAGATTCAGCACTGTTTAAACTGAGGCTAATTAACTTAAACGAGCGTACTTTGCTAAAGTGGAACAGGGATTTTCAAGAAAATTGGCACTTAATGATTTCCTAAAACATTTGACGCACACATTCTGTTATCTTGCATAAATATGTGAATGAACAGTTTATAAATACAAGTAGCTCTAGCGTTTGGTGAACATTTCTACTGTTTTTATGTGGAGCAAAGTGTAGGGATTTTCCTCTCAAATACCTGATACATTTCTTTTACATTTTTCATGTTCTTTCGATCTCCCAGATCACCTTTCATACTGGTCTACTATATCTAGGACTAGCCTCAATGCAGCAGTGGAAATTCGGGGATTATTTTACATGCTGACAAGAAGACGTGAAAAGCTTGGGCGAGTGACCAATTTAGCAATAACTTAGAAATATGAGAGCAAAACTGAAATATTTTAGTATGAAGTATCATTGCTAATATTACCGCCTAGCGTCTCATTTTTCATGCAATCCAAAAGGCAATCAAATAAACTGAGAAAAGGTCTGGTGGAGGGCTGGGGTCTTGGCAGTTGTCGTCTGGAACCGTATGCTTGTTTCAGGGAGGCTCTCCTGACCGACAAACTTGACAACACAAGATATTTTGCATTCATGTGATGTGGTAAACACTACATCGTAGCCAAAAGCAGTGCCAGAGGGGATTGTGCTCCTTTCTCAAGTACAAACATACTTCCAACCAAAATCATCTCTGAAACTAATTTCACTTAACACTCCAAAGTAAGTTAAAGAAAATATATATGTTACGGTATCCTAATGCAATTTTTAGCTTTTCAATAGTTAGAAAAAACATGCCGTAATAAATTTCATTTAAACTATAAAGTAAAGACTGGTATAAAATTTAAAGAATTATTAAATTCTCCACTAGTATATTTTGTCTCTTTTATTAAACTGTTTAACCCATGGTGCCTTTTTGAGCAATTTTTTTACTACTTTACAATTTACTCTAATAGATTATCTTTTTTTTTTATACACATTTTTTTGTGGCAATGCTTGATATCGTTTTTTAGTACAACTGCAACTTTTTTTTTTTTTTTACAAATTGTATTTCATTAAATTACACAATAATTCCACAACAATCCTGAAATAGTACAAAACAATACAATTATGGGTATTAAATTCCGTCTTTTTTCACTGCAAAAATCTAAAAAAAAAAATGAGCGAACAGTTTTTATGTTTTACAAAAAAAGCAAAACTGTTGAGAAATAAAATCATAAACCCCACAAAAAAGTAAAGACATGTTCAAAACAATGTGAAAAATCTCCTATACCTTAGAGACTGTTCCAAGCACATTGTTCATTTTTGTGCCAGGACTTTGAAAAACACAAGCCATATCACTTCTTGTACTTCCAAGGGTTGTTGTCCTTTGTTTTCAGCACTAGATGGAACTTATGGCATCGATTTGGGGTCTGTAAAATGGAGCTGCTGTGATTGGTAACCGTACCGATGCATGCTGAGACGTTTAAGAGTTAATTCCATTTATTGGAAAAAAAAAACAATGTATTAATACTCATAAATTTTCTTCAACTTGCAAAATTTTTAGATTTTTCAGATTTTTACAGAAAAACATGGAGCAAATTATTTCAACATATCAAAGTGGCACAACTTTTAGTTGGTCACTATTTATTTACAATAATTGAAATTTTAGTTTTCTAAACAGCTTGTATGTCTTTTTTTCAGGAGAGGCCTCTGCACTTCGTGATTACGCAGCAAACACCATGAACGAGTTCTTAAACATGTTTGGCTATGATGACCAGCAGGTTCGGGATGAGCTGGCAAAGAAAATCAGCTTTGAGAAGCTGAAAGCAGCTACCTCAGATCCCTCGTCTCTCAGCAGTGAGGAAGCCACCAGACGAGCTCGCTTCTCCAAGTACGAAGAGTACATCCGCAAGCTGAAAGCTGGAGAAACGTTGCCCTGGCCTGTGCTCACCAAGCCTGAAGTGCTTCAAAACTCTAAATTAACTTTAACACCAGAGAAGAATGCAGCACTCATCCAACCCTCCCTCTCAGGTTCAGATGGACAGATATTTCCACCTGGAATGGAGCACAAACAAACCTCACTCAACCCTGCCCCAACCAACCCATCACACATCCAAAACCTGGCCTCCCGTTCATCCAAGTATGATTATTTCATCCAGAAGTTGAAGATGGGCGAGAGTCTCAGAGAGCAAAATGGCAACTCCTACAAACGCCCTTCAAAGTATGACTTGGAGAATGTCAAATTCCTGCACCTCTTTAAACCCGGAGAGGGGAACCCTGACATGGGTGGCGCCATTGCTTTTAAAACCGGAAAGGTTGGCAGGCCGTCAAAGTATGACATACGAAACATACAGAAGCTCATTCCCGGGAAAGTCGAGTCTCCAATGATGCCGAGTGTTCTCCCAGTTACAGCAGGGACCCCAGGCACACCGGTCATCAATAATGCTGCTCCCGCTGGAGTCGTGGGTCCTCCAGGGTTGCCCATGGACCAGGATGGACCCCTAGGCTTTAACACTGACTACATGAAGTCCAGCTTCTCAAAGACTGACTCCATCACTACTGGAACCGTCTCCTCAGTCAAGTAAGGAATTAATGCATTTACTTGACTTTTCTACCTGAATCATGTGGGCTCTAAATACCATCATGGCTTTATCCTTATCGTTTGGTAAGGACCACTGGTTTAACTAGGGGCAGGCAAGGGGATGCTGAAACTATATCTTGTTTTTAGCATCACCAAGCTAGGCTCATTATCTGCCAATTTAGGGACCTACTCTCCCAATTCTTTTCTAAACCTAAGGTGGTGGGTTTCGCTTACTCTCCCTTATTTCCTCGGCTGGTTCAGTTCTGGTCTTCAGGTTCAAGCGGTGTTTCCACTATTCGCCTTAATGGAAGTTCATTCCTTGCCTACCTCAAATCCCTCTAGGCAAGCAAATTCTTCATAGAGTTTGGGTCATCAAGCTCAGTACACTAAACAGCACTTCTCTGTGACTAGTGGACCCTCTGTGACGGTGGGGTGAAAGAAATCTCCCAGTTTTAAGGTGGAAGTCTCACGCCTCTAACCGTCTTAATAGAAATTCATTCCTTTAATTTCTCATACACCTCAAGGCCGGGAATTTCTTCTTCACTAAGTTTGGGTCACAAGGCTTGGTGGGGCTGCAAGCTGGCAAGCATTTATCCACAACTAGTAGACCTTGGAGGAAGAATCCTAGTTTTGAGGGGGTGTTTTCACATCTCTATGGAGGCTCATTAGTTGTCTCTCAGTTCTGCAAATTCTTCTTCGTCCAGTTTTGGTCATCAGGCTCGGTGGGACCTCACTAGGTGATACTTGCCTGGTCGGACTCCCCAGTTTGCAGGGGGAGTTCATCCATCACATCACAGCTTTGTCCTAGTAGACTGTTCCTTGTCTCCAGGCTGGGATTTGCTTCTTCTTCAATCAAGCCTTAGCTTAAGCGCACTTCTCCGGAGTTAGTGGACTGGTGAGAGTCCTGGTCAAGAAGCGATTTTCCAGCTTAAGGATTGTTTCTTTTTCCCCCTTGAGTATCCAGACATCTCATATGGTCAGACTTCATTTCATCATTGTTTTTGCATTGTTCTGATTAAAGACTTTTTGGCAAGTTTATTTGGTGACTTTTCTTTATTGCTTCTTGGGCTGGTGTCTCCACCAAAATATCCAGATTTACCCAGTAGAAACGGTAGCAAGGGACGTTAGACTTAACACGTTTTGGTAGGCAACAATTTTGATCACCTATCTGGTTTTAATCAGGCTCATTATCTGTCTAAATTAGCTGCCTTCTCCCCTGGCTCCAGGTGGGGGGGGGGGGGGTGTTTTGTACCTCTAGTATGGTCCCATACCCTTACCATGCCCATCAAATCCGCTTGCGTACATGTAAACCACTGTGTGCCAAATCAGTAACCCGTTGGTAAACCAATGAGAATTTTTCTTGCACAGGATATCCTTGAAAGCTTTCCTCAGCACACAGCCTCATCTTTACATTTGTGCTCTCTCCAGAAAACACATAAGTAATGAATGGATTGTTCTCTTTGTGCGTTCATTGTTGGGGGCCATGCATCATAGTGTTCGTGTAGATCTTACAGAATCGTTCCCAAACCAAATAGCTTCTCCATCAAAGAAAATGTGTATTGATGGCGCGAACTTAGAAGTGATACTGTGTCAGTGTGTTTTTATTACTGATGTAACGTCTACAGTACCATTAATCCTTTGCTCTTTCTTCCATGCTATCATAGGAACGGCCTTCCCCCAGAGAAACCTGCCACAGAGGACATCAACGTGTACCAGAAATATATCGCTAGGTATGCAAATCCTCCCCACCTCATTCGTTAATCAAGGACATGTTTCATGCTTTAATAAAGTAGGACATGGATGTGCAAAACTATAACTGTACGGAAGATAAATAAAATGATAAAAGCGTAGACCTGCCAGGTTTGTAGACTAAGGAAATTAATTGAGTTAAATACTAGAAAGCGGGGTATTTTTCAGGTTCCTTCCAAGCACAGATCTCCTAGATCAGAAGCAAACTTAAATATCGGACACATCATACTGCCAGTCGTATCTACACTTCAAATGAAGATAGTGAATCAACTACATGACAGGCACTCTCAAATACAGACAAAGCAGGCTCCAATATTGGCTTCTGCTTCCCTTTTTGTTGCTCTAGTAGAAAGGTGATTATCACTTGTTTATTTATTCTGGTCTTAAAAAGAGAAAAGGCGCATTTCAAACAGCAAAGTGGCTTTGGCGTTAATGATTACTCTCCCAAGCCGTAACATGAAGACCACAAATCAAAGCCCTGGCACTAACAGACACACACACATCCTTGTGCACACACAAAAACCCTCCTTGGACTGATTACATTTTGCAAGAAGATTTAATTAAGGAATTTTTAATGAGGCTTCTGCTGGCACTGCCAAGAACTGTTTTGATATTTGCACTGCATAATGCATAAAATTTGTCTAAACATCTCGGCAGTTGATGCGCAGGGAGGCAGTAGATAAGCCCAGATACAGTTTCAATTTCCGTGCTAGGAAAAAAGAAAGAAAGAGAGGAGGAGAAAAAAGAAAAATGAGGACTCATAAAAAGGGCAAATGCAGCCTGGTGTGTTGGGGGGTTGCTGAAGGATCGGGGGGTGGGAATCATCTGCGCTAATGAGAGAACAGTCGTGCTAAAGAAGCAGCTTTGTAAACTTGTCTACACCCACCTTCCCCCCCTTAAAAGGGGAAAAAGTTCCTTATCCCTTTTGCACTGCTGCGGTTTGATGTCTAAAGAGCTTCCTTGCAAGAGTTTAGTCACTGTTTTCCCTCCTAAATGCTTTTATGTACCCACTATTGCGACAAACTTTGATCGGCGTGTTTCTATTGTAACAAGAGATGTGCGGCATCCTCTGTATCGTGAAGATATTAATATTTAATCCACCGCTGAATAGCTGCGTGGCCCATTAGCCCCCTGACGCGGCAAGTGGGAATTGTCCAGAGGCAAAGTGATACAGCCGGGGTGGGCTGGTGTCCCAGGGGGGGTTTGTGTACACAGGCCTGTGAATGTTTTAGAGCGACGCAGAGGGGCTGTTAGTGCAGGGTGAGTTTAACACGTGCAGCTCTACCAGTGTATGTCTGTGCTTTACCTGCAAAAGGGGTTGTTCTTGTACTAAACACATGAAAAACTCAACATTTCTGTAACAAATTCAGTTCATAGAAATGAGGAGAGTTCCCTACTACAAAGAAACATATGTCATTTGTGCTTGTGCATTTAGAGCCATGGGAATCAGTTGGATTTATATTAGTATTTTATTTTTAAGTCATAACCATAGCTTTTGGAAGAGCAAAATAACTTAATTTCAATGGACGCAAAAATAATGAAAGTAATTCATAGAAATTCTCGGGAATTGAATTTCAGCTGAAGGAAGGGGAATGGACGGAAGGATTGAAATAATGAAAGAAAGAGGAAAGGAAGAAGGATTGAATGGAAGAAAATGAATAAAATAAGCAAGGAAGGAATGAAAGAAAGAAAATGGGATTAAAGAAGGAAGTAAAGATGGAAGGGAGGAAGAAAAAAAAGAAAGAAATGAATAAAGGAAGAAAGTGGAATGAAGAGAGAAAGGGATGAAGGAAGGCTGGACAAAGATAGAAAGAAATGGATGAATGAAGAAAGAAGAAAGAAAAGAATGGAAGAAAGAGGGAGGGGAGAAGGAAAGAATGAACAAAAGAGGATGGAATGAAGAAATAAAGAAAGAAAGAAAATGGAAAGAAATAAGAAAAGAAGGAAGTAAAGATGGAAGGGAGGAAGAAAAAAGAAAGGGATGAAGGAAGGCTGGACAAAGCAAATATAGAAAGAAAGGGATGAATGAAGAAAGAAAGAAAGGGGGGAGGAAGTAAGAACAGAGTGAAAGAATGAAGAAGGGGACGGGGATGGAAAGAATGAAAAAAAGGATTAAATGGAAGAAAATAAGGAAGAAAGAAAGACATGAAAAGAAAAGAAGGAAGTGAAGATGGAAGAAAGAAATGAATGAAGGAAGAAGGTGGTATGAAGAAAGAAACGGGTGAAGGAAGGCTGGACGAAGGAGCGATAGAAAGAAAGGGATAGATAAAGAAAGAAGGAAGAAAAGAATGGAAGAAAGAAATAGGATGGAATGAAGGAAGTACAGTTGTGAATCTGGCCCCTCCCATCAGCCTCTCAGAGCACCTCCCACATTTAGCAGGTTGTGGATTCTCCATTCAATTAGCTTAATGAACTCCGCAAAGTGATTTGTGAAAGCAGTCTTGGGATAATCCAGGCAGTCGGGAGAAAAAATTACTTTGCTTTTCTCTACTTCAGCAGATGGTGCTCTTGGCAGCAGCCCTGCGAATGTTTATTTGTGTGTTTTGAGCTGTAATTGGAGGTTTTTAACAGTCATCATCGTCAGGGTTATAATCAGCCTGTAAACACTCAGGAAATGTGCCTCTTAAAGTACGGCCAATCCGTGGAAGACAAGGCGAGTCAGTCAGCGAGAGTGAAGAGGAGGACGACGTACTCAAACCTTTCTATTAGGCCTAACCTTTCCCTGATTAAAGCGCAGGCTGTTAACCTGGAGAGCCCGATGCTGATTTGGCAGAGCTTAAAGCACAGGCAAATGAGTGAATTACACTGGGGGTTACAGTTTAATAAGAGTCTACCTGCAGCCTTTGAAGGCTATGGAACTAATTTGGTAGAGATTGCTGTGGCTGGAGAGTGAATCGTAATCGTATGGTCGAGAAAAGCGTAGGCCTGTTTTCCCGACGTGTTTCGAGTTCCTGGTAATGACTCGGAGCTCCGTGAAGATCACTCTGTCAGTATTAGGGCATCTATCAAGTGGAGATAAAGCTAAATTGCCCTTTCAAGAGCAGCCCCCACATTGTCAGAGGTTTTGTAAGAAATGAAACAGTGAAATGCTGCCGCACATCCAGAGGCACGACTTATTTTCACTTGTTGATTTGGAAATCACACATATATATTATTGTGCTTATGATAATAACGTTTGGAGGCTGAATACTCAACGAATTTTTCTGCCTCTAGGTTCTCTGGCAGCCAGCACTGTGGCCATGTGCACTGCGCTTACCAGTACAGAGAGCATTACCACTGCATGGACCCTGAATGTAACTATCAGGTGAGGAGAACGTTTTCGGTTGCAACTAATGATTATTTCATAGTCGGCTAATCGTACAATTTATTTATTTTTTTTTTTTTCGGTTAGTCAGACAATGGCTTATTTTGTGCATTAAAATATGGATATTGAATACTTTGGGCAGGATCATAGTTAATGATATTCAAATACGGCTAATCTTTAAAAACATGCTTACGAAGAGAATTTCAAACTTAAGACGTCCAAACTTAGCGAGAGATCCGGTGAACGGCCCATTGGTAAACTTTGATGTCAAGAAAAAGCGTGTTTTACAGCGCCTTATAGTCCAAAAAAATACCATAAACATTAATTTTATTACCTAAATCTAGCACATGGAAGAAAATACTCAGTTTATATCTGAGGCTAATGTTCAGAGTTCTCACAGATGGACGCTGTGCCTTTAAGAGATTTCACATTTCGCAAAGTGTATCCTCTAGTACACATATGTCAAACTTTTGAGTGAAAAGAAAACTAAAAAAAAACTACATTTCTCACGCTAAAATAAATTTCAAGATGTGAAATGGGTGGAGCTAATAGTTTATCTGTGATCTGTTTCTTGAGCCTGACGATAAAAGATGATGATCGATATGCATCGTCTTCAGTCTGTGAGGGTTTTTTTTTCCGCTAAATAAATTACAAAAATGCTATTTTTCTTTATTCACTTGGACAGTTTGATCCTTCATTAATGGAGTTATGTGGGTTTTCATAAGCTGACAAAGAACAAAAAGATTTATATTAGAACAACAAGAATACGATTGTTTCTATGCAACTGAAGTGTCACTTGAATAAGTTATAAATAATGAGTTATATAACATTAAGGAGTAGTTACATTTATTTTACATTCCATTCGATTTCATTGTTTTACATTTATAAGTTACATCTGGCCCTTTGAGGACTGCCATTATGCTAATGTGGCCCTCGCTGAAAATGAGTTTGACACCCCTGCTCTAGTAGCTCATTTTAAGGTGATTATTTTCTGTTGCAAACCTTGCGGTGTTGTGCCACTCTAAACCCACTGTGGAGTGCAGAGGAAATATAGTTATAAGTTTGTCAAGTCTCTTCTGCGGATTTTCCAATTGAACCATAGTCACCAGACTTATCAATAATCGATGGTCGATGATTGGCATTCGCCTATTTCACAAAGCCGCCATTTTAAGGATGAAAGTGACACTCCGGGGGGGAAAAACGGATGTAGAGGTAGACAACCATGGCGTCAAACACAACAGTAACACATCATTTTTCGTGCTTTCTGGCAAATTATCGATAACATTGATAAGTTGTTACGAAAGGTTGTACAAAAGAAGAGCTTCTGCTCATGAATTCCAGATGCAAATACCAGTGCAAACATTGGTTCCTTAAAACCCTTAAGAACCTGGTTCTGGTTAACTTCTCACTCAATCTCTAAAGCTCACCTTCACGCATTTCCAATCGCTTTGGGGTAGGTAGGAACTATCTAAGTGTGCACATAACACGTTTCGATAGATGAGGGCTATCCCTCCAAACTCAGGCAGACGATGACCTGTATTTTTCATGCTTAATGGTAAATACTTTGAAAAGATGGCTCCTTTTTCTTCTTGAGGACATCTGCTAATACTCTTGGGCCACTCATAATCCCCTTTCACATTATTAATCTGATCCATGTCCCCGGTGTTGTCATGTTCAGCACAGCAAAATCAGCATTAAGCAGATCAGAACACAGACAGAAGCTGCCCGTGCGCATATGGTGGAAAAGAGCAGGCAAAGACGGCTGTATTTGTCTAAGACTTCAAAAATCCGAGAGCCGCTCTGTCTTTTCTTTATCAAGTCCTCTCTAGTCATAATCTCCCACTTCATTTTTAATCATCTGATTACATTTTTCATTATAAACGTCCAGGAATCCTCCTGAAGACAACAGGGCAGCTGTTGCATCTAAAGGAGACTTATTGAGCCCAGCAGGCTTCCTCTTGATATTCAAGAACAATTCCTCAAACTCTAAGCAGAGCCGGCTGAAGCGTGTCTTTGTAGTTTCGTTGACGCCTCGTCGTTTTATGATTAAGCTCAAAATTGTGCGTGAGCCTCTGAAGATTTATACCATCAAGGTTGAACGTGTCTGTGTTTAAATGTAACGTTAGGCCAAAAATAAACGCAGAGAAGCTTTGGGTGAGATTTCTAATAATAATTCTTATAAATCTGTGGTAAAATGTTGAAGTTCGACTGCTGTTTCTAACTTTTGAATCAAACATAACCTAGTTCAAAAAGTTTGTTAAAATGAAAAAAAAAAAAAAAACTATAAAAAAAAATTATAAATTAATTTGAACAAATTTTGAAATAAAAAAATGATAATAAATAAATGTAAATATTTGAATAAAATTTAAAAAAATATACAAAAAGCTATTGCCACAATTGTAAAAGCTACAGTAAGTTTAGTTTGACTAGAAACATGTTGTAGATTGTCTTGGATTCTTAATTTGAGGCTGGTATAAATACTAGTTTGTGAAAATGATGAAATTAATACGAATTTACAACTTAGAGTTTGGAGACCCACTAGAGCTGCAAGAACTAATGGGAATTATTGATAATTAAACAATCAATGATGCAAATGTCTCCCACAAATCTCATTATCGATTAGTGATTGCAGTTATTACGGCCATTTTGAAATGACAACAACCTTGATGTGTGTGAGAAAACTCTCAGAACAGACTTTATTTAAACAAATAGCTTTGAAAGTTATGTCCTCGAGGATCGAGTCTTCTACACCTCGCGAGGTTCAGATCCTCTCAGACCCAAGAAGATACTTTTTCATCGATCTCTCTTTTTCTTAGAAGAGTTACTGCTTCAATTCATAAAATAATGTATAACGTGTCGCATTGTTTCATTCTTAACTGAGAAAATTGATTATTTAAATATCATAATGTTATCTCATCTGGTTTATCGAAAAATAATTGTTTGATTAATTGATTATGGGAATAACTGACATTTTTACAGGTCGTCTTTTAATTGTATTGTTGTAATAAGACCAAAATGCACAAATATTTACATATAAAATATAAAAAATGTGTGTCCATCTTCTATTATTTTGTCTATCTGTTTTTTTTTTTATTTAAGAAATCTCCCATTTGAAAACTCTGCTCAGAAATACAAATGTGAGCGATGCTGTAGATCATTCAGCTTGCACATCTGCCTTGATGCACGTGCAGCAGCAAATGTAGGTGGGGCTTGACTCAATGTTTTTCAGGGGGGAGGGTGGGACGTGGTGAGACAACAGCTGCTCAATACTTTCATCGGTGCTCAGTTTTCTACCACAGACAGAACATCAGGAGAGCTGAGATTCGAATTGAAAGGCTGGAGTATCTTCCTTGAGCTCGCCAGCTTCGGATGCCTCTCCTTTCACGGCCATCCAGTGCCTAAAATAAACGACGTGCATCGAGAAGCACAACTGATACAATTTCCTGCTGTTCTGCACACTTCCGCTCAGAGGGGCCAGATGTAGATGATTATCTCGTTTTATTTGTTTGTTGACATCTCAAATACCTGTCATCACCATTTGTTCATCGTTGGCTCGTATTTCCAATGAGGTTTTGAAGGGGATGCTATATATAGTGAAGATTTAACGTATCTCAGCTGGTTTCTACAAGAGTTTGTGGATATTTCTGTCATATTATTGTTTCTCTTGTTGCTCATTTATGTAAAAAGTATGGATTTTCGTTGGAAGAGGCTCATTGATCCCAGCTACTCTGGTTTCAGTTCCTGTAATATTAGCTCAAGCCCAATTACTGCAGATTTGGTTGCTCTGATCCCTCAAGAGTGAGCTTTTTCCCTCATGTTGGATTGCTTTTTCTTCTAGACTGCTCCGCGGTGTTGGAGATTTTCATTTGGAGGAGGGTATTTTAGCATATTTCCTCATTATTATCATCTAACCCTGCTCAAAACTGAGCTTTAATACTTTAATTAAAACTGGAATCATATCTCAGATGGGAATTGAAAGAGAAACATTTTTTGTTTGCCTTGTTTGTTTGTCTGCTGTCTTTTCCCCGCGCTCGTTCCAAAACCATCTGCATGGAACATGATTTTTCAGAAGCGGAGAATATCACAACGATCTTGCATGTCAAGTGATCCATCTTAATTGGAAATAAAATGTAATAAACAGGCTAACTAGAAACAAATTTAAGAGGCAACTTATGCAGAGACGCAACCATCCAGTGGGCTTGAAAAATGGCAGAAATTTACCATAAAGTTACAGTTTGTGGAAACGACAAAAACTCGCTTTTGAAGGTGAACTAAAATACGCAAAGTAAAAAAAAAAATTATTTACAAAACGAGAGACATAATAACCAACATAAATGTGTAAAATGCATTAGAATAAGTTATTACATTTGAAATATGTTGTACACAAGCAACATGTCTGGCTGCCGGGGGTATTTTATGCAGGCGACTATTCGAAAACATTCTAAAACAGAATGTATATAGATATTTTTAACATCCAATGTGCTTTTTTTCTGTCACAGTAGGGCCATGCTTTTGCTGCTCGGGCCTTCAGTAGATCTGTTCTCTGAAAGATCTACATTTTCTACTCCATGCACAAGTAATGAAGGACCTCCACCTTCCCCCCTGTTTCTGTTTACAGAGATTCACCAGTAAGCAGGATGTGATCCGGCATTATAACATGCACAAGAAGCGGGACAATTCCCTGCAGCACGGGTTCATGCGCTTTAGCCCTTTGGATGACTGTAGCGTGTATTACCACGGCTGCCATCTCAACGGCAAGAGTACCCACTACCACTGTATGCAGGTAAACAATGGCAAATGTCACTTATTTTTACCTAAAAAGGTACAAGGTGAATAATTTAATGACGAAAATGACGTGCCCCTTCTTTCCCCGGGCCTGGATCAAATTCACTCCGTTGTTTATAGAAATTCGACAGTTTTCATATTGTTTCCACTTGTGTTTAATTCTTCGCATCTGCTTATTTTCACGGTGGCACCTTTTTTTTCGACTCTCCCCTTTTACACTTTCCTAACAGTTTAATTGTTATTAGACATTTCAGGTCTTGTTTTAACAGCCCTGAGAACATGCAGATGGTCTGTTCTCGTGATTTATAGAGAAAAGCAGTGGCATTTTTGTTCATTGTTTGACTGAATATGGCCAAGCTGCCCTGTTTGCATGGGTGAAAAGTGGCAGAGATGATATACAAGTGCTGGTTTCAGTTCAAACACTGGTTCCTGTGCGCTCAAGGGCACCCGAAGACTACTGTTGAGTAACAGAGCCTTTCAAACCAAACCCCCCTGTCTCCTCCACTAAACCAGAACCCTCTAATACACACTTAAAACCTTAAATGGAAGAAGATTTCAACCTTTGGCAAGCTAATCCTGCCTTTGAAGCTGCTTTTATGAAATACACACCTATTTTTCCAGGTAAAGGCTTTTCTTTTCACTATACACGAGTCATTTTTGGGTCACATCTTTCTGCAGTTTTTGAGTCATATTTCTGTAGATAAGAGCTCAAGTTGCTGTTTTTTTCGCTGACCATTTGTCAAACTGAAACTCACACGTGCTGTTTACACTTTTTCTCATGAAAAGTGGTGTGCTGTCTCTCAGGTGGGCTGCAACAAGGTGTACACAAGCACCTCTGATGTCATGACCCATGAGAACTTCCATAAGAAGAATGCACAGCTGATCAATGATGGCTTCCAGAGGTTTCGTGCTGTTGAGGATTGTGGGACAGTCGGGTGCCAGTTTTATGCACAGAAGACCACCCACTTTCACTGCAGGTATGATGCGGGTCTTCATTTTGACTTGTGAAATTTGCACTTTTTTGGCAGAAGAACTTCTTTTAAATATTCTTCTATTTTAAGTCTCCTACACAGCTGTTTCTGTTTCAGTACATTTTCAAACAAAGCGTGCCACTGATGATCATTAGGAGCTGTTTGGTAGAATTGGTTGAACATGCACTTGATTTTAATATTAAAAATCGCTGAATTTTTGAAGGTAATAACACTAAAGATTGAGAAATCTAAATTATTTAATTTATGAAACTTTACATTTTTTCTAGTGCTGTCTTTTGCAATTATTTCTGGATTAATTGCAAGATTTAATTAATTTTTATAGAATTTTTTTGTTTAGCTTGTAACACATACCTGCAATAAACCATCAATATTCTCCAAATTAACTATTTATTATAGTTTATTGATCACAAAAATAGAATATAAAAAGTAATTTATAACTTCAGTATTTTACTAATCAGTATAATCTATTATTTAAGTAACCCCCTAGTATTTATTCCTCTTTTATTCTCAGTTTTTATTTAACTTTTCTTGCACACATTCTACAAATTGAGGCTATCGGCGTAGTCTGCTCGTGTAAGCTCTTCTATGTACTTTGTACTATGGAAGATTTGATGTACATTACTTTTGCCAATAAAAAAGCGGGGAAACAGAAAGAGGGAATCATGTGACGGAACTCTGATCACATGACCAAGGCACTGGGGTGGATGTTTTCTAGGAAATCTAGGAAACAGAAATAATGACAATTCCATGCTCAGACTAACTGTCCAACTTACTCCATCACAGGCGCCCAGGCTGTACGTTTACCTTCAAGAACAAGTGTGACATCGAGAAGCACAAGAGCTATCACATAAAAGATGATGCGTATGCCAAGGACGGCTTCAAGAAGTTTTATAAGTACGAGGAATGCAAGTATGATGGCTGCGTCTACAGCAAGGCCACCAATCATTTCCACTGTATCCGCCAAGGCTGCGGCTTCACCTTTACCTCCACCAGCCAGATGACCTCACACAAACGCAAGCACGAGCGTCGCCACATTCGCTCCTCGGGCGTCCTAGGCCTCACCTCCTCCTTCTTGATGCCCAAAGAGGAGCAGGAAGAATCCAGTAACGATGACCTCATGGACTACTCGGCCATTAGCAGCAAGAACTCCAGCTTAAGTGCATCTCCAACTACACAACAGTCCTCCACCATCCCCCAGCTGCTGCCCACTCCGACCACCACCATGTCCAGTAGCCACAGCGTCAAGCCAACGCCCGCTCTGCCTCCAGCTAGCCGCATCTCCACGCTGCTGTCCCAGGCTCTTCCGAGCAATGTACCCATGGCTCTGGCACTTTCCAACAGCCCATTGGCGGGAGCTTCCAACCCCTTCTTCCCCCTAATTCCCAGAATGTCCATGCCGCTTGCATCTTCTCCAGCTGGTCTGATCTCTGCTGCCACTTCTGTCGCTCACTCCATGCCCAGCGATTCTCTGCCTCAGACTTCTACTCCCAATGGGGACCCGGCTTCCGCTACCGTCGCTTCCACCCCGACTTCTTTTGCCGCTTCGTCCATAATGGAGAAGATGTCTGCTAGCAAGGGTCTGATATCACCCATGATGGCCCGACTAGCAGCAGCTGCTCTGAAACCCTCCAGTAACCCAGATGTGGGTGAGTTTGTCATGTTTTCTCCTTGAATTAGATCAGGAAAATCGAAAGCGGTCGGTGAGAGAGAACTAAGTTTTGCACCAAATGCAGATAGACGGCCAATACAAATAGATGATCATTGAATTTAACTCGGTAGGAGCTTGTGGTACTGTTCCTGCACATCATGAGGAGCCAGTTGAGGTGGCTCAGGCATCTATTTCATAACGTCCCAGAAGACTAGAGAGACTGTGTACATTCTCATGATACGATTATATTTTAATATATAAATGAAACAAGTTTAGTTACTCCTCTCAGATTGCAAGCGTTCATGCAATTCTAAGCCAACAAATAATACATGAAAATTCTGGAAAATATTAGTCCGCCTGCTGATTCTGAACAATTAGCCACAGGCAAAATCACTATCCATCTAGAAATCTAACGTAAGTTTATTTCAGAAAGACAAAAATTCAAAAACGACTTATTACTAAACTGACTGTTAGCAATACGTCAAACATTTTGTAGGCACTACATTTTCACGCATCCATGCCACTCCTCTGCTACTGTGGCTGTGTGCTTTTGTCATTGCCATGCTGGAATGGACACCCCTGACCTATTTTCAGTGCCTTCAACGCTAGAAGTCCCAGACTATAGCCAACAGGCTGCTGGTGGTCTGAGCAATCCGCCGGGGAGTGGGTTTGCTTGAGTGAGGAAAGGAAGGCTGTGTGGGTGAGGATCTTTCATGATCTCAAGCCTTGTGACTCGGATGGAAAAGAGTCCTTTAGCTTGTTTTTGTGAGAGGAGACCAGTTGTCCTGTCTAATTTTATCCCCAGAGCATCACGTTTCCACCACCATGCTTGACGATAGGTTTATTGGATTCAAACTTTAAAAGTTTGAATGTTCCCTTAACTTTAATGGCTCATCATTTAGTTCTCTACTTTTTTCTCTACATAAACATGTCTGTGTTATAGCTGGTAGAATGTTTAGATTTCCACACAGATTACCGGTAATTGTAAATTAGGGGTTGCCAGTAGAAATGAACACTGTAAGAGCACAATTTTCTAGCCCTGAAATCAAACCCCCTACTTTTCTGACAGAGTTTATATACTAGCTACTACTGCAAAAACTCGAAAATTTTACAGGGATTTTTTTTTAAATAATCGAAAAAGGAAATATATTTTTAAGAGCCTCGGGTGACTCTCTGTGTTTCTGTCTTGGCAGCCAGCCATCAGCCAAAGGCCGCTCTCAGGGCATCAGCTCATAGATGCTGCACAAATCTCTGATTTCAGGATTAGGGCAAAATATTAAAGGGCTGGTTTGCTGCTCTAGTCTTGTTATTGCAGCGATCATTGTCATGATACCCACAATCCATTAGCAGATAAGTGCTGAACTAGTGAGTGGGCTCTGTAAAGCTGCCTCTAATAGCATTCTCAGGAGGATCCCAGGCCCTGTGTTCTACATGCTTCCTCATCACCGGCCTCTTATCTGAGCGTGCACTCGTTCCAACCAAATGGAGCCTGAATAATATTAAGTTGAGAAATTGGAGGTACAAAGCAGCTTTTTATATGCACTCTGATATAGAGGAAGAAATATCAGAAAGCGTTGAAGCAGAAATGACTCAGCGCTCCAGAGAGAGGGGGATGTGTGTATTAAAAAGCACTTGTTTCAGTATGAAAACACTGATGTGAAGACTGTTCTCTCGAGGCGTTTTAGGTTAGTAAGTAAGTGCGTGGTTTTCTTACAAAAAGAAAATACTGCGAGGCTGTCGTGTAATGTCTCAAGGAGAGCCATTTACTCAGCACGCTCCTACCTAGAAATTCTATGGGTAAAACATTTTGTATTAATGACAAATAAAGGAAAACACCTCTCAAATAGAAATGAGCTTGCATTTATATACGTGGCATTTCTAATTTTACTCTTTTTCTCAGAAATGACATTTGGGTAGCATATGTAAAGGATGTGGCCAGAGCTTAGTGTTGTGAAAAAAAAATTGGCTTCTTTTTTTCTCAAACCAATTCTATTTTGGTTTTCTAACACGTCTCGGTGCTACTGTGAAAAACAAGTCACTCGCTATTTCCTTCAGGTAGCTTTGTTTCATCCCTGAATACTCACATTTTTAATCCTCGCTCGGCCCCAGAGTGTTTCAGGAGGATCTTGAAATCTGAGGGGTTCGCTAATTAGACAGCCAGTACAAATGATCTTTCATGAGTTCACTAACTTTGTTGAGGTAATTACACAGTACAACATTATTCTTGGATAATTTCCAGAAAAACACAACCTTCTGAGCATGAGCCTTTTTTTCACCCCCACGTTCTCTTAGATCATCGCAGTTTTTGTCATAGAAACCGCAAGCTGAAGGTTTAATGAGCGTCTCTCATGTGGTTGTTATTTAAAAGACTCTTATTAACGTCAGGCAGCTTATTCTCTTAAAAAAAGAGAACGAGTGAAAGCTTTGTCGAGGGTCAGTGTTGCATGGAGGAGTTTGTGGACTCATCATGTCCTTCTCGTAAATAAAATACACAGATTTCCCTAATTACACATTAGTTGGGTACCTCCTAAAATGTTTTAAGAGCATGTGTGCATGAAAACAATCTGGCATGATGAGCCTGTCATTCTAGAGTGTCACTGTGTCCGCACATGAAAAGTTGAAACGATAAGAACTACTGACATTTTCCAGAGTTGTTTGTTTGAGAAGAGTGACTCTCTTTGCTGTTGACATGGTTAAACGCCCTCTGAAGAAGGCCAAGGGCAGGGTGGGTTCTATAGCTGTCACTTTACCTCAGCGAGCTCCGTTGCTCCAGCCTCCTCAATCACTGCTGATGCACTCAGCACTCTATCGATGTGTCTTGTGTTTTTTAATAAAATACCACTTACTGGCCACCAAAAGCCTGGCTTTCTCTGCATAGCCTGAGGACAAATTAATATTTCAGTCATTTGGGGATTGGTGGGAAAGCCAGGTCGTATTCCCGTTAGCGTCCCCCCACTTCGTCTGCATACCTATTTTGAAACTCTGATCGAGGGGTCATGCTATTTGAACCGATCTGATTGGCTGTCACCTCTAATCTGACAGAAAAGCAGATGTTCCTTTTGGGCATGCTCAGTGGAGTCCGTCGCCGAGCCAACAAGGACAAGCAACGTTGGCAGGGAGGGGGCTGGCAGTCTGAATCTGCCACTTTCCCTCAGCATTAGCATGCCTCTTAATGACCAGTTATGAGGCAGGTCCGCAAATGAGTTGTGACAGGCGCTGCTGAAAACGGAGGCTTTTTCCCTCATTCCGAGCGCCTCTCAATCAACAGTTAAACGCCTTGACGGCCTGACATAATTCTACAATAATTATCACTCCTGGTCTTCTCCTTGGCCAGGACAGTCGTCAGATTGGATCTCATCACAGCGGAGTAATGCTGACCAGTGATAACTTTGTTTTTCTTCTTCCTCCTTCCTCAGGGATGGGGCAGCCAGCTCAGGCAGGCCAGTTTAATCCGGTCGAGGTCAAACAGGAGCCAGTTGACGGTGCCTCCTCGGGCCAGAACTCCATCCAGGAGCAAAGCTTGGACCTGAGCAAGAAAGACCACAGGTAGCGCTCTCTGATTTATCTCCGGAATAATGGCGTATTGTGTTAATTAGCGTGAGTGCTCTTGTTAAAACCCCCTTTGCAAGGTGGGTCTGCGGAGTGATCAAGGAGGACGAGATTTACACGCTCCCTCCTTCTCCCACCATGAGGCCTCCTTTGAGGAAATCCATCATACGAATGCAAAAATTCTCGCTTTTTTCATAACGCACATCGAGTACGAGGCGTGACACGTCTGCGCATTCATTTAAATGAAAGTGTGTTTGCATAAACTCTCGTTTCCAGCCTCCTCCTTGTTTTTTCTTCATTGTATATTCACATTCTCAGATAAATGATAATATTTACTGTTCTCATGCAAATCCCGCCTAAACACTGTTCATTCTGTCTGTTCTAGCGCTGAATCAAACGGACACCCTGCACCGGGAAATACATCTCTTTTATCCTCACTTATGAATAAGGTAAGATTCATCCATCAAACGCTTTTCATCCCAAGACAAATTAGCAGGATGCAGAGGGGGCTGTTTGTTTTTTAATGTTTCACCGCTAATAGGATGAGTTTGTATCATTTAAATTTTCCAGCCATTTTTCATACAGTGTAATTTCAGCGCGCCGCTCGCAAATTAATATAATGAAGCACGAGCCGGTTGCCACGGCAGATATATAGAGATGTTTGTTTTTTGATGAGCTGTTTTGAACTCTCCGTGCAGTTTTTTCTCCTCCATCTTTATTTATGGACTTTGTAAATTATTTGATTAAAAAGTCGGCCGTGAAGGGGGGGGGAGATAAAAAAAAAGCTACTGTCACCCTCATATTTTACAAAGATGAAACGGCGGCGAAGCGCTTTTTAAACGTTGTGTGTTTTTGTGGAGATTAAAATGGACATTGTTTTAATCATACTTCTTCGATGACTGATATAAATGGTGTGCGTGTACCATTACCATGATGATTTAAATAGAACCCCCCCCCCCCTCACCCCAAATCTCTTTTCGCTTCACAGCTGAAGGCCTCCTGTTGTAGATGTGGATTAAAAATGTGTGTTTGTGTTCAGATGAATCCTGGCTTCTTCAGAGCTTTGGATCTGAAGCTGGAGATGGAGGGAGCACAGACCGGAGACGGCCTGGACGCGGCTCAGTATCTCAACAGTGTCATGAAGAGGTCGAGTCCCGACAGACAACCAGAGCTGTGGAGAACGTACCTGCGCAGGTGCCTCATCTTCGCTTCACTCCCAACACATGCCACATAATATTTGCATTTTAAAAAAAAAAACATTTTACATTTAAAAAGTGTTGAAAACGACTTCTTGTATGGGGCGGGGCAGTCGAACATCTCTGATTGGCTGACATTTAAATATATATTCTTGTTTTTTTTTTTTTTTAACAAACCTAAGAGACTTTGGAAGATTGTTTCTTTTGACTGGAATTTAACTAGTATTTCATACAGCCGCCATTTTAAGAACGACAGAGAGGCTTCGGTGGGAAGAAACCCAATATGAAATAGTATGAATAAAATCAAGAGAAATGATGTAGGTTCCCACTTTGACGATGTTATGCTGTAGTAGTCATTATATACCAATAATGAGGATTGATCAAAGAAGAGCAGAAATATAATCATCGGTATGTTCTGCAGGCAGGCGGGCCATTACTGTAGTTACATTAGTCTTCATTCTGATCCTGGCATTGAGCATCTCCTGATATTCTTGGCATTTTAGGATCAGATTCAAGTTCGACAGACTTCCCAGCATTATTTATTTTATCTTTAAGAACTTGAATAGACAAAGTTGGGTTAGCTGTTGTCACAGATGTGGGGTTTTTCCACTTTTCCACAGTTTTCATCTGAAACTTCTGCCAAGTTTGCTCTTTTTGTGCATGTCCCCTTTGAGTAGATCCCACGTTTACTGGTTATTACAAAACAAAAAACAAACACGTAGCAATTCTTGAGCTCCTTAAACTGCAGATGTGAGATACTAAAGCACTGCAAACACACACTGTTCTTATACAAACATCTCCAGTGTAAGTTTAAATCACGGACGTGTTATTTATGTCTGCAACTATCCCCAGTGCCCAAACACATCTCCCATAACAGAAAACAGCCACATCTTGGCTTTACATCCTATGTGTTTTGTTGAAGGTGGTGTCTGGTTTTTGTCACCATCCGTCTTTATGATGTACCCTCTAGGTTGCCAGTGCCGTCCAGTGTTTGTTTCCTGGTTGTTATGTGGAAAGAGGAGATTTATCCCGAGCGTGTGATGTTATGTGCAGTATTTAGTTACAAAAGTCCTTGCTAAATGTCCGGTCGAAATACCTGCTGCTTTTGCCTCAGGCGTAGTCCTCATGAGCTAAATCTGACACAATCTCTTTTTTTATGTGTGTTCAGGTTTGACATTGAGGATTTCTGTGAGGCCCACTGTGACTTCTTGCACAAGATCCATTTCCATTGCTTGGTGGAGGACTGTGGGGCACTTTTCAGCACAGTGGACGGAGCAATTAAACATGCAAAGTAAGGATCACGCTAATTTCAAGACTCAAAACCTAGAAAAAGAGGGTGGTCCTGAATTATTGAGATTCCGGGGAGATGACTTGTATAAAAAGAGGTGTGCATAAAAACCTGCTAATTTTCTTTTACACATAAGAGCGGTGTGAAGTGGAGGATTGCTGAGGTTAACAGTTGGAGCATAATCAAGCAACTGTAGATATTCTAGTGAAGAAAAAAGGCTTAATGTCATGTAGAATTTCACAAATTTTACTACCGTTGACCCTAAAAAAAACATATTCAGCACTCCACAAGTTTAAAAATCCTTTTTGTACATTCATGCTATTTTAACCACTCACTGATTGGACAGTTCTCAGCTGTTTTCCAAGGTCCAATCATCTTCTGACCAATATAACGTAAAAGAAAACTGAAATGTAACCTTTTTATTGTTGAGAATGATGTTCAGGTTACAGTTTCCAATGTGTTCAACACAAAAAAAGTGTTGTGACCCTTTAAATGCGAAACTCCACTAAAGGCTGTGCCTCTTTTGTCATTAGCTTCCACTTCAGAGCCAACCTGAAGGTTAAATCTGAGCCCCCATTCGGCGACGGTAAGGAATCCAGTGACGGCGGGCCCAATCAGATGCCTGGCCCCATCTCCATAGCCAAGACGCCTCCTGTGGAGGTGCCCAGCCTGCCATTGTCAGGGGGCTACAGCTCATCCCCTTCTCTCCAGGCCTGGAAACAGCTGGCCGGATCGATTCCCCACCTTCCTGCTTCCATGCCCAGTATGCCAGCTACATCCCCTCTAGCCACCACTTCACTAGAGAACGCCAAGCCTCAAGTTAAGCCTGGTTTTCTGCAATTTCAGGACAAGTGAGTAGATCCTGTCGTTCTTGTGATTTGAATGGCTCGTCGTGTCTAGATTTCCATGTCTTATGTAGAGTTTTAAATAAATGACATGCTTCTTTCCCGCAGTGATCCTTGTCTGGCCACCGACTGCAAATACTCCAACAAGTTCCATTTCCATTGTCTGTTTGGGAATTGCAAATATGTGTGCAAGACATCCGGGAAGGCGGAATCCCACTGCCTGGACCACATTAACCCCAGCAACAACCTGGTGAATGTGCGAGACCAGTTCTCCTACTATTCTCTGCAGTGTCTTTGTCCGAACCAGGTAAGAAAGACCTTTTTCTTTGTGAAGTTTAGGCTCTGAAAGATTTCTACTTATTTTAGATCACTAAGAAATATGTAAAAAAATTTAATTAAAAAGGGTTAACATTAAAACTATTTATTTACGTGTCTTACTGAAATAGACCATTACTGAGCTCTAAAAACCATAAAATTTAATTGTAAACATTTATTAATGACATTTATTTCCCACAACCGACCATAGATTCATTCCATTGATGTACAGCAGGGGCGTAACAATATATTGCAATACAAAATTGTCGTATCGTCTCGGAGTGATTGTGATTCTAGTCACTTCTGAAACTTCTTTACCTTGTCTTCTTGTTTTATGTAATATTTACCAGAAGACAATTATTCTTCACTCACATTTTAAACAAGAACAATTATAAAATGTGTGCTTTCTATCCAAACAAGATGACTTAATGCAATCATTAACACTGCCCCCAGAGGATGGATGGTATAAAATGTTCTTGTGCAAATCAAACTAGACTCTAACCATCTTAACTTTATGGTCTCAAAACTTTTTAAATTCCATTTTATCGTACGATTGTTCAATAGTTGGTTATAAATAGTGCCGCATGGTATCGTATCGAGTACATTGTTACACCCCTGTGTATAGTACTTTTTGTAAAAATACCACAGAATGATTTATACTTATGGCAAGCCCCAAACTTTCAGAAATCCACTCGGCAAAGGCTTTTCTCTTTGCTGAGATCTTCTGCTGGTATCCTTCCTCCCCATAGAAAAAAACAAGCACAGCGTCGTCAAAATGTTTACAACGACACAAAGCAGGAATATATGAGCTACATACATGTTTATCAAAAAACAATTAAGGAACTTGAACCCAAATTTGACTTGAGATACAAACTTGACAAAGATTTGAATGAATGAAAGAAATAGAATGAAAAATAGGGTGAAAATAAAAAGAAAGAAATCCCTAAAAGACTCTCAAAGTCAACTGTCCTGAAAAAACACTATGCTTCGAAAACTAGACACGACTTTTGCATCTTTTGGTTTAGCAGAAAACATTGCTGTTGATAAAAACTGTTTGTTTGTGGTGCTGGATAAAGGCATCAAACAAAGAAAAGCACCTTGGAAACCCCAAAGGTGAATAAAATAAACAAGTTTTGCTTTTCATCTAAAATTCCATCATTAATACAAAAAAGCCCTCCCTCCCAGCTACTTACATTTGGAGCGAAACCTGTTTAAATGAATTCATTTATGCGTCCCATCCCGTCTTTGGGGCACCCCTCTCCTCCACCTCCTCTGCGCTGCACGGTGGGTTCTGTTTATGTGCTCCTGGGGGAACTGCCTCTCTGGAAACAGATGGCGGTGCAGAAACAGGTTACACGGCGGAGGACTAATGAATTGATAAAAGAACAGTTTTAGAAATAGACAAATCTCTAAATGAACTAATTGGTGTGTTGTTAATGGGGTCAGTGGCTACACTTCAGATTTCTGCTGGTCAGTGAGTCTGGCCCCGTCACAGACGCTGAGAAAGAGTGAGGACAAGGGTTCAATGAGTAGACGTAACCTACTTCCTCCCCTGGCACCCTGAGCCGTGATTATCTAGTGACAAATGAACAGACCCCGTTTTGGCTCCAGAGATGGTTGCTTTTGTGATCCGCTTGAGATCTTCGCTTCGGAACTGATCTTACTTGTGTTTTCTGCAGCACTGTGAGTTTCGTATGAGGGGCCACTATCATTGTCTGAGACCCGGCTGTTTTTTCGTCACCAACATCACCACCAAACTGCCCTGGCATGTCAAGAAACACGAAAAAGCAGAAAGACGTGCTGCTAATGGCTTCAAATACTTCACCAAGAGAGAGGAATGTGGCAGACTTGGTAAGAACCAGCTCTTCTTCTATTAAAAGAACGGTCTGTGCTAATGAAATATTTCATGCTAAGCTGCAACACTTAAAAATACGTAAGGGATCAAAAGAAAACAAAAGATCTTTGATCGGAGCAAAACAAGTTTGTTTCCCCTGCAAGACAGGAAACATGGCTTAGGACAAAAAAAAAATTTAGCTACATTTTTTTTTTTTTTAATTTAGAACCATGCAATTCATGTCTCAGATTAACTTTAAACTCAATTTGCAAACTTTTCCTACCGACAGACCAAGCAAGAAGCTTTTAGGAACTATAAAAGTTATACTATAACCATAAAAGCTAGGAACCTTTAAAGTATTTCTAAATACATTGTCTGAGCTGTAATACATCTGTTGTATTTAAACACCAAATTCCACCCGAAAAAAAAAGTCAAAATTTTGAGATAAAACAAATTTTAGATCAAAAGTAAAAATTTTGAGAAAAAAATTACAAATATTGACTTGTATTTGGATAAAAAAATGTCAAAATTTCCTTCAATTCTTGCCGCGTTCTTCTGTGCCGTATTCGATTATCGCTATTTTCAGTGTCATCTCATATTGGTGCAATCACCGGCTTAGAAGAGCTTCCACAGAAACATCTAGAGACTACACGAGTAGCAGCCTTCTTCCTAATGACCACACTGTTCACATGACGAGGCTTGAGATGCCGGCACATTTGACTTATTCGCAGAATTTTGAACTTTTTGTTTCTTAAAAGCTCTTATCTCAAGAGCACTTTAACATTTTGTCGACGGAACAGTTTCCATGTTGTGCCAGCAAGCCTTTGAACAAAAACATGCAAATGCGGAATTAAAAATGACCTCGTCTCGTTGTAAACCTGGGGACGTTTTATTTAGATGGGGGGGGGGGAAACGGCTCGAGAAAAAATGGTGTCTGCCTTTTTGTCATACATTAATACTCCAGTATTTATAGTAGGCAATCAAACAGAAGTTGTTTTCGTGGGTATATTTAACCTGTCAGGAATGAGCAATTACATATGTTTGTTAATTACCGTTCCTGTCGCGCTCAGTCTGTTTGTGTTGCCTCGATCATCATCGCAAGCAGGTCGATTAAAAGTTTGCGTTTTTATTTCCTTCCCCTCCCCCTTCCAAACAATACCCACCCGTTTTACTGTTTTCTTTTCTTTTAAAACCTCCTCAGGTAGAAGCTGTATTTATATACGAGTATCTCCCGCTGTATTGTTTGTGGTATTAAGCAGCGATGGAGTCCTGAACAATTGATGGTTCCGCCGAACTGGGAAATTGTATCCATAGCAGCAACATTAAACAGAACCCTGGCGATGAGGTTACCAGGATCTGGTGGCACCAGAGCCCTGATATTTCATCGTGTGCTCATATTTACTCAACTCTGCCTTTTTAAAGTACATCACCCTTGTGTACAAAAGCAGTCTGACAACAGGCGGCTTGTTGTGCGGCGCCGCCAGTGCCATGGTAACCAACAAGCCCGCACCTGCCCTGAATGCCACTCTTTCAATTATTCCAGCACGCATTATTCACAATAAAATTATTACAAGCACCCTAGAATATTTGATTAGTGCGCAGAGGCAGTCTTTAAATTTGAAAACATATAGCAATTAAAACCTGTAGTGCCCTTTATGTGGATAAAAAAATAATGAAAAAAAAAAAACCACTGGCACGAGGGGGAGGAAATACAGCAGCAACAGATAGGTCATGAAAAATGAATTTAATATGGAAATAATTGTGTGTTTACTTGGGTTTGCAGGGTTGTGCATTATTGCTTCTGCAAATGCAGAATGTATTTATGTAAATTCCAAATTGAATAAAAGATGTCATTGTAATAAAAGAGCACCACAGGTCTAATCTTCAAAAGGTTCGACTTTCCCAGTGTGACACTGGACTCATCTGCTCTGTCTCTGCGCATTATGCAGGCGAGAGACGGAAGCACAATGTCCTCATTACCTTGTTGAGAATCCATGATATATGTCGTCCCTGAAACCGAGGCGTGATGAAGACGGTCTTTGCTCAAGTTAATTTGGATGCTCGTCTCTCGCAGGGTGCAAATACAACCAAGTTAACAGCCACTTCCATTGTATCCGTGAGGGCTGTCAGTTCTCCTTCCTGCTCAAGCACCAGATGACCTCTCACGCTCGCAAACACATGAGGAGGATGCTGGGAAAAAACTTTGATAGAGTTCCCTCCCAGGTACGAAGAAACAACCCACAATGCAAGAGATTAAACGAACATTTTGGTGACGAACCGTATTTCTTTACCTTATTTCAGCTGGTCTCTCGTTCCAACCACTCTGAAGAGATGCAGCGCATGGCTGGTCTAGCTTCACCCGGGATGGTAGGCAACCACCCTAATCTCACGCCAAACTTCTCCAGCATGATGGAGGAAAATGATGACTACATGGATTACACTGGCGGAGGAAGCCCTCTGGGTCTATCCTCAGAATCCTCCAACCAAGACCGCAGTTGCACCAGCACCCCTGTGGGCAACGACAGCTCACCATCAGGTTAGATACTTGTCCTTGTGTTCATTCTTCAGCGTTATATAGAGGGTTGAACAATGAGTGATATAAAACATAACTTCAAACATGGAAAATGTATTGAAGATCATCACAATATCTATTAAAAATAACCTTTACCAAACAATCCATTTTCTTTCCCGCGTAATCCCTTTCAGGGTCACTGGGGTCTATCTCCACGGCACATTGGGCGGGGGTACACCCTGGACGGGTCTCCTGTCCATTGCAGAGGAACACACATATTCACACCTGAAGAGAATTTAGATTATTCAATAAGCCTAAACCAGATTTTCCAAATGAAACTCACATGAAACTGAAAGGCATCAGTGCAACCCACTGCACCCCCGTGCCGCCTCCCTTTACCAACCCAATTCACTGAAACCTTTTCAATGTAAAATGTAACTAAATGTAACAATTTTGCCTAAGAACACCAGGGTATAGTTTGATATGCATTAGATTGTGTAATATCATCCGGCCTCTAGTGGGCGGCAATAAAGTTGGTACACTGAAAAGTAAGGTTGTTATAAGAGAGCTCTTTTTATACACTCTTTTTTTTTTTTTACATTATTCTTTTTGTGCCACGGTAGATCATTGCACTCCTTGTTTTGAACAATAAGCATCTTGGTCTTTAACCCATGCGCCTGATTTTCAGACATTTAAAAGCAGGGTAGAGGATACCACGAAGCAAATATTTATTTTCGAATTACTGTGCCAAAAGGGTGACTTTTAGTCATTATGCACCATAATGAATTAGTGCACCATATTGTTTATAAGCCTGGTCACACAAGGCGTATTTGGTGAGTTCATACCAGGTGAGCGGCCCATGAAAGGGTTCTAGAGCCAGAAAGCAACCTGAACCCAGAGATTCTTGGGTGGCAAAGATGTGGGACATTTGTGAATTTGTCTACAAATAGAAATTTCTGGAGTTATAAATAGAACTAGTTATAGATTGTGTGCCTGCAGCTAGGCGGCTAATCAACGTCCCAATTTATCGTTATCAAAATATCAAGTAATGGCGATAAATGCAGGAAATGGAAGACTTTGAGCGCATGCACACGTCTTATACTGTTCATGCACTCTATCCTCATCACAAATGCATACGCCCTTTGTTTCTGAATGGCTACCAGCATATTTCAGTCGAAAATGGCCCACACTACCATTAAAGGGGCTATAACAGAACATTCTGGATATGATACCTATTTTGGTTAAACTTCTACTCTTGTAGTAACACAAGAAAGAGTCGGACTGGTGAGTCAAGGCATATTTGGAAAGCATGAAACGGGTACCAGGCTAGCAATCAATGAAAGGCCTCCTGAGCCCATAGAAATCCCAAGCCTAGAAACCACTGTATTGCAAAAGGGTTGGGGGTGAGACGCCATTTTGAAATCAGTAACAGACAGAAGCTAAGTGGCTGAAGACTTTGGGTGCATGCACACATATTTAACATGGTATACTGTTATTGCACTCTATCCACATCACAGACGCACACCCTTGCTGATTGGCTACAAGGATGTTTGGTTGTTTGCCAGAATATGTTTTCAAAAAATCTCCCAGCCTACCATTAAAGGGGCTAGAACAGAACATTCGGGGATATGAAACCTAAAAAGGGGGCCTTGTATTTAGGTTGGGCTTACCTCTTGTACGACATGTCAGGCTGTAGTAGCTATTGAAAGGTCAGGGATAAGTTAAGGGATAGTATCTGTTTGTATAATAATAACTTGCCTAAGTTTACCGGCAGTTCTTTTTGAAAACCCGAGACAGACAAATTCACATGTAGGGGTTTAGATATCACAAAGAACTCAGTACCTTTAAATCTGGCTCTTCATTTGATGAATTATCACGGTTTTACTCCAAAGTTATTTTCCATTCTCATCACTGTTGATTTTGGCTGTTTGACTTTGGTTGTCATTTGCCTTTCATTATTTCATTACTTGATCTCTTTCCCTTCTCTACCTCCCCACCCTTGTGTCCTGTACCTTTCTGTCTCTCTCTCTCTCTGTTACCATCCTTCCTTGGCACCGTGTCTCTGTAGGACCAGGCTCTCAGGTCCCTGCGCTTGCCACCACTACCTCTGCTGACTCTCCTCCTTCTTCTCAATCTGCTCTTCCACCTCCTCATCAGCCTGCGTTCCAGAGTCAACCTCCATCTCTCTCTTCAGCACTTCTCCGGCCACCACTCCCCTCGCTCCCATATCTGCTCTCCCCATCCTGTCTGTCATACTCTCTGCTCAGCGCCTCCCTCGGAGCCACAAGAAGCGTTGTCATGCCAACCAACACGCCAACTTTCAGCCCTACCATTCCTACTTCCACTTCTGTTAAAAATGATGTCCCTATAGTACAGGATGCCGCAGGTACCTATCCAGTCTGCACCCAAACACTGCAGCTCTACACTACCAGTAGTTTATGCAAGGGATAGGATATACATGACCAATACCCAAATGTGACGACTACATTAAACCGTCATAAATAATTTAAATGTTCTTATTTTACCGGTATCATAGTTTGTAGTCTTTAGGTGGAACTTTAGGATAGGTGCCCAAGCTTCACCATTCTAACCAATGTTTGCCTTTCCTGCCATCAGGTAACACCATCTCAATGCCTACGGCGACTGGCTCCAAGAAACGCTTCTGGATCATTGAGGACATGTCCCCCTTTGGAAAGCGACGCAAAACTGCTTCGTCTCGCAAGATGTTGGACGAAGGCATGATGCTCGAAGGGTTCCGGCGCTACGATCTCTACGAGGACTGCAAGGACACGGCCTGTCAGTTTTCCTTGAAGGTCACCCACTATCACTGCACACGGGAGAACTGCGGCTACAAGTTCTGTGGTCGCACTCACATGTACAAGCATGCCCAGCACCATGACCGCGTCGACAACTTGGTCCTAGATGATTTCAAGCGCTTCAAATCGTCACTGTGCTGCAACTTCCCCGATTGCCAGTTCTCTGGCAACAGCACTCACTTCCACTGCTTGCGCTGCGGGTTCCGCTGCACGGATAGCACCAAGGTGACTGCGCACCGGAAGCACCACGGCAAGCAGGATGTGATCAGTGCTGCCGGATTCTGTCAGTTCAGCTCCAGTGCAGACTGCGAGGTGGCCGACTGCAAGTACAAGCTCAAATGTTCACACTTCCATTGCACTTACCCGGAGTGCAAGCACACCGTAGTGGGAATGTCCCAAATGGATTCCCACAAGAGAAAGCATGAGAAGCAGGAAAGAGGTGAGCTGCCTTCAGTGTCTCCTAATCAAGATGGCAACCACCACCACCATCATCATGCAAGTCTAGCTGTTCCCTCAATGCCTATGAATCTCCCCCCGACATCACAAGCAGCTCCGGGAATGATCCACAACAATATGTATCTCGCTTCAGGGGCTATCAACAATTATGAGCATCACGGATCAGCAGTGAACTTGGACAACTCTCTAAACCTGGGGACGGATAGCAACAGCGCCTTGTTCTTCCTGAAAAATGCCGCTGGGTTGGGGCTCAACGACTCCATGGATCTGAGCAAGAAGATACTACGGGCGCCTTTGACGACAGCTTCTAGCCCAGTCACCTCAATGGGCCTGACCAACCCTCAGGACGACACAACCGGCACATCTGGTGACCTCGATGATGACCTATCCCCTGAGGAAGAGCCAATAGCAGAAGAGGACGACGACGACGACGATGACGACGTTGATGAGGACATGAACACGGACTCGTACGAGGATGATTCTCTACCAGATGCAGAAGATAAAGACAATGGAGAGAGTTTTGATGCTTCCATGAACCACGCAGAAACTTCCCCACTGGATCAAGAGCCGGAGGCTGAGCCCTAATCTATGCTGAGAACCTCGGAATTCCCCTAGCGAACGCAACATTGCGTGGCCTCATTTATCATACTTAGAGACGCTACCGTTGACAATAGCAACTACAAGAAAGTGAAGGCCCAAAATGATTTATGACGATGTTTACAAGATGACCAACATTATTAATTTAATTATGCATTAAAAATGAACAGACAAGGCCATCTTCGACACACGGGTGGCTATGTAAACTTTTTTCCGACACATCAGTCTATTGTGTGTGCATGACTTTTAATTTATTCAAGTTCATTTGTTACTTTTTAGCGTGTGGAAAACAGCGATCTCTATATATGACTCTCCATATACAGTAGATGTGCGTGGATGTCGATGTACGTTTTAATTACAATCACTGGATGGCGCAGTAAAGAATACGTTGCAGGAAAACCGTTTTTCGAATGTCGCTCACTTTCTAAAACGCACTGTGTCATTATTCTAGATATTCTTGAAGTGCAGGGGCCTGTATCAGTGCTTATGCGTTGTACTTTGTATTATTGTTCACAGTTCTCGAACCTGCTGTCATACGCGCTCCACCTGCATCTTCAGGACTCTTGATTTCTGTTCGGCTTTGAGGACCCATTGGCTTTGCAAACTCATAGTGCACTTTTGTATAGAAAAGAACAGAACTTCAAACTTTTAAATGATTGCATTACTAAAGCGTTGTGGGTTTTTCCACGTCGATTTTATCGAATTGCACAGGCATGACCAGATGACGTTGGGGTGTCTTACTGTCACAGAGCCGTCACCCCTGTGCTGTTGAGATTTTGTAACGTGATGGTGCTACTGCTGAGTATGAATGGGAAGAGATTACGGCCATGAACACTTGTGACGGAGCAGGAGACGCGCGTCTCTGAATGTAAGGAAAAAGATCTGGTGTTATTTCCCTTCTGTAGCATGGAGACTGGCATTTTGAAGCTTCTTTTTTCAGAAGCATATCTATTTCTAAAAAAGAAGAGGAAACATGGAGGAAAAACGTTTTTTTTTTTTTTGTAGAGGACGACGGAGGACAGTGATTGGTTGTTCTTGTGGCGGAAAGTTTGTGATTTTACGAATTGTACAGACAGAAAACAATGTTTCAAGCTTTTGTTTGCTCTTGACGACAGCTGTGGTTTTGCTCCAATAAGAAGTTATTTAATATTTATGTGAAATTGCAACGAGAAAAACTCTAGGGTGTTTTTTTTTTTTTTTGCACTTTTAGATTTTTACCTTTTGAATTTGTGGCATATATATATTTGAACAGGGAATTTGCTTTACATTGTTGTTTAGTTCACTTTTTTTTGCTTTGATGCACAAATAGTCTTCAGTGTGACGAAGAACTGTTGTTCTGTGTTTTATTTAAGAAGGAGAAAAGAGGACAAAAAAAACGCGGGAGGAGTTCCGCGTGAAACAGGCATCGATGAATAAATAACACTAACGATGGCTGTACTTTAAAAATTAATTCTATACAGAGGAAATATTGCAGTGATTGCTCCAAATTCGTTCGGCCTCGGAAAAAAAAAAAAAAAAAGGAACTTAACGAGGCGAGGAAATTATGAAATGGTTTCCTGAACATGGCGTTAACAATAATATAGGCAACTAAATGTGTTTGAGGAGGAAAAAAAGGTTGTATAGTATTTTCTTCTGTAAAAACTATATATGAACAAAATGCTCTTTGATTAAAAGCTTCCTTTACGAAGAAAAACGAGAAGGAAAGAATAAAGAGTTCAAAACTGAACGGACACCATTGTATATGTACGTGTGTGACACTGTATGCAAGTCTGCGAGCGAGAGATTTCATTGTTATTTCCACGGTTTCCCCACAGTCGTAGAGGAATTAGTGCTAATGAAATCTGCATTATTGTCACACTCAACACTCGAGTGTTTTCTACATTTTACACAAGGAAGTCATCTTCCTGAAGCTGTACACAGTACCCTGTGCAAATGAAATCTGCATTATTTAATCCACCCACCGTGCTCTGTTTGCTGTTGTTTTGGTGTTCGCTTTGATTGAGTGTGTTTTCTATACGGCATGTCCCTCACAGGCGCAGGCCTCAGACTGAAGCAGTCCACTGGCTGCCAGAGATACTGTGCACCTCAGTACATTTAATGTGTGTAAAATAGCAGGATTTGTAAAGAGTCAAAATAAAGAAATTCTAGTTATTATAACAAAGCAAACGCTCAACGGTGTTTCTCGGTATCTTGGCGTCCTGTTCCAAAAGAGTTAAATGGTATTGTTTAATTGCTGGGGGTGGCATTTCCCATTTAAACTATTGCTTTTATAAAGTTTAACTCTCTTGATGCTAATTATATGGAAAAGGAGGGTTTGGTTTATTATATTTTTTAGCTTTATTATATTTCTTGGCATGTTGAAAATTAATCTGATTACTCTTAAGGCATTAGCGACCAAAAGCGCAGAAGGGCATCTCTCAAACAACATGAAATACTTAGGAAATGATGAGGCTAACATTCTGACCAAATTGAAATTCTTGTGTTACGATACATTCATAGCGCCACCTGCTGGCTGTATGAAATGCAAAGGAAATCAATGTATTTCTAGCTGTGTCTCCGCGGTGCCTGTGGTTCTGAACAGATTGATACGCGGTGAGGCACTCACAGCGCCACCTGCTGGCTGTATGAATTGTATTTTGGTGTATTTTTATGACCGTTGAAAAATAGCTCTTGACAATGCAGTGGATTTGTCTGTTTGAATTCGTCAGGTTTCGCTCTGAATAAAAGCTGTTTGTGGCACTTTGAGAAAAAAAGTGAATACAAAAAAAGCAAAAATACACGAGTGATAACAACAAAAAAAACCAGAACTTTTTTGTAATTGATATTTATCGAGTTTTGGAACGAAACGCTAATTTGTAAAAAAGAAACTCTTGACGTCATTGTTTTATAAAGAACCGAAAAACATTTTGTTGGGGTATTTAGGAAGTTAAATGTACCCGAATATTGTAAAAAAAAACACACTTTTTACTTTACTTTACGAGTTCCATTCAATCTTTCCCTTTATTTTGATTTTTTTTCTTCTACAAAACAACACTGTGCTACTCTAGAGTCGGATCGTCTAGGTTACCATACAGGTCATTTGCCTGGTGATGCAAGGCGTATTTAGTGATCATAGAGTGTGGCGAAGGTAAGATGCTTTTTTTTTCTTAAATCGTCAACAGACAGAAGCTCGATAGAGCTATAAAGAGCCGGCGGGAGCTAGTTAGAAATTTCTGTTTATATATTCAGAAGGAGCTCCTGACTTCTTCCGAAATTCATTATCGAAACGTCAACGATTGAAGGAATTGTACGAGGAAATGGAAAGCTTATAAAAGCTTTGAGAAAAAAAAACGCTTGTTTAATAGTTCAGTTTGTCCTTGCGGCCATCTTTAGAAGCAGATTTATTAAGTTTCCAGTGGTATTTTTGATGAACAGCAAGGGTTTCACGGACGATTATTTATTTCCAAATAATTTTGGAAGTTTTGACAGATTTTTTTTTTGTGTTCGTTTCTCGTTTCATTTAAGAAACTTCAATATGAATGTCACCACTAGTGCAGGTGTTTTGTTGGGAATGTGAGTCACATTTCCAAAAGTTTCCCACTGGCTACAGCTGTTCTCCTGCCTCACCCTCCTCTTCCCTTCTGATGCGTCTTTAAATAAAAACGTGTAAAGCCACCACCATCTGTCTGCCAGCTGGCATCCTGCATATAATCTTGAGTTAAAAAAAAAAAAGACTATTGAAATTATATTACACAAAAAACAGACGGAAACAACCTCTAAACTAATGCAGGAACAACAGCTCGCTGTACTCTCAAAAATATTCAGGAAGAAAAACGTCACTATTTCAAATGAAAACCTAAAATATCCCAAAATCACCGTCAAAATCAATCAAAGCTACAGAGAAAAACAGCAGCAAAAAACATTAAAAAGAGAAAGATTTTCCTCAGATCCTCTCTGTTTGTGCTGTTTCAGTGAGGTATAAAGCATCCTCAGTGTTTATCCGTTACAAACTTTACCATGAGCGCGCGCGCGAGCTAGCATTTCTGTAGCTTCTCCGATCACATTTGTACATAGCTGCCCACATACAAACAGAACTTTAACGCTTATATATCCCGCTTTAATGTACGACCGACCGGGTGTCTGTACACTTTGAACATTTTACAGAAGTGTATTTTTACTGTTCCCAGAATAAAAATGATTTCTAGGAGAAAACGTAAATAAATATAATTAATAATAGTTTAATTTGCCATTTTTTTAGTTTTTTTTTAAAGCCTGTTTTAGGGGATTTTCTGAACAGAAAACCTTTAATTGTGTAACTTTTTTCAATGTGCCCAGCATTGGTACAGTGATTAATGAACATTAATAACGTGAAATAGCTCGAGGGTGCATTTCAGGGCAGAGGCTCACAACACATTCAGAAACGTATAAATGTCAGGAATTCGATTTCTGGCCAAATCTCTACGTCCATGTAAAGCTGGTTGTTTGGGGATCACTTAAGCGTGCAAGCATCTGAAGAGATCATTGTTCTGCACTTTTCCATATTAAACAGCCACTCTGGCTCAGTATAGGCTGAACGGATTTGAAGGAGGAGCTGAGTAAAAGCAGAGGATTTGGGGCGGGGCGCTGTTCAGCAAGCAGCTTATACAGTCTGATTCTCACTGTAACCAAACAAAAAAAACTCACATCAACCAGTAAACAAAACCAGTGAGGCCAGTGAAGTGAACTTGTTGCAAGATTCCAGGCCACGCCTTCTAACATCAGCAGAAATGAGGCTTCACACAAACTAGAGTACGCCTGGACAGCAGTCGTCTTGGTTCAGAACCAGTTCAATGAAAGTCTTCCTGGTACTCGAACAAACCCAGTTCATGCGCTTCGTAAACACAAGGAAACTGGCTTCGTTTGCGCGTGTAATTGCATCTCTGGTTGTTCTGGTTTACGTTTGCATCTGTAATTCTCATCCATTTCCCCCGCAACCTTTGCCTTTCACATTTATTTTGCCATTTCCATTCATGCAAGAGCTTTATTTAAAGAGACCTTCGGTCAGAGTTGAGAGAGGATTGAATAGGACGCGGACGTGCCACTGGAAGCAGCTGGCGCTTGTGCGAAAGATGAAGTTCAGAGAGCCCAAAGGAAAACGAGAATTAGACACACATTCAGCCAATTTAACTTTAACAAGACCTCATTGCTGATAATGTCACAGGCCCGCTGCGTACAAACACTATTCTCAGCGCTCGTGTCTGCTGAGATGAAGAGAAATGCTCAATTATGTTCAGGATCAGGGGAGATTTGAGCATAAACATGAGTTTGAATGTGCGAGCAGACACACGCCGTTGTGATTTTACCAAATGAGTGCAGCACAAAGCAAAAGCGAGCGATTCAATATGAAATGAAGACATACCTGTACAAATCCTGCAGGTTTTGCTTGAAGCTGTACAGCTGCAGACAAACAAGGGAAGAATTTCAATAAAAGCCAAAAGTGCTCGTGTATAAAGCGCTGGACTTTAAATAGAATTTGGGCAAGTGATGACAGGTCTTTTTATTAAACCTTTTCTTTCCCGAGCATGATTTAAAACGCTAAGAATCAATAAACGCTACATTATCAAGAAAATCATTGCTTTCTTTCCCAAGGAAGGGTTTGCTTGAAAGTCTTGAGTCTCTAATTACAACAAAAAACTACATTTTTGAGCGTCGATTTATCAGACAATATTTACTCGTCCACTTTAAATCCATTGCAATTAATTAATTCAATACAGTTTTTTATTGAAATAAAAAAAAAACAGCAAAAATACAACACAATAAATGAAAAATGTATTCTTGTTTAGACATATTCAACCCCAACTTGATAAAAAAAAAAAATGCTACATATTGTATTAAATACAAGGTTAAAAATTAAGAATCCGAAAAAAAAGAATCTGTTTTCTCTTTGGTGAGCGGCAGGAGATCTTTCCAGCACCTCAACTTCCCATGTGCCTTCAGATAAAACCGAGTGAGTTTGGAGGTGTACAGATAAAATCTCTAGGAGTTTGTTAAAGTACGACACAAGCAAAAGTGGCCAGTTTCATCCGCGTACGACTGAGAGTGCAACATAAGCGAAAACACTTTAGTTTCCGCTATTTTTTCACTTTTTCAACCACAATCAAACAAATTTTCACATAGGTTCTGATGTGCGTGTGAAATTCTTTGACTTTCGGAGTACGTTTAATCCCTCAATAATAACCTGAACAATTACATTAGAATTCTACCTCCGGTGCTCAAAAATATTCATGATTGCAGATCTTAGCCAACTCTCTGAATTCAGAGAAATGCTGACGGTTCCCTAAGCCCGATTGCAGGCCTTCAGACAGCTGCTTGAAATCTGATTGGTTAAAAAAAGAATACAGACCTGTTTCGATGGAAGTGAAGGCCATGAATGATGACACGGAAGACCCCGGGCATCACAATCCCCCAATGAGAATCTTCCTCTGGAATCAAATCAGCAGTTTCATAGTGTTTAAACCAGCAGAGAAGGCCTTGGTGACCTGGTTTTGGTTAAAATGGAGAATTAAACAAGCATTTAACACACTTTGTATAAAGTCTGAGCTATCTTTGGAGCATTTGAGTTCACTCAGAGGACCAAGAGCATGTGCCTGAGCCAGCAAGAGCTATTTACTTACCAGCTAAGGAGATGCTTAAGTGCTGAGCTGTAAATTTGGTTAATTTAGCACAATTCCATGGAGGATTCAATGGTTTTCTTGCGGGGGCAACGCTGGCAGACTCGAGCGGTCATGGTTGATGTGGTTCTTAGCGACTTGATGACGCTAGGAACACGAGGCTGACAGCACGCACCAGAGCGATAAAACACTCGAGCACAATGCACGCCAATATGAATATTGCTCAAACTTAATCCAATTAGCTTGTAGCGAAGAAAGATGAAAATGTTCAATACTTAAATAAAATGGGGAGTACAGATGGAGACGCGGCCCAGTCCAGGACTCCAGGCAATCAGCGCTGGAAAACATCAGGCAAATGTAAGCTATAAATCGTAACATTTCACATTGTCACAGCGCGCGGCACGAGCTGCCTCTGTGATTAGAAGCACCTGCACATTCAGATATTACGGATACAAACCAGACCATTTCCAAATTGAACTTTATTGAATGAAAGGAGGGAGGGAGGGAGGAATAAAAGCCTGCTACCAATTTTCTCCATTTAACAGACTCTTAAATCAGACTTGATCGAGAGGGAACAAAGCGAATTAGAAAAGCAGCTCTTTTGATGAAGCACTCTAAAGCCACTGGATATGCGTGTTTCGAGATGACCATGAGAGAGTCTTCCAAAATCATCCCCGTGAACTGGGTCAGGGTAAACAGGAGCTTTTTAAAAGCCCTGTTTGGTGGAGCAGCTGTGGCCTTTATGAAAGGAAAAGTGAAAACAGGTGGAGCGAGGCTTGTGCTAATCTTTTACATTATGCCGGTTGATAACTCACTCTACAACGCACTTCGAATACTGTCACACGCCGTCTGCAGCTCTGCGAAACTGATATATGCAGGAGAGGGAGGATTTAAATCTACTTTCGTAACTTTTCGTAATTTAAACTCATTTGATTTCTCTCTGTTTTGTTTAACATACAAACCTCAGAAGTTTCTGTACGCACCGGCGCGTGTGCCAATCACATCGGACGTTTTGTATTACGTAGGAATGAGACCACCCAGCTATTCTTTCATTTTGATTTCAAATATAACATGTAGGTCCCAAATAACCGTTTTGGAACCTACATGTGACATTTTAAATCAGTTTAGATATTTTTGGTTTTAAAGGAACATTACAAAATACATGACGCATAATTTGCAGGTAATTAAAATGTGTGAAAATGCACAACCACCTTCAGTTTCATTATAGAGACCCCAAATCGGTGCCATCTAGTGGTGAAAAGACATTGGAAGTAAAAGACTTGTGATATGGCTTGTGTTTTTCAAAGTTCTGGCTCAAAAATACTAGCTACAATGTATAAGGTTTAAGAGAGGGGTTTTTTTTTTACATTGTTTTGACCTTTTTTGGGGGGATTTTGTGAATTTTTATTTTGTTTCACTTTGTTATAAACAATGTTTGATCTCAATTTTTGCAGTTAAAAAAAGACAAAATGTAAATAAAATGACAGGTAATGTATTGTAGGTATGAAAAACAAACTAGGAAAAGAGATTAAAGGAGTCACAATCAGGATTTATTTATTTTTACTGTTCATGGATGTACACTTTTTCATAAATGTTTTGACTGTCACAAATAAAATAAAATCACAGATTTAAGATTTTAATAACTTTAGAATACTAAAGGGCTTTTTTTTTTTTTTTTTTTTTAAAAAGGACGCAGTCTTAAAAGTTTACACACCCTATGGCAAAATGTTTGATCTCTTGGGTCATTTTTCGGCGATTTATTATCAAACAACCGTGTTTACTCTTTTTAAATCATATTGAAAACAGAACCATTCCAAACAACTATCCCAAAGTTTTGTTTCTAAAAGTCATTGTGTTGTACGTCTGGCAGTCCCTCTTGATATATTCATTGAAAAGAGCTGCAGCCAATACAAATTCAGAGAATTTTTACAATTTTTCCATTTTATTTGTACAAATCAGAAATCAGAATTTGTCTAGAAAGGGCAAGGTCACCGATTCGACTACTGCCATCTTCTGTTCAAATATAAAAGAGCTCATTTTGTGCGTGTATTTCATACTGTGGTCACCAGTGCTGGATATCTTTGATTCCATTGAAATGTACCTGTGGGAATTTGAACATGGGTCACATTTGAACCCATTATACCACATATCTGCTCTAAAAGCATTAAAACTTGTTCAAAACTCCTAGAATTGATTGGAGAATATAGACATCCATTAAATGTTAAATGCAAGTCATGTGTGCTACAATAAACCATGAGGCATAAATACAGCATAAAAATCTACAGAAACAGGCTGTTGTTTTTTTTTAAACAGGTACAAATAAATTCTGTATAGAGTTGGAACAACTTTCAAAAGATTAGTCTAATCCTGCTATTAACCATTTAACAAATTTAAACTGATGCAGATTTTATATTGAGTTTGTGTATTTAGATGATGAATGCGAGGTTCGACGAAGACGACAAAGTTTCCTACTATTAACTCTTGATTGCCCTTACATATGAGAGCCATGAAAGTCATATGAATTGCATTTCTGACCTCATCTTGTGTCTCTTAATAGCTTTATTGTTTCTAACAACGTTTTAGCACGGTTTCAAAGCACAGAGCGTTTTATGCAAGCAGCACATTTTTAAACAGTCTTTAATAAACACGTTAATGACAGAGCAAGCCTCGAGCCGTACAAGAGACTTAGTTATTTCTCCAGGCATCAGACATCTTACTTATTCCACAGTCATTAAGAGCTGAGCTCAAGGATATAGTAGAGCTGCTGTAATTACACAGGTAGCGTGATGAGGAAGTGAGCAGTATTCATCGTCTTAATGAAGGCAGAAGCTCTCTGCTCTAAGCCAAAAGCCGGTTTAGAAGTGGAGTTACAGTAGCATTCATGAGCTTTGAGAATCTGTGCCAGAAAGGGGTTCATGTGGGAGAGGAGGAGGGTATGTGGAGGTGGAAAATAACCCAGGCCCAAGAATGGAGAATGTCAAGACCAAGACAAGACTGAAAAAAGAAAAAGCTAAGACCAGAGTGCATCAAAACCAATACAAGACCAAGACAAGGTCAAGAATGGAGAGAATCGAGACCAAAACACGGCCAAGACCCAAGAAAGTTGCGACCAAAACAAGGCCAAGACTGAAGAGTGTTAGGACCAAGACAAGTTCAAGAATGGAGAGAATCGATACCAAAACAAGACCCAAGAAAGTTGCGACCTAAACAAGGCCAAGACTGAAGAGTGTTAGGACCAAGACAAGTTCAAGAATGGAGAGAATCGAGACCAAAACAAGGCCAAGACCCAAGAAAGTTGCAAACTAAACAAGGCCAAGATTGAAGAGTGTTAGGACCAAGACAAGTTCAAACAAGGCCAAGACAGAGGAAAGTTGCGACCTAAACAAGGCCAAGACTGAAGAGTGTTGGTACCAAGACAAGATCAACACAGAAAAATGTTGAGACCAATACAAGACCAAGAATAGAGAGTGTTAAAAACAAGACAAGGCAATTTTCTTTTTGTGTATTGAATAAAAAACTTGACTGTGCTCTGGTGGGATCATGAGTTAAGCACGTACATCATATGCAGCTGGTCTTGAGGCTAATGGTGCACAAGAGTCCCGTGGCGAGTGCCTCCATCTGTCCTTCAATGGATTGACTGTGAGTGTATGACACCCAGCGGTGCTCTAGACGTCTGGACTCGCATCATCAGGAGATCCTCCTGCTCACACGCAGACACACATGCACTCACTTTATCTAATCTGAGATGGAAAGATGAAGTCCCTCCTCTTCATCGCTGCGAAGGTTTGACCTTTCATATGTAAAGTTTACAGAACTTAAGAGTTTTTAGCCCAAGTTACGGGATAGTGCTTTAATGGGACACCCGCTCTACAATCGAGAAGGATAGATATTGGAATACATTCAATAAGCCTCGAACCGGCAACCTTCAAAACGTTTCCTCTTTTTAAAATCGATTGAAACTTGCAGGGATGAAAGAGCAGCTAAAAATTAGAGGGGGACCAGTTTTTAGGGGTACAGTTGGTTCAGATTCTGAAATACTGACAAAAAATGTGGGCTTTAGGGACAGTCAACCAATTTATTAACATTTTTAAAGTTTGTATTTGAATCTCTATATGACAGCAACACTTAAGCTACACAAAAGTACATTTGTAAAAACTCAGAAAGTGTTGGGACCAATACAGGGCTAAGGCAGGAGATGGTCAAGGCCAAGACTGAAGATTGTTGGGACCTACCGCACCAAAGTGGAGATGAGTGGAAGAGCTTGGCAAATTACTGACCATATGAAAAATTCTAGCTGCAATCTACATTTAAAGGAGGAAAAAGGCTCCACCACAATCAGAATTGGTTGTTAATTGAACGGATTGTTGTATACAAGATGGCATCTCTTTTGAACCCCTGCTAGTGCAGTGAAGAGTTAAGCTCTTGGAGCAGGAAGAGCAAACATCCCCTGTATCGATCCACAGAGACACTCAGGCCACCAACCTGCTGAGTGCTGACTTCAGGAGAACAATGGGGTTCTGCAACTGTCAATAAAGCAGCAGCCGTAGGAGTGCACTCTGCTTAGCGAAAAACACTGGCAGCGTCTCCTCTGACTTGGGAAAACAGTCCGTTTCCAAACGTTTCATTCAGAAAATAGACCACAACAGTGTGCGCACTCGCAACGCTCAGCCGATGAGAGCGCGGAGTCTCCTCTTACCATCAAAAAGATGTAGATTGAGGCTTTCTGGCCAGAAATGCACTGCTTGTCCCATAAGACACTAAATGATGTACAAGTGCATTTATTACAGCAGCCCCTATAAATCTGAGCCTGGCCTGAACTCGGGGGAGAGGTTAATGGATTACAAAGGGATGCGGTATCGAACCTCTGAGAAGTTTATACACCACGTCAATATGTGCAAGGCTATTGATCATTTAGACCTTGACAGACAAATTAAATTCATAAACTTGATAATGCACTGGAATATTTGTATTGCTTACTACAGTGGAAAAAAAAGACTTTTCTAGATATTTTAAACATGGCGGCTTTAAGATCAAGGTTTATCGATGGAGTCAGTGGAAAATTACTTAATCAACAATACAACACTGTTCAAAATAAAATCATATTCAACATAAATGAATAATGATGTTAACTTTCTGAATTGAATTGGCACAAGATAATCAGAAGAAATCACTCACCAAAATAATCAGATGTTCCGAACACTTCCAAGGAGTTTCATGAGAAGCTGCATCCAAGCCATACATCACCAAGTTGACAGAGACAAATTTAAAGAACACATAGAAAAAAAATCATGAATGTCGAGTGGTTTGAAAAAATAAAAGTGGAGAAAAGAGGATTCGCGGCACGCTATTTCTTACCCGTTTCCTTTTTGAAGTTGCTGTGAAAATGTGGGATGACGTCTTTTACGTCCTAATGATGTCATCAAAAGATCGAGCTTTCATTGGTCATTCATTCTGCTTGCGAAAAACAAATGCGATATAGCAATCCGAAACTCCTTCGCTGGCACCTCTTGTTTGTTCAGACGCTTTTAGCTGAAAATGTCTGTCCCCATGACTTTTGATCGAGGCGCGTTGTCGCACGAAACTTTGCAACGTAGAAAATTAAGGTCTGCGTGTATAAGCCTTTATTTTCCACCAGGAGTCGCACTTCAATCGTTTTCAGGGCTAAAATTTTTCAAAATTAACAATTACTAATGAAAGTAGAATAACAAAACCCCAAAATAATTCGGTTCATTTTAGGGTTTTTTTCGGGAGCTGTCGCTCTGTTTGCAACGGTGGACGCAATGATGTCACTCCTCCCACTTTTTTGAACCAACAATCAATTTGAAAGAAAAAAACGTTATTAAAAGTTTAATTCATATTCACTCAAGAAAACAAGCAAATCTCTGTTAAATCGGTTTTATTACAACTATATACATTCATCTTAACCAGCAGAGCTCTCCAGCGCATCCGACATAATCTTTTATAAACCATCTCTGAGCTGCGAATGTGAGCAAAAGTGCCCCAAAAAGACTGTAATAATGCACCGCGGGCACCGAAGCTGTGTCTGGTTTCATCATTAGAACAGTTACCTTCACTGTGCTTCAGCAGTTCATTGAAATAAATGGGTTTTTGAAGACCTTTGGAACCAGAAACGAGCTTTCAGCCGTGGTTTTTAAGCCAGATCTGCGAATGCAAACCTTTCTCGTACTCATAACACAAAGCATCACAAACGCTTTTAGCTGAAAATGTCTGACCTACTCCTTTACTCCCTTCTCACTAGGATTGCAACTCCAGGTTAACGACAGCAAGAAAAGTAACTGCAAAACAAACAAAGACACAACATTTTTGACATTATCCACAGCTGAAGTTTTTCACACGTTATCCAGTTATTCCAGAGGTCCTTTGCTCTGCAGCTCTCGGGATCTTTGTTCCTCATCAGCTGGAGAGTGAGAAATTTCATTAGCTCAACATTCATACGTTACTCTCCTTTCTCATCACAGGGGAATTTTATCCTCCCAGGAAAAGCCCCCAAAGAGAAAAGGCATACTGTCAGCACCTCTGCTGAAGCATCCATTGTTTTACAGTTTAATTACAAAAGCCCAGCACCGTTTCATGTAAAGATTATTCACTGCAGGAGGCCTGTATAATTTGGACTGGAGGGTTCGTCATGTAATATAACACAATAGAACTGGCTTTCGGTATTAGATTTCTGATTTTAGCCTCCTTGACATTTCAAACCGCATCAACTAATACATCTGTTATTTGTTGATCATTTGATTATTAACATACTTCATAAAACAAATCAGGCACCCTGCTGCAGTCTGGGGAGGAACGACTGAAAACACGTTTCTGAAGCCATGTTAAACTGGAATATCGTATAAATTATTCGCGAATAAAACACTGTTTCCATCCAATGAGTTCAAGGGAACAAAATAATCACTTCCTAATAAACTGCTGGTAATATCAGAAGAAAAATGGAAGTTGCTGCGTTAAAGGGAGGTCTTATTTCGTAAATAATAACGAACTTGTGTCTTGCTCTTTGGGTAAAGACAGTTCTGGGAGGTGAACATCCAAAACCACTTCCTAATGACAGACTTTCAAAACAACATTTCAGATGTTGTGCAATGAAATCGGTCTGTTGGCAAGTTCATCTTTGCCGCCCCATGACAACCAGTTCCAACAAAAAAAACCTGTTGCCGTCGGGCATTTCCATTGTAGTTTATACACATTGTTTCATATTGGATAAAAAGCTTATCCTACTCATCTTTTTTATGTGCATCTTTGCTTTTACATTCAGGGTTTTTCATGCGATATTCCAAAATGCGCATAAAAATAGGTGGATGTAAAGGTAGCTACTCTGTGTATGGTTTCCAGCATTACAATGTTCAGAAGTCAACCTCTTGTCGTCATCAAGCATCTTAAATGAACAGAACATAAACAAAGGCATGAAAACCAATCACATAGCTCACATTTGTTCATGCAGTTTCTAAACGGCAGTTAATTGTGTTTACTAAATATAGATATTAAATGCAGGCTACGTTCCTTTCTTACACACCTGAAATCAAGGGCTGAAAATATATGTCAATGTATTGGGACACCCCTATAAAGCCGTATTCATCAGCCAAAGGGTTTTGAAGCATCGGAAATTGACTCACTCCTGGGAGTTTTTAACATTTTTAACATAAAAACAATGAAAGGAGAATTTGACGCGGCATATGCAAGTCATAATATGAATGTCATTGGGATAATGACATTATTCTTTGTGATTTAAATTACTTTTAGGGTGCTTTCACACCTGACTTGTTTAGTTTGTTTGGACAGCAACAACCAAACCAAAAATTGCACCAAAAGTGGACTAAAGAGGCTCAAGGAGGCGATCTCTGTACGGTTCCAAACAAACTCTAGTGTGGTTTTGTGGTGAGAACCATAGACCTAAAAAAAATAGAGGTTATGTTAACCATTAATTTTGAAGTGTGTTTCAAGCTGAACAGCGTGCTAAACACCTCTTTGTCTAAAGAGAATTGGGACACCCCTTCACCTTATACAACATAAGGAAAGGGTTAAGTGGTAGAAATGGAACTCAGCCATAAAGTTCACAAAAATGGAAATCCTGCCATCCTTTACTTGCCCTTGTGAGGTTTTATAACCACGGCAAAACTGTGCCTACCCTAGACAAAACTGAAACGAATCATATAAAGTCAAACTGAATGAAACCTTCAGCAAAGCCTGAAATGCACAACCACGTAAAATTGAAATGCGTTCAATAGAAATGTTTCAAAGGCACGTTACTGACTTGCAAGATGGACACATTTATTCTCACCACAGCCTGATTTGGGAGAGCCAATCAGGTTCCTTCTTGCCTGTTTAAGCTTAGAAGAACACTCCCCTTTGTTTGGAAACAGTCTCTTTCTCAAACGAGTAAGTTGAATCCATGCAAAAGATCAACGAATCTTATTGGACTTGAAGCTTTCAAAATATGCGATGCATTTGAATATTTTTCTTATATAAAAGAACACTTTGGAGTTGCAAACATTAGAAAGAGAAAAATCATGCAGGACCTGACAACAAGCTAAGTATTCTGGGAAAAAAGAGCAAGCCAGTGTTTGGAAGAGCACATCCGTTTTCTTCATTATAGTCAATATTTGTTCATAAAAGGGTCAATTGGACACTAGTTTTGCTAAAAAAAAAAAAAAAAAAGGTTGAGAAGTAGAGCTCTACGCACATGAATAAACTTGGAGCCAATCCTGTCAGTCAAAGACCGAGCCAGTGTTTGGAAGAACACGTCCATTTTTAGTGAATATTTGTTTATAAATTCGTAAATTGGACACTGGTTTCGCAAAAAAATACAACTGGACATCCATGAACAGTACAAATGAAAAAAATAAGTCAAAGCCCACTCTAGTCTCACTGAATAGTTATTACTATAATTTTATCAATATTCATGAATTAAAACTGAGTCTTTTGAAAGTGTCAATTCAACATTTTGTAGGTGGTTCCCAAAAGTGTTGAAATGCACTCGTCTTACTCTGGAGGAGTTGAAAACGAGCCTTTTTCCAACAATAAGAGTGCTTCTAAAAGCAATGTTTCTGTTAACGTTTGCTGATATATTCTGAATAGATTAAAACTTTCCTCAACTCTAACCCCTCTAGACGCTTTGCACACATCAGATTTGCATAAATCTCTTTATTTCTTTCTAGACTTTTGAAACCGTATTAGGTTGAGTAAAACATCAGTGTTTTCATGTTTGGGCGAGCCAAAGTTTAAAATGTGTAGCTCTACTTCAGTCTCCGGTTAAACGGCAAGCTATCCTTCAGGAAGAACCAGCACAAACGAAACATTTTCTCTTGGTTTTTCCGAATCTGTAGCTGTACTTGTCGAGGCATGCAAGGTTGTGCCGTCGTTCTGCTCTGAATGTTGACATTTTGCATGTGAACAAGTCAAAAGATTGCAATGGTGAAAGGCTCCTAATCCACCCTAACTGCTGCTCCTGTGCAAAGCTAATGTTGTTCCCGCTGGCCATTTTACAGCATCCGGGGGGTGATAGCTGACCTTAAATGAACACTAAGGAAACCTGGGAACGGAGAGAACGGATGGACGGATGAAGCCGGTGCAGGTTTCTCTTTAATCAACCTCACTCTCATTACTCGCCCCCTCTGGACGCCGAAGTTTCTCCACTTGCTCATTTATTTGTCCATCTCCTCCTCGCCGGTCTTCCGTCTGAACACTCAGATGCACGTCCTCGTCTGCATGGGTCACATCGTCGTCATCCTCATCTTCATCGTCTTCCTCTCTCTTCTCCTCCTCCCCCTGAACCTCCATGCGGACCTGGTCTTTCAGGTCCAGAGGAAGAACTGGGTCTCCATTGAGGCAGAGTGAGGCGGAGGTGATTGCCTGGGTGCTGCTGCTTTCTTTGACGGGAGAGGAACTGGACGATTCGTTGCTGACCGGAGAGATGTCGCTGCTGCTGTTGGTGTGGTTGGCGGAGGGTGGGTTGGAGAGGGAACCTGGTTTGAGCGGGATTTGCCAGGATGGGATTTTTGGGATTGAGGGTGACGCTGGGAACTGTCTCCTAAGAAGAAACGGGGTGAATAAAAAAATGTAAAAAAAAATTATAAAGGTCTCGGAAGTTCATTGTGAGGAAACATCTACAAGATTCTCATGCTTTGGACCTTGGATGATGGGAAACAATGTCTTCACAACAAATGAAACACACACTCAAAAAAGAACATCTTGGAATGCCGAGCAGAGCAAAACATCCAGACACTGGAAGAAAAAGATAATTATAGCTTGAAATGTTTTAATGAGAACAAACAACACACAAATGGAAGCTTTTATCTGCGAGAATTACAGACGTATGAGATTACCCAGATCTTAATTTGCATGATACATAGACAATCAACTAAAGATTAATGAAAGCGAGGAAAGATCCATCTCGGGCCACTGAAGGAACCTGTTGGCTGCATCAGGCCTCATTAACCAGAAATGAGGCGGTTCCAGCTACGCGCGCTAGTCAAGAGACTCATGACACATACAGATCAAGCCAGACACATTTATCTGCCAGAACGTCCCGGGGCGCACTAGTATCAGCTGTTCAGTGCGCGAGAGAACAATCTCTACTCATTTGCATAATGATTATGTAAAACCTACAAGTTGGAACATCTACTTGAGGACTCTTTCTGGCGGTTTATGTAAAGTATTTGAGTCTTAATCATACAGAAATAACAGCAGATGGATCCAAATAACAGATGGATTGAGGGATGCACACAACTAAAGCCTGGTTCTTTAAAGTTAATGAATAAATTACAGAAAAGTGCCTTGTAGGTGGTGTTAAAACTAGATGTAGCACAAGCATTACTGCTGACATCCACTTTATGGTTCGAAAAGAGGTGTGGCAACATGGCTAAGTAGCTACACCTGCATCACAGGTGTAGGAAGTCAACTATTTCGCAAAACCTCTAAAACTGGCCACTTTTGTTGCACTTTAACGAAGTCCTCCAAGAGATTTGATCTGTTCATCTCCATACTCCATCAATCTTATCATAAAGCATACGGGATGTTAAATTCCGAAGCTGTTTTCACTTCGTTAAACTGTGCGCAGAGTGGCCAGTGAAATAAGAAATTTTGACATAAACAGGAAGTTGTTAAAAACTCAGGCATACAATGTCCGATCAGAATCAAACATGCCGCTTGCTAAGAGTCCATGTCTGAACCGTTCTTTCTAGCAACCTACAGGGTCAGTTATAGCAGCACCTAGTGGTAACATGTAATATAGCAGTTTTATACTGCTATTTCCGGCTGTGTTTGAAGGACATGTTTTAAATTGGAAGTTACCAAGACCTACAAAAAAAATTCCCATATTTTAACAAACTCCTCTAGTCATTGCGTCTGTTTACCTCAAAACTCCTTCAGTCTTATCTTAAGGTATGTTGGATGTTAAATTGGGAAGCTTTTTTTGACTTCGTTAATCTCATCAACACTATTATGACTAAAACTATTGTTCTGGGTGATTAACTCTGAAAAGAGATACCTGCTGAGAAGTAGACCTTTAAGAGACACGATTTCCGCCTTTAGTTCACTGATGCTCTGAGACTCCAGCATGCGGTTGGTGGCAGATGAAGCCTGCAGAGACAAGATTACAAACAAATGATGAGCACTTTCTATTTTGAAAACACTAATTATTTACTCCTGCTGAGTTCCACTTAAAACCATTATTATTATGATTATTCACCTAAAAGTACAGGGAGTCTGAGAGTGCATCTACAGTAGATCGACTTCACCATTATAGTGTAAAAATTATTGAATATTTGTGTTATATTTTCTATTGTTGATCTTTTGCAGCGATGTGAATAGCTACTGGAGTCATCCTCTGCTTAGGCAAAGTTCTGAATCATTTTAGGTCTACGCCGAGGTCCTGTTTATAAATACATTTTATTATTAAGCAAAGTGTACTACACACAAATTTAAGATATTTCAAATATTGATAAAATCCACACAAAACACAGAAAAATTGCATTTATTGCTTCACCATAAAATCTGATGATTAAAAAAACTTTGCTGTGTAAATCCATATATAATGTTTGTACAATTAAATACATTATGTACACAAATAGCTATACTTTCTTAGAAAAAAAAACATTTTAGTCATGTCCCTAGCTTTTTACTCATTCCTGTTTCCCTAAACCACCCATTCTGAAAAAAGTGGGACATGTCAGTGTTTTCAGCAGGAAGTTGCATCACTTAGATCGTTAGAAGGCCATGGGAAGAGCAAAGTTCTCTAAATTTCTTATTTACATATTTGATGATCTGATATCTTTAAGCCTTATCTAAAAAATGCTATGCTGTTTCTCAAAGTATTTCAGAAATTCAACTAGTTTAGTGTAAAAATGCCCATATTTGGTAAATAACCCAATTTCCTGGTTCTATATGCACGTGATGGTTTAGCATGTATTTGTTAATTCTTTGCTAAAAACTCCTGTTACTTTCAGTCATGCTACTTATCTAAAGTATAAACAAGAGGGTTAGTAACAAAGAAAAAAAACGGCCCCCATATTTTTACTATAAACAATAAATAATTTAAATGAGATCGTTAAGATGGACTAAACTGGAAAACTTAAGTATGGCCACTATTGGAATCTGTTTCGAACTCAAGCAAAAAATAAATAAATACATTTTTGGAAAATGCAAATGCCACACATTTGGCGGAATGGCTCTTGTGGCACTTCTAATTAAAAAACAAAAAACCTTAACTGCATCTGCAAAAACATTTTCTTTTACTGAAATGGAGTGATTTGATGGTATGAGACAATGAAACTCCTCAAAGTCTTTATAGCAAACCACTCTGACAAATCCTAACTACTCCATCTCCTCCTCCCAAAAGGTCAGGATCTTTCGGAAAAGGCAAAGGGAATTAATCATAGCATTTTTACATATTTTTCCATATTGCAAACCGTTGATTTGAGCCAAACAGAGGTGTTTGATAAGCGCTCCCTGGCACAACAATGGAAGTATTCATCAAGTCAGAGAGGGTTTTTTATTAAAAGAAGCCTTATCACTAACTGCTTGCCATTGGATGAATTGCTGACGGCCAATTGAAGCGGCCACCAAACATTTGAATAGCAAATGACTGGAAAAAAGGCCAAAAATCCATCCATCATTTTTGTAGAATAGACAGGTGGTTGTTTGAGGCAAACAAAATCCTCTTCATGAGGATGAAGATTTTTTTGCACTTGTCGGAAGTCTGCACCAACCCCACTATTTGTATTCATCCCTCCACAGGGCCAGGGAGGTGGTTAGGGCTAAACAGGAAGTGGATGAGAAAGGCACTGGAGGGAAAAGCAAAATAAAAGTGTAATTAAGAACATCGGAGTCACGAGAGGGAGCTAGTTAGAAAGCAGGGACCCCCTATCACGAGAAGGGGGATCGCTCGGACTCTTCCATGTGTAATTAAATTTAAAGTGAATTAATTGATTTACATCTAAAAAGGATCTCATTTACCGCAGTGGTGGTTTAGTCTCGCCCTCCGATAAGTGTGGCACTTTCCAGAATTCTTATTACAGGCCTCACCTCATTATGGCCATCTTAATCCTGTGCTCCCCATGGCACCCGGAATAATAAGCCTGGAATGTACCTCTTGCTCATTTTACCTTTGTAACTGGGAAAAATAATAATTGCTTCAGAGGCTTAGCTTACACTTCTCAGACATAAAATGGAAATAATATTTTAAACGAGGCTACAAAGCACCTCTCAGCTGGCAGTGTTTGAACTTGCAAGGATGCAATTCTTCATTTGGAGGGCTAAACATGCGCCCGCTCGCACATCCATTTAGTGATGAGCATTTAATTGCTGCTAAAGGCCTTTCTCTGCATGCCTTTGATTGTGGGAGCAGCCATCCAGTCAGAGGGGTCAGTGCAGTGTGATCAGGGTCCATCACCCTCTTAAGTGTGAACAAAGCTTTGCCAGAGTTGGGGTAATTATTGAAGGAGGTGGAGCGTTCCGTACAAGAGAGGTATAGACACACACTTACGGCACGGCAGACAGGGAATAAATGTCTGGAGAACATTAACAATGCTAGTTTAGGGCTCGCGGATTCCTTTTTTCGCTGCATAATGAATCTACTACATAATTGTGGTGGAATCGGGATGAAAATAAATCCCAGAGGATTGTTTTCTGGTGAGTGAACTACAATTTATTAGAGCCTATTTATTCAATCACAGTTTTGTTGTTTGTGGTGGAAGAGAAAAAAAAAGTGCTCCTAATCTTCCACAGCAGCCTCTAGTACAGACGACAATGTTATTTATCTCCTCTAGACGCAACGTTTAGGGTCCTAACATTTACCCCTTCCCCTTAGCCACTTTAACACAGAGTGCACAACTGTGATTTTATATTCTTTTATGAATTTGGACATGGGACATAAAATTACTCACATTAGAGTATCTTTGGTCACGCTGGTCACTGCTTTCTCTAGAAAAGGTGGGCTACACACCCTTTCATCTTAACACTACTCCTTTGGTTAAAAGAGATTTGGGACACTGCTTCGCATCACATGAAGGGAGAGGGGTAGGGCTCATGGGTAGAAATGGAACACAGCCTAAGTCTCTAATAAACTGAGGAGGAGTTTGGCAATTCCACACCCAGATTCAACCCTCCTACACAGCTGTCTCTGTTTCAGCTCATGACTGCATTGTAAACTATGTCTGACATTGACGTTTGACTAGTCACACCTGAAAATTCTTTTAATATTCCTGACTGCAAATATATCTACAAGAATAGAGCAAGATGAGGTGTCGCACCATCGTGCGCAGCGGCCATTTTGTTTGTATTCGTAGTTTCCACTAGGAGTCATGTTTAAATTGTTATGGGGAGTTAAATATTTAAAAAATACTACATATGTATTGTTTACAAACAATAAAAACGAATAATATAAAATTACAAAACCTAAAATAATTTTGTTAGTTTCAGCGTCTATAGTTTGTGGTGTTACCACGGTAACGATGTGGTCATGATATAAACTCGATGATGTCACTTCTCCTTCTCTATTAATGATGCAAAGACTGAGGGATTATTAATAATATATATTTATTTATTTTCCCATTTATCTTTTGATTTATTAATATAATCCCTCACACTTGTGACAAATTATTATGTCCGTTTACATCATAAAAGTGTGGGAACAGTTCAGGATGAATGTGTTTTGACGATTAAAAGGTTATTAAAGCACCATAAATGTACAAACATAAACAATCTTAAGTAATAAGGTTTTGATGTTTTCAAACAGTCTGTTTTTAAAGATTAAAAAAATGTTTAATTGTCACTACGAGTAACATAAACCTCCATGTTCACACCTGGGGTTGAAATATTTTTGCAAGCCAAGATAATAAAGAAATGTGAAGACAACTGATAATTTGAAGCTAATTAAAAGTAAATAGCATTTCTTCAGAATGTCCAACCGACTACATTATCAGAACAAAACTTTTATCACTGTTCATTTGAATAACAGCCACACACCCGAGCGTGGAAACATGGCACAAATTATTCAACCACTCCACTGTGATGGATTCCACATTAACTGCAAAGTACAACCCAATCTCCGCGTGAAAGCCTGTGAGTGACATACCGAAAAAAAATGAAAAAAAGAACACCCATGTGTGGTTTTAAAATATATAAACGTAATGTTTAGCTTAGCAGCTTTGGAAACAAAAGTCTCCATGTGCTTTTATGTTAAAAACACATTTCCTCATTGAAGAGTTTAATTGGTCAGCAAAAGAACCCTGAAAGAAAACCACACCGGGAGACAAAAAGTCATGGCCCTGAAAATGATCATCTAAATATCAAAATCACATCAGTGCACTCACTGTACAGGTGCTGATCACGTAATTAGCATATCACAGAAATTATTCATTTCAGTACTTAAATTAAAACGTATAATGTTTACACATTCATTCATCAAAATTCTTTTAATTTGATTGTAATAACTGAGAACTAGTGAGCACCCCAGAATCTCAGAAAATATTTGTACAAACTGAAAAACCTCACGTTACAAATACAGAAAAAATACTTAGTTGCGACTGGATTACTGCAGCAATGCGACGTGGCTCTTCTGCTTTGTTGCCTCTGGTATATTGCGCCTTCCTTTTCACAATACCCCACAGCTTTTCAAGGGGTTTATGGTCAGGAAAAAAAAATAAATCTGCATCACCATAAAGTTGGTCTAAAATTTCCTGGTAAACGCCTTATTTAGAAAACACAGTGGACCAACACCAGGAGATGACATCACCCCAAACCACCATAGACTGTAGACCTAAAGCCACCTGGATTGGGCGTCTCCCATCATCCTCCAAACTATTTGACCTTGTTCTCCAAAATACAGGAAAATTGTTCAAGAGTGGCTTGACACAAGGAAAACAACAATGAACATCTTGCATATGTCTACGTCTGGTGTAGTCCATCTCCAGTACACTCTTTTTAAATTGGTTTTGTTTCACAATCCTCTCCAGGGTGTGGTTACACTTATATCCCTTTCATCTTTATTATTGAAAAGCCTGCCAGACATTTGGGAAACTGTGAAGTAAGCATTCTTCCCAGTGGTTGTGTAGCTTACAGAACTACACCGCGAGTCAATCTAAAGACCTTAGCAGGAGTTTTGAATAAATTAGATTCAATATAGAACTTTTTTATAATATTTTTTTAATATTATTAATAGTTTTTTGGTTATAATCATCAAAATTCAAGGAAACATAACCCTTTCTTGAGATTCTGTTTCTATGGCGAGCCCTTTATGATTTGTTTAATTGTTGTCGGTATGTGAAGTCTAGCTAGAAGAAATGCTTTGATTCAGTCTAAACCAGAGGTGTGTTTGAAATTCCAACAAACTTCAGAAGGATGAGAGATTCCAGAAGGGGGAGACAGGACAGATGTGTTTGCATATGCTTTCAGAAGAGATCCAGATGCTTGAGTAAAACACCCACATGCATAACAAACACGGTCTTAGTAGTGACTCCAAAGAGCCTTTTGGTCCCTGTTACGAGATGATTTGTTATTCCAACAAAGAAAGTGTGCAGAGCATCTCATTTTTCAGATTTCCCTCAGATACATAATACAGGCACATGACTTTATAAAGGCGCCACCATCACGAGAAGCATTCTTTCGAAAGATAATTGCAGCCTAGTGCATTTAATTAGCAAGGGAAGAAAAATAAATCTCACTGCCACGTTAGAAAAACAACAAAGATTACAGCTTTATGTAATTTCCTGTGCATTCTCTCACTTTCTTTCATTTCTCCAGTTGTTTCTCCGCAACTATTGATTATTCTCATAATCGGTTCATCGATTAAATTATATTTTAATTAAATAGCATCATATAAGTAGTTTATCTAATAAACACAACATTTTAATGTTGCCTTCTTAACATTACTTTGTGCATGTACATTTTTGCAGGTATCCTCATTAACATATTTAATTGTACATAAATGTGGGACGAGGGAGAATGGGGTGTTCTGCTCTTGTGTGTACGCTAAGAATCATATTGTTCAAATAGAATCTACATAGGAATTGCTGACAAAAAAATAAGTCAATTTCCAGCTTTTTTGTTTTAATCTTAGGTATTAGGCATTTTTCATTAACCCTTTGAAGTCTCTGCATGCATGTGTAGGCAGAGTTTTGAAGGAGTAACACCACTATGCACTTTTTTTTAATTTTTATTAAAATATAGTGTGCAGGTTTCAAAAACGGTTATTAGTTTTGATATTTTTGGATTTAAACGAACATTGCAAGAGTTATGAGACATAATTTGCAAAGTAATTCTAATTAAAATGTGAGAAAATACACAATCGTCTTTCAGTTTCATTTTACAGACCCCAAATTTGTGCCATCAGTGCCATCTAGTGGTCGGAAGAAGGGGTAACCTTTGAAAGTACAACACCTGTGATATGGTTCGTGTTTTTTTCTGATACAAAAAAGCACAAAGGAAAAAAAAAACATGCTCGGAAGGGTGTATAATGTTTAGGAGGGGTTCACCTGTTTATGTTATACAATTTTCAGATTGCGTCGTTTTTTATTTTTATTTTGCCTCAACACTTTTGATTTTTGCTACACTTACAAACTGTTCGTTCTCAATTTGTTGTACTAAAAATGACATCACACATTAATTTATTAGAGCAAATGGTAAAGTAGTTAAAAACGCTGAAAAAGGCCCCAGACTTCTAAGGGTTAATACATGTTGCACAGATAAAGTATAATTCAGTATCAAAAAGTTCTGCCTGAATATTTTACGTGTTTTTTAGAGCCCATGACATGTTTTATCCTGTTGATGCACATTCTTCTCTTCTTGCAGAGAACAGCAGAAGTGCCATCAGTACTAATATTCACACCAGAGTGAGGCATCAGTCTCATTGTCATTCCAAAAATGCTTGTGTTGTTTTAAACTCAACGTGGCCTTGTGCTTTTGATGATGATGACGATCAATTCTACACGATAGAACACTGAGCTCTTTATTTAAACTCGACAAGACAAGTGCCTAGTATTCAAATATCAATGTCATCATTTTAGAAAATTAAATTCCTTCAAGATGAATTATTTATTGCAAACTTTGCGAGGGCTTTTCCGCAGTGAGGAAAATAAATATTTGATCCTTTACTGATTTTGCATCTTTGGCCCCAGCCTGAATTTATTTAACCAATGTGATAAAAATGAAAGAAAAAAAAAGAGAGTGTTATTATTATACGTGATGGATGTAGAGCACGTCTTAAAACCCCAGACTACTTTGTCTGGGAGAGACCTTGTTGATAGAGTAAAACTACCCTGTGCTTTGTTGCTCAATCTTTCATAGCTTTTTCTTTTATTTGCTCACTTGTAAATTTTCAAAGATAAACAGTTATTTTTATATCTGAAAGCATTCTTTGTTTACGACACTTTTATATGCCTGCCTAAATGTGCAACAAAAAAAAACAGTTTGCAAACAAAAGTTCACGGCTTTTTTTTACTCTTTTTCAAAAATCCTCTATAAATCTATACAAATTCTAAGGCTGACGTGACAAACCTTCTGGTCCCTCCTAAGATTTTCAATAGCGTAAGGTTGGAGACCTTAATATGTGTCTTCTTGACAAAATAAAGTGTTGCGTTAGACATTTGTTTTGAGTCATTGTCATTCTGAAATACACATTTTCAATGTCCTGGCTAAAGAAATTAGATTCTCGTGATTTGGCTGTACAGGGGTAAGCTCATTGACCCTTATGAAAATGTCCTTAGCAAAAAAACACCCCCCAGGCATGTTGTCGCCACCACCATGTTTCACTATGGAGATGGTGATTTTGAAATTGAAAAACATACTGTTACTCCCACACGTTTGCTACTATCTGCATCTTACTGTTACATGCCCTGTAATGACGATGAGAATAAGTTTTTACTGTGCTTTCTGTTGTATTCTCTCAACAATTCAAGTCCTTTCAATTTCATATATAGTTATATTTACATAGTTATAAAGTTATAAGTTTCATTATGAATTCAAATTATTGGTTATTATGACCATCAGATCTAATTATGACACATTTATTAGATTTCCATTGTGAAAAGACAATCACAGCTTCTGCGACCGCTGCCTTTATAAATGCTCAGTATGGACATGGTTTTATTGTGCTTTTCAGGATTTGTTTTAGAGAGAAGATAAAACTATGAAAATAAATGAGCTATTAAGGCATGTGTACCTGTGAGTTTGCCAGCTCTTGTGTCAGCTCCTGTATTTTCTTCTGTTGCTGGACCAGCAGCTCCTGCACTGAGGCCAAAGTCATCTGGAGCTGGGTGACTGCGTTTAAAAGCACACATACAGTGGTAAGATTACACCAAAAACAGTTACCAGACCTTCAGATCCATTACTTTGAAAGCATTGCAATAACAGGGTTTCTGCTGGTTTCACAATGTCACATTTAAGACCTGTGTGATGCGTATGTTTATCTAACAAACCATTCACTGTAGAAATGCATACAAGCTATCTAAAAATGTAAAAATCTGCAGCTTGAAAAATTGTGAAGCGATGGAAAAAAACAACTCAAAAACATCTTCTAAAGATTTAAAAATGTCCCCGAGTCGTAGATAAAGGAACAGAATAAATGTGAAATACTATTAGCTATTAACACTTGACAAGAACTTCAGTTTAGCCACCAAATGCTTCTGAAGGATCGGCAAATGCAGAACTTGAGGTTGTTTGTACAGTTTAAAACATATAAACATGTCGTACGTGAGGCTTTATTGTGAATCGATAACATTTTCATACATTTTTATTGTGTTTTACAATGACGCATTCAGATGTAAATATGCACTTCTGACATGAAAACAATGGAACTTTGAAAAATGTGTTTTATGAAGAGGTTCATCTCAGGAGCGAATACATGGTGAAACGTTATTGTTATATGGCTAACAATTGGCGGTTTTGCACTTCAGTTCAGTTTTAACGGCTGCGCTGTGGCCATGCAACCGGCAATATTTCTGGAATTCACTTCGAGAAGGTTCTTGCGTCATTGCTTGCTCAACCGCACGGTTTACATACACAAACACTGGGTTTGTTCCAGTCACACACAAGATTTCTTTTTAGCCGTTCGCAACTTCTAATGAAATACCTCGTGGTGGAAAGCCGCGTAAAACACCCGTAATCCAAGAAGTCCCCTTTTGGAGCGTTGGGGACCGTTGTTTGGTGGATATTTCCTGATCTCCCGACGCAGTTAAAAATATTTAGAACTGAACCAACCTGTACCGTACCGTGCCGTGCCATTGAAAATTGCCAAATTTTTCCCATTTAGTAAAACTAAAATCATTTTTGGAAAAATATGTGCATTTGTTACAAAAAAAAAAACATAAAACGATTGTTTTCGTATTTTAAAACCATTTGTAAATGACAAAAATTACTGTATTGGTGGTTGCTATGGCAGCCATCATTGTTAAACAACCAAATGCGCCAGCTCATGCGGTGCATGCTGGGAAATCTGTCTCAAGCACACTCGTTCTGAAGTGTGTCTGACAATTTAGACCACTAGTTTTCTCTTTGATTTAGCCTCCAACCCGATCTGTAATGCAAGACACCTCTATTTGTCGAAGATTAATCACCTACGTCTGCTCTTATATCAAATCAGGGTCTCTTAACCTCCATTAGCATGGCTTTGGAACCCAGGCTCAATCTAACTCTCCAAACAATCAACAAGATGCAAAAAAAAAAAACAGCTCATTTGGGAGGCAGAAGAGCTAGACACTACTGTCCTCACTAATCTTCCTAAATACAGCTCATTTTCCTCCCTCTCTGAAGATTGAATTATTGTCAGATTGTGCTGGTCCTGAGGATTAGAGGAAGCCGAAGAAAAACAGCCCTAGCAGGGCCAGAGTTGGTGTTATTAATGGGGGTATCATTTCAAATAACCCAGAGCACAAGTTGCTCTCCCCCTGTTTCCAGTCACACATGCATTCCCAAACAATGCATTAAGTTTCCAAACTGATTATGTTACAGAAAACCAATAAACGCCTCTATAAATCATGCTCTGTAAAGTGTTAAATCAACTCTAATTGGATTAACATCAGCAGATATTATTAGCTGCCGACTGTTGGCTCTCGGGCGCTCAGTTCCAAGGCTCTCCTTTCATAGAAACACCTTTTACGCTTTCTGCTTAAGAGCTGGAACATATTTCTTTCTCCCACAGCCTCATTAGGTGACTGCATACAGAAGAAGAGAACACTTCTTTCCTTGTGGTCTTGACACTTTTATCTTTTATTAAATCTCAGAACTCAACTGTGTTCGATTGTTTTACCTAAACATATTTGTATTACCCCAAAGTGACCCAATCGAATGTATGTACAAGACAAGGGCTTGTCTTGTTGCATCACATATAGCGCTTACAATGACCTCCATTGTTCATTCTCATGCCGTTCTTTCTACAATCTGGAGAGGTATTTCAAATCACGTCAGAGACAGTGATGGTTTCAATGTGTATTTTTAACAAAAACCCTGTTTGTCATGAGCCGGAAACAGGATGACGTGTTATGGAACAGGTATTGTTATCCTTTTGTTGTTTTCATACATTTTAAAGTAAATAACCCACGCTGTTTTGGACACAATGGTCCATAATTCTTTTGTTACTATGGGTTTACCAACTGCTAGTCATGGTCAAAAAACCTAGAAGAAATGGTAATCACAACCAATTCTGATTAGATTCAGATTTAGTCTTGCCGCTTTTCAACCATGAGTTATCGGACACTGCAATGTTTGCTACACAAAACCATATTTCTTCTTTTAAGGTCTTCAGTGAAAATCTACGATGTGAAAATTCATTAAAACTTTCTTTCAGTCGCGTCAAAATCCAATGATGACTTCTCAAGTTTTACTGGAGCCTTTCCTGGTCACATCATTTCTATAACACAGCCAAAGGGTCAAAAAAGGAAAGGAAATTCTAGTGGCGTCAAGCAGGAATTTCTTCAGCCCTCCCAAACATTTGCGTCTAACTCAACACACCAGAAATAAAGCCCCCATTAAGAGTAGCTCGGGTTTCTGCAAACATTCTCTTCGGAGAAAACAATCGGGCACATTTGAGATCCTGCAAGTGGCTTCACAGCAGCTGTGAAGAGGCAGTGAGTGTGTACAGCATAAATTATTCAGTAAATACCCCAACATGATGTACGCCACATATGTCCAGAGCTTTTATTTGCCAGCTGGTCACCAATATGTTCACCGCAGACAAAGCAAGCAAGCAGCTATGGAGCAATTCCATTACAGCTAGCACACATAGCATGAAGTGCTTCCAAGACCTGTTCATTAATTGCTTATGGAAAGTTGTTGTGGAATCATAATGGGAGTCAAGGCCTGCACTCAAAAGCTGTTGGAGTAATGGAGCCACATTGAAAGGAATAGATCACTTCGGCACTCTTGGCACTGGAGAAATACATGAACTTTAACAAAGGAGTGCGGGCAATTGGCAAGAGCGGCAGTCACTTGCTATTACTCACGTTGTGAGAAGAGGGGGAACTCACTCTGTAATTGCAACCCTCACCCAAACTGTTAACTGAAACAGTCATTAACTACAATAGCAACTTGGCTACTGCAGCCACAGCAAATTAGATCAGCGACGTGACTGACTGACTGAGTGACTGACTGAGTGACTGGGGGTAGGTATGGCTCTTCCAGCGGCGGGAAGGAGGGGGAGAAAGACATCGTCAGGAACAAGGGTAACAAGGGAAATATGAAAAGCAGCTTCCTGAACGCTCTACACACTCTAATCACTGGAATCGAAACATGCCACTAAACAAAACAGAATTTGGACTCGTGTAAAACAAAGGAAGGGTTTTTTTTTTTGCATATTTGAACCAAAATGACAATGAAGAGGTTCATTTGATAATCAGATGGAGAAACCCACATCCAGCTTGCACGCAATAACCCAACTCACTTCCCAGTGGATAAAGCCTGGGCGTCCGAAGTAAAAAAAAACAAAAAAATAAAATAAAAAAAAAAATCTTATTAAGATTTTTCTGATTTGGGTTAATAGCCATTTTTAACCGTGTGATAATCATTGATGATTCAATCGATTTATTAATGGCAACAGGTCGCTTTAATTTAAAATGTTTATAGATATGCAGAACCATGCAAAATGTAAATTTATTTATTCAATATTAATATATTTAACATTTATTTTTAGGGTCAGGGATCCTCAGATCGTCAGTTTGCACTTATTTGAACTTTTATTTTAGCAGAACAATGAACCCTAAACACAGATTCACTTCATGTAAGCACTATTTTACATCTATTTTGCATTCTTTTGTGCAAGGACACCCATTGATGCCAAGCATTCTGCAGCAAACTGGATTCCGATCTGGTTTGCATTTATTTTTTCAGCAGGACAATGGACTCAGGCACAGCTCCACATCATGCAAGCACTCTTCGACACAAAGGGAGATTGGTTGAGCGCTGAATGATCTGAACTTCAGTCACTTTTCCTTTTCAAGTTTTAAATAGGTCACCATATATGGTTTTAAAACAATGTTTAAATAGAAAACAAATAAAACACACACAGCTTAGCTTTAATGTTCATCGTCTCTATTTCCTAATCTATTTCAAAATAAAAACTGAATGGTACACGTAACAGATAATACGATTATTCTGGCATGGTTTAGTAAGCATTTTTAAAATCTAATTTATACATGAAAATGTTCTTTCAACAGTTTTAAATCAAGAGTGTCTGCTTTGCATGAACTGCTTCACCTTCACAGATGGTGTTTAATATAAACAATTTTTAACATTTAATGTTTACACTGAGACGATATTGGGTTTGTGTTGGAAAAACGCTTCAGGCCTTTTTACAGTATCTTAGGGCTGAAAACAGCATTCTAATATGATTTAGTGCAATGTCTTTGTTTAAGTCTTTCTTTTTCATTGCTTGAGCTCTTCAAACTGGTATCTCTCGGTTTAAAAAAATAGTTTTAGATAAATTACTTTATTTCTGTTTTAGTGGTTAATTCCAGGAATAAATGTAGCCTGCGCTGATTGGCCAAAAGTTCTCAATATTGATAGAAAAATCTGATAATGGATCAAACGATGGATCGCAAAGATGATGTGTATAAAGTATATTACAATATCTCAGATTTTTCAGTATAGTTTTGGTTTGTTATTTCCAAGTTAACTCCTGTTCTAAAACAAGGCTAGCTCCACAAACTCACTGCAGTGCAGTAAGCGGGCCATGGCTTCATTATTCATCAGCAGTCAAAGCAGATGTCAACCCCTCCTCAGCTACCCCTGCCCAAAAGAACAAAATGGAAGGTGGACGATGAGAACAGGGAGGAAGGAGGCATGTTTACTGGGGTAAAAGGTGAATCTGTGTGTCTGTAACAGAAGAAGTTAATCTAAGAAGGCACCGTGAAACAGCTCAGAGTGATTTGTAGAATCAATAATGTATTTCCGGTTTATAATGCATGGAATTTCATTAATGCAGTAATAATATAGACATCTGCAAACTATTATTAGAATATTTTACGTTTAATACTGTTTCCTCCCAATTCATCAACATTTTTTTAAATCATATCAAATCGTGGCAAGCATTTTGTTTGTCATTTTTAAGTTTAACGTTTTAAATCCTTCAGAAAGAAAACCGCCATCAGCATGTTTCTTTAGATTAACCGTAAATGGACATAGTGGCACAAGAGCTGCATTGTTTCTTGAATTAAATAAATAAATAAATAAATAAATAAATAAAACATACAAGTGTCATCTTGTATGAAGTGCCATCCAGCTTCAAGTCTCTAACGAGCCAAAGTTTCTCCGGGAAGCGTGGTGCTTTCATGGTTGCCGGGATGTTTAATTACACCGGCTGCGGAGTGGGAACGCAGAGGGGGGAGGAGGGGGGAGGACAGAGGAGCAGAGGATCCCTCTCTGACAGCCTGCCTGATATTCCTCACCTGTCCAAGGCGGGAGATGCACCTGTCACTGCACACTTAATCACCAGCACGCTCGGGGCCCAACCAGGGAGCCGCAGCACCACGGCGAAATTAAAATGAACTTTCTTGCCACGCAGTTAAGATGACAAAAAGAGAAGAGAAACGCTGTCATTCCTCTTCCCCTCATTAATATTCCGAGGTTAAGAGCTTTTCAGCGAAACGTAATTAATTGAAGCTGAGCTGACAGTAAACAAGCAATTTCAAATTAAAGCAAAATGACAGGAGCGTCATTTGTAAAATGTGAGCAGATTTTGGCGACAGATAAATGAAGGAAAATGTTAAGGAGGAAAAAGTGATGAAGATATTAATCTTCACCTGTCTGTGTCAGTGTGCCACTCATTTCCGCGATGTTGCTCTCGATCCGCTGCAGATGCTTCTTGTCCTCTTTGCTGCCCATAATGAGGGGAAGGATGTATTTCTGCAATTAAAAGCATGGCACGCTATTAGAATTCCAGCGAGAACCGGCCTGTGGACCAGCGCACGCTCTGTTGCTACACACCGACAAACAGAAAGGGCTTTCCCGTTAAGAAGCAAACCTAGAACACATTGTTTATTTAAAGGGAATTTTGCTCATACATCTACATTTAAAGAGCATCACGACTACCTTGAAAATATCGAGAGATTGATGGTTTCCTGATTATCTCTGATTCAGCGGATTACAATTACAACTAAAACAGCTCAACGTTTTTCGTAATTCAGATGAAAAGTAAAGTTTAAACATTTAGCCGATCTCTACACAGAGGAAGTGCTGTGTCAAAAATGAGCAAAAACAATTGTTAGTAAAAATATAAATTCTGCATTTCTTGCACGGACGAACGATGAGCAATACAACAGCTTATCCCTGATCCCCGGGGAAAACTCCTGAAGGCGCCACAGGTCGATGACTCCAAGGGACGACTACCGAGGGCGACGCCGGCACGTGACTTCTAGGGCTAATTCAAGGGGATGACTCCGGAGACCGACTCAAGTTGGCGACTCAAGGGGACAACTCCAGGTTCAACTCCTGGGGGCGAGCCAAGGGGATAACTGCAGGGGCCGTCTCCAGAGAATAACTTCTGAGAGGGACTCCATGGGATAACTCAAAGGGATGATTCCAAGGGGGCAACTCCAACGGGCGACTGATGGGGATATCTTCTGGGATGACTCCAAGGGATGATTCAAAGGAAGAAACTCAAGAGGAAGACTCCACTGGGTGAATACAGAGGATTATTCCAAGGGGGCAAGTTCATGGGATGACTACCTAGGGTGAATCCAGGGGGTGATTTCAGACGGCGACTCAAGGGGATGATTCCTGAGGGAGACTCAAGAGGGTGACTGAATAGGATGACGACGACAATGGGATTATTCCAAGGGGGCAACTCCAGCGGACACCTACAATGGGTGCATTCCAGGGGGCCACTCCATTGGGCAAATCCAGGGAATGATAATTAAATTGCTGAGAATAAAAACTAAAAAGGGGACAAATTCTCAAATCCAAAATATCCATTTTGAATGGAACCTTTTTGCCAAGGTAAGGAGTCAACTTAACTTTAGAATAAAGCTTAACTTTAGAATAAAGATTAATCGTTAGTTACATAAATACTAGGGGTGTAACAGTTCACGGGTATGTATTGAACCGTTTCCGTGCGGCCTATTAGCGCGATATTAAGCGCAGCGGAACATTGTTCCTAGGTGAGTTTCTGCACGGACGCTATAGAGTGACGCACAGTAGAGCTGCACGAGTGGCTGTGAGAAATGGCAACAGCGAAAGAGAAGCCAGAGCTTGAAGACCCTCCCACCTCACTACGGTCTCGTGTTTGAGAACACTTTGGCTTCTCTGTTAAAATACATAACGGGGATAGACGAGTGGATAAATTTAAAGTTGTATGCCGACATTGTTCCACGGAGATCGGGCAGGCAACACATCTAACATTTTCTACTGCTGGAGATATTTATTGATATACAAGCTGAAGCTGTTGCTAGTGTTAAAAGTTTTCAGGTCCTAACTAGTTGCAGTATTTCATTTTTTATTTAAAAAAATATGTTTTTCTTTATAAATGGTGCAATTTATTTAAAATATCACCCAAATGTGACATTTATTTTATGCAAGAATTCTATTGTGTATTCACAGCTTTTCAAAATAAAGATTTTGTAAGTTCTTATTGTTTTGTACCGAAAATTAACCGAACCGAGCTCTCCAAGACACTGTACCGAACCAAATACGATTTCAGCGTACCGTTACACCCCTACTAAATACCCTAAAGAGAAATGGTCATTTAATTTCCACTATATATTCAAGATGACATAACATTTTTTAACACAGCTTAGAGTACTTATCCTAAACAGGCAAAAAACCTTGATCTCAGGAAATAAAGTTCAGTGTTGTGTTCAGCAACAACACATTCAATTAATTATGATCAACATTCTGAAGGAAAAAAAAACATGTTTGTTATCCAATCCTTCTAAATACTCTTGTGGTTTTGTTCTCTTCATCCAGAATAATTCCCCTCAAATGGCTGACACGGAGGCCAAGAATTAAGCATTGGGGCATGACTCAGGGTTCAACATCATTAAGTGTTTTAGCCCGCAGCCTGGCTTCTCCATTTGAGCATGTCAGCTTTGGAGGACAATTGCTTGTCAGACTTTAATCCTCGTAAAAGAACATCTTCAAATGCTGAGAATAAGATCCAAAGGTCAGTCGGCCGGTGCTTCCTCATAGCATAGCCCTTTTATTTTCAAATGCGCACTTTGATTCGTCGGCCGAGGGAAACAAACAGCTCATCGATGGTGAGATTAACTGAGCATTTGGTGAATAGCTGGGTGCTGTAAAGTGTAGCCTGCTTGTGCAGGGCGTCCGTCTGGAAAACAGTTGGCCCTAACAGGTTTTCACAGCGGCGCAACCGTTGTTGACACCGGCAGAAGTAATAAACACTTTTGAGTTGAAAAAATCCAAATGAGTGTCAACAGTGGGGTAGTTAATAAGCAAGCTGCTGTGAGCTCTGTTTACGGTGTGCTGTATAGCAGGAGCAATATAGAGGAGGAGGAATAGAGGGCATATGGTGGCACTGGTGGGCTGTTCCTCTGACATGACAGCACTGAGAGCATTCACACCAGGGACTCGAATCTCCAACCACGGGCACAGATTCTACCAAAAGTACACGTGCAGGTTTTTAAAACACATTCTATTTCAAAGTTACTTTTATAGATTCCGTCAATAAAAAGCTTGTTTCATAAGAGGAGTCACGAAGGCTCAGTTTATAGACTGGTTTGAACTGAGGCTGCAGTTCAACTGATTGACTGAAGTCCCGAGAGCGGACGGAAGCATGGGGTGATGACATCATGGGAGTTCCATACAATGTCACTGTAATTGCTCTCCGAAAGACCAGAGCTCCACTTCCTTTCTCTTATAAAATAGTCTCGTGAAGAGTTTGGGGCTCAACGGCCCACGCAGCTTTGTATGTCCAGGATTTAAAAAAAACAACACAAGCTTGGGCTGAAATGAGCTCATTCTGATGACGTTAGACAGATTGACTGTAATCATGGACTTTATAAAGTTACAAGGAGCAGAACTGCAGGCAGAAGCTTGAGTTCTCGGAATGATAAACACATTGTGAGAAATCTGCCACTGGTGCTTGACAGTGGAACGTACCCGGTAGAGATGATGGAAGCCAAAGGCTATTCCGGCCAGGATTACGGCAAGGGCACTGTAGTCCCTCCATCTGTAACCTGGGGGACCTGCAGACACAAACATGCTGTAAATGAAAAACACCTGCGTGCTTTCCAAGAAGAATTATGATTAAACATAGCTTTGGAAACATAAACTTTATTGACATTTTCACATTTACATTGCTGTGTCGGTGACCGTAAGGAAACTCCCTCTTACTATAGTTGAAAGTAAAAATACAAGTCAGTTTAAAGTGTTAAGTGTCTTGTGCAGAAACGATCAGCTACTAGCAGGAAACGAAAACCACATAAAAGAGAGCGACATCAAAACTCACAATCATTCCCAGAGAGAGCAGAAAGGGCAGGTGTAGAAAATGTGATTAGTTCAGGGAAAATCTCAACAGCTTAGGAGGGCCTTTCATTATTAGTATTTGTATAAAAAGGCTAAATAAAAAAAAAATAAATAAATCAACATTAAAAGCAAAACTGTTCAACTACTAAGTAAAATGAATCCGTAAAGGGACATTCTCCCTGGTAATACAGAAAACCCTTTAGTCACATTGCATTTTATATTTGATTTTTTTTAAATGTAATAATTTATATTATTATTATTATTTTTAATAGTCTTCATAACGCTTCGTTTTTCATGTTTTCCTGCCCCATCTCCCTCATAGATAACAAAATAGCTAATTTTTTTAAACAAAGCTCTTTTCCAGCTGCGGAGATGGCACTTTTAGCTTAGCTTAGCTTAAATAAAGGAATCGAGTTAGACCGTTAGCATTAACTCAGTACATATAAATTACCTTGTTAGTAGCGGGTTGGGTACCCTTTTCCCTCATAACTGCTTTAACCTTTTGTGATTTAAACTCAGCAAGGCACTGGAAACATTTCTCAGAGAGTTTGGTCAATTATGATGCCTCTGTCCTTATCTGACAGCAGTGGCACCTGGTGGGGATTTCTGGTTTGACGATTATTCTCCTCTGATCATTCTCTTCAAATCCAGGAGATGGTTGTGTGTTAAAATTCCTGTAGATCAGCAATTTCTGAAATATTCAGACCGGCCCGTCTGGCACAAACAACCGTGCCACTTTCAAAGGCACCTAAATCACATTTCTTCGCCATTCTGAAGCTTGGTTTGAAGTACAGCAGATTGTTCTGACCATGTCCACGTGCCTATATATATATATATATAAAAGAAGGTTTTGAAGGGAAATGAAAAATGTAAAAAAAAGTCTTAATTTAAGAAAGAATGTTATGTGTTTATTTTTACTTGACCGTCATTATAACTGCGAGATAAATACAGATAGTGGACAATGACGACTATTTAATAAAAATGGGTTTTTCTTCCACATTTACACACTATCTCAATAGCTTTCCGATTCTGATGAGGTCATTGTGGATAGGAGCGGGTTTTTAAACACAATAAACTGACAGTTTAAAGACAAGTAAAGGCAAGAGCAGCCTTTTGAGTTCACACAGAGGCAATCTGGCAAGGCTCTGCCCGGAGAAAGCTGGGAGAAATTATCATGCAAATGTTTAACGGCACACCAAACAGAGAAGTAATTAAAGCAGGCCTGGCTCTGGCAGGTCAACATGTCAGATACAAAATGCCCTATTTTGTAACATTGCGAGGGTTGCAGAACAGGTGCTTTGCTCTAATTTGTTTAAATCTGCTCTACAGAATACAAATACACCGGCTCTTCACAGATGAGCAAAGTGTTGGAGAGTTTTCATTTTTCTTGAAAAAGCACTTTTATATCATGCTGTTCAGGCTACATTGCAGATATCTAGCGAGGGGAAAAATTATGTAATAACTGACGTGTAATATGCGTAAGTAAAAAGCACGGTCAATGACAAAATATTGTTCATTTGTACACATACACTTTTTTTTTCAGGCCGTTTTATCCTTAACATGAGGTCCAGAAGTAGCTATCGCCTCTCTCTAACTGGACAGCAATTTGCACATGCATGACTTTCTTACCCAATGCTCTTGTAATATGAAAACAGTGTGAGAGGAGGAGTGAAATTCAAATTTATCAATCAGAAAGAAAAATAAGCGAAAGTAGCTTTGCTGGTAGTTTACATCATGTTATGGTGGATCTTTGTTCATTTTGGAATTACAGTGCGATCTGTATGTTACCACGACAAAAGTACGAGAGGTACCTTGTGTATAAAGGGGGTCAAAAAGTGGAGTATTTCTACAAAACCTTTTAAAATGTTTCATTGAGACATTGTCTCTGGCACTGAAGCCGTTTATCTAACGCTTCTAGATAAATATCTTTAAATCTATTTACTCTGAAACAACACCTCTGTATGTTTTTATGGTCATTACATCTTTTAAAGTCAAATATGTTTTATATATATTTTAATTGTTTTCTTTTTTTCTAGTGTTATGTAATTGCTGTTTGATGATGTTCAAGGGTACATTTTTAAAATAAGCATAAAAACTCTAGAACCACTAGAGGTTCTTGATCTTTATTCTAAGCAGATTATTATTAAAAACAAAAAAATTTACATTTGCTGAAATCATAAATAACATGCTGTTGTAAAAAGTAGCTTTTTTTAAAATCCAATTTAAGTCAAATGTCCTCCGACAATAAAAGCGGAAGAAAAAAATAAAATCTGGTGCTGCACAAAAACTAATAATACTTCACCGCCAATGTTATTACAAAGGGTTTGACATGTACAAGACATCACTGTGATAAAAGGTAAAAAGAAATCTACGCCAAAATCATATTCGTATTCGTGAAATCTGTGATATCATGTTAGATCTTGTCAACTAACAGGTAAATATCCTGGATTTTTAAACAAAAAAACATTTTTAGAGCTGAGGTAGATAAAGAGATTTATGCAACGAAGCAAAAATATTCATTTGATAGATAGACAGGAAGACACGAAAAGCACGAAGGCCTAGTAAAAGGGTCCACAGCGCATGTTTGAGTTTTTGAAACATTTCAAAGCATTTTCCCAAAATATGTTTAAAAATAAGTTTTGTCACCTGAAATCGTTAATTTGATGAAAGTTGTGTGCAAACTTAATCTCAAATCACCCTAAAAACATCCCCAACAACATATAAGGGTTCAATGTTTTTTGAAAATCAAATATTCAACCTAATCCACTAATTATATACATCGAAAGTGATCAGAATTTACAGGATTAACTTTGTCTGCATTCGTTCAACCACATCAAGAAGGTGACACTCCCAGAACATAGAAATGTCCTAAAACTATTAAAAGATTTTATCTGAAGTTAATTATAACTGAAGAAAAATTAAAACAGATAGTTGACTATTTAAAAAAAAAAAAGAAATGGTTTAAAGGACACAAATGATGGTGGTTTGGGTGAATTTAAAGTCCTTGATCATATCGAAGGCCCTGACTGATCTCCTACTCCAACTCCATGTCCAAAAAGAGCTCCTCCTTCCTAACCACTTGTCCCTTCACTTTCCCCTCTTGCTTTTTATCTCCTCACTTAAGGTGTGAACATGGCCTCCATTCCCCTTTTTTCCAATCTCTGTTCAAATTTATTGGGTTCAGAAAAGGCCCAACTGTCCTTCCACAGCTTGAAAATAGAGATCAGAGTATCCATTACTCAGACACAGATGGATGCGGATCCCACTGCATCATGCCCATAACAAGGACATCAAAGAGAGGGACCCCCTCTTTCCAAGCTGACCCCCAGAAAGATCTTCTCACTCTCCCCTCATTATGCCACTCTCTCATCGGCGTTTTGATATAAAACCCCCCACTCCAGTAAGGCTATAGCCTAACTACTCGGCCATCCCATCAACATCACTTTCATTACAAAACATGAGATGACGGGGAGTCAAGGACGGGGTGGCAATAAATGAGGGTGGAATACATCTGGAATCATTGTCATACAGGTTAAGCATTATGCGAACTTCATTCAAGATTGGTAAATCAGCGGCCAGCCTGGAGCTCATAACCTGTGGAAGTAATAAAGATACAGGCTGCAGATGGGCCAACCAACCAGAGGCTCTCAAACCGCGTGGACATCACATCGCAAGGCCATGCCGGAATTAATTACGTGTCTACGCAAATGGAATTCCATCCACCTTTCACTTCTACTCGCTTAAGATAATAGTTTTGTTGGGAAGCTTATAAAAATATCAGCCTGATATTCTGCCCAGTTGGGCTGTTTTGAATTGATGTATGGGTGAAGGTTTAAACAGGATTATGGGAGCACATAAGAGCACTTCGATAGAGGACTCATTTAATAAAGTCACGCTCCATTTGGTTGAGAAAATCTAGTAGGCCAGACAAGTCATGTTTAAGGAGTGGATGGGCCATGAAAACATACACTGAGGGGCTGAGCGGAGAGGTTGGAGGATAGATCAACCTTCCGAACACAAGGGATTTTGGTAATACTTACTGTATGGGGCCAACGGAGCGGGGTGTGCGATGTGTACAGGTCCAGGAGCTGCAACGGTCAGAGGCTGCTCTGTACTTCCAGACCTCTGGATGGCCAGATCTACTTCTTCATCCGTCAAACCTGAACGAATGACAAATACCAGATTAACAAAACCATTTTTTGAGACCTTTCCTCATTTTTAAAGTATTTGATTGAGTTGAACGTACAGAACAGATATCTTCAGTGGTTTAACACTTCTGTTGAGAATGTACTGTATTTAATAGCCATTTTTCATTTTTAAGTCACAATCACATGCTGAGTCTGAATGGTTTGTTGGTTGGTCGGTCTGCACACCTAGACTCTGGGTCAGTGGAGGTGTGCTTTGACTTTTTGAACATGAGTTTGCTGCTTCACCTCATTGCCTCATTACCCCTTTTGTTTAACCTCTTAAGCCCTGAGGCCTATTTTCCGAAAATCCTATACTTTTACTTTTTAAGGCATTTCTCAGCTTTTACAAGGTCTAAACTGCAAATCTTGGTATCAAAATGAACATAGGTTCTTGGGGAGTGGTGTGGATGAGTTAATTTGACAGTCAAGAACACTGGGTAAGAGTAATTGATGTTGGAATGGCCAAAAAATGAACTCCGCCTAAAAAAAACCCACATGTTTCCTCCAATATCTCCTTATTTTACTTATAACGAAGCAAATAAACACAATCAATTGTAACCACTACATGTCAAGGACATCTGTAGCAAGTTTGGTGTTCATACTACAAGAAACTAATATTCTGTAAAGGTTTTGATTGAACAAAGTTCAGGCGTAATCCATGTTGGCACAGTTTGGCACAATTTGGCACAATAATTGAAATATGGAAAAAATCTTGTCCAAAGCTTCAGCTACGTTCATAGTCTTCTTTTCTTGCTTACGGGACATGATTTCAGCAAAAAAACTCCTAAAGAAACGCTGTAAAAGGGGGGTAGAAGCTCATTTACCCCATCTTGCTGCGCTTTTGGGAACCTTTCATTCACAAATGCTTTCGACGTTCGAGCTTCTGCGTGTCCCTACCCCCCGACCATCTCTCCAATCCGGGAGCTCTATATATCACTGGAAAGCTCTGATTCTATGGAAGCCAATGAGCTCAACCATTTTGAGACTGACGGGATCGCCGACGAATCACACGACGCGCAGCGTGGAGAGACCACCTCTTACGCACGGGGAGTCATTCCATATTTGGTGACGTAATGAGAGCACGGGAGCAACAGAAAAAATCCAAAATGGAGTTTCTGCGAAGCTATCGACCGGACATAACAACAAAAGGACTTTTATCGCTATGGCAATAACTTTTTGTTGAAAAAACGGCAAAGGTAAGATAAGATTTACATGCTTGCTTGGTTTTTTGCTGGCGTTTTTTCGGGGAACTTTCGCTCCCTGCTCTGAAATACTTCATGCAATGTAAATGAGTTGCATATCGCTGGATTCAGCTGGTTGTTAGCTTTCATTTGATGCCATGGTTTTGGTGTTTCCGTTTATATTGTGGATACATATCGCGCATTAACAAAAACTTGGTCATGAATTATGAGTGAATGAGTGAAAATGTAACGCACAAGGGGGCAAGTCCCCAGTACCGGGGACTCTCGGGCTTAAGAGGTTAAAGGACTGAAAATGTACATCTATGAATTGGGACACCCCTATGACGCCATATTTGTCAGCCAAATGGTTCTTTAGGATCAGAAAATTTTAAAAAAAATTATTTAAACAAAAAAACATTAAAATGAAATTTTGATGAGTTTATTGTATAACGTTAATATGATTGGGCCACTCTCACAAGTTAAAGTGACTGCGTAACTGAACCCATTGATTTACTAAAATGTTTACATGTTTACGGGCACCTTTAAAAAAAGTTGGAGAAGGAGATGTTTGTGGCACTAGAAGGGAACCAAAAAAAAGGACGTAATGTCATTTTCTGGTAACCCATGTTCGATGCCCCCCCTCCACCCCCAATTTCTTCATGAAAAAAAACCTTTTAAAAACAATTGTTTAAAGTAAAGGGCAAAAGTTGACATTCACAAAAAATGCAGGATATTTTATTGCCATTTTTTTATTTAAACAGTCACGATCACATGTTGAGTCTGAACGGTTTTTTGTGGTTGGTCTGCACACCTCCACGCCTATAGGAGTCACCCAAAGACAAAAAAAGTGAGAGAAGTGTGCGAACACCTGATGTAAGGCTTGCATGGGGACAAACCCATGCTCACGTTCATTTCACAGTTATTTAATCTGCACTTTACAGCGTTCAGCCTTTCATCATTCAGTACAAACACTAAGAAAACGAGTCAAACTCTTCTTTCGTGCAGTGAAAACCCACCATTCACAACCATCTCATGACTACAACTACAGTTGGCAGATCAGGATGAGGGGTGCTGAAGGTCCAAAGCTCTGAGCGCCTATCCATTACAGTCAGATCTCAAGAACAGAGCCTGTCCATTTATTACTGCTATATTTCCCCAGGTAGAGCTCAGCGGGACCCCAGACAGATAAAATGCATTATTTTAATTTCTTCATTGTAATGTAAATGTATTACATAATTTTGCAAATGCCAATATAATTTAATCTTCAGATCTTTTTTAATGATTTTAGTGGTGATTAAATTGCATCGAGGTCCCTGATGGAAAACGACAGGAGAGGGAGGAAAAATCTAATATTAATATTTCCTTTTGAGGGAGAACAGAAAACTGGTTTATTTCCAACGCTGCGAAAAGTGAGGGGTCTTTGAGCAGTCTTGATTAAGTGAGGGGCCTAAACATAGCAATGACGGAGACCGACAAAAACCAGGGACCAAAAAAAAAGACGGGGTCGCAAAAAGCCTGTTAGTTAAATGTACTTGTGACATTTAATGAAGACATAAAAGTGGGGCAAACATTATGGGCTTCCTCTACAATTGGCACATAAAACCCAAATGCTTTAACATCTCCATTTAGAGTTAATAGTTTAAAAAGACTCCAGTTTCTATAAAACTCTTGAGTATGAATTTAATAAATCTACTACATCCTGCAACACTATGACCTTTGTTTGTCCACACTACACTGGAGTGTGCCACGTCTGTCATTGCGCATTTATTCTCTCTCACACACGCTCTTGCTCTGTTTACTGGAGATATTCCCTGGAGCATCGTGCTACTCTATTCCTTTCATACAGTACGGCTGTCTGCCAGAGAGCCAAAAGGCTGAGCTTTGCTCCAAATTGAGCTGTTTAAAGAGCAGACAGCAAGCTGTTTTTGTGCTGTAATACACACATCATAAACGTGGCAAATGCCAGTGCCACATGTGCTTAAACAGAGCGAAGAGGGCTGCGAGCTTGGCAGAAAACAGAATCTGCGCCTGTTCAGCCCTGTCTGCTGTCTACTGGGTATGAAATCACAGTCACACTTCAGAGAGCCACACAAACAACACAGCAGAGCTATGGTTGTATAGTGCATCAATTAAAAAAAAAACGATAAAAAATGAAACAAGTGAAAATGAAATGATATTGGCTTTTTAGCAGCTTTTTTTACATTCTTGTCATGCTTTACATCAGGGGTTCCCAAACTTTTTTATTCCGGGACCCACCTAGGCAAGTACGTTGATCTCAAGACCCACCATAACATTTTTATATGGAAAAATGGGTAAATAAAACCTCATTTACAGAGCAGTTTTTAATTTTACTTAATAATAATAATTACATTTATAGTTGATTGCAATACTTAAGGGCTTATGAGAAACAGTTGTGTTATAATGCTAATATTGTAAGAATAACTGAGTTATACTTATTTACAAAGACAAACATTTTAAGAACTGACAAGCTTAAAAAAATTAAGTTCACATATATCAAAAGACATTTCCTCAGTACGCCGTTGCACTGTATCATCAGAAAGTGGCACTTTATCTATCTTTAATGAAGCATCTTTACCCAGCATTTCCTCAACGATATCTATGCAGGCCGGCAGCAGAAGCTCCTCTCCTGTGGTGTGTGGATTTTTTGGATTTTGCGATTCGAAATGCAGCTAAAAATGAGGCTCGAAGTGCTTTTTGTGGGATGCTGGATGTACCTGTTATCATTTTTTGTTGACAAAGATACTCTTCTTTTTTTTGATCGAAAATATGATCGACCTTTGTTGACATAAGCCGAATGTTTTGTTGTCAAGTGCCGTTTAGGTTTTGAGGGTTTCATGCTAGCACTTGCAAGCTTTTCTAAGCATAAAACACACTGCAGGACTTCCTCACCCTCTGGACCTCAACTGGCAATAAAACCAAGATCGAAGTAGGACTGATCATATTTTCTGTGTGGCTCCTTTTTGGATTTGGCTTGATCTGAAGATGTATCAGAAGTCTGCGACAACTTTCGTTTTAAAAACTTCTCCATTTTACCAAACGCTTCGCGGCTGTGGTCATGAATGTATGTTACTGACGCACGTGACAGTTCAACACATATGAATCGGACTCGGTTCATTCAATGAATGCTGATTCAGATTGTTTCAGCTCATGTGATTCATTTGAAAAACAGAACCTTCTCTAAAGAGTCGTTCGATCATTATCGTGCTGGATTCAGCGTAACGTTAATATGGATGCAGCTAAGTGATTTTGCGCGACCCGCAGTTTGAAAACATCTGCTTTCCATGATGGAAGCTCTTTGTGGAAGGCTTCTTTATGTTTGTTTGGTAAATGATAACCACGCCAGTTAAATATTTCTCCTACTCAACCCTTCCCCAAAGCTCTTCCCCTAAGCCATTGAAAGCCAGGGCAAACAGACTCCTCTTATGGTGCTTTCACACGTCTAGTTCGTTTATTCGGTCCGGACCAAGGGGAACAACTGATGCATTGCTGCAGTCCTCTTCAGGTTTAGTCCTGAATGCACACGAAAGACTGGGACAACAGGATCAAAATGAACAGACTTTGCTGCATGATTTTGATCCTTGGCATCTTTTACTTTATCATTTAGATTAATCCCTTTTTTATGCAAAATGGAAATGATTCTCGGATTACAAACTACTCTAAGTTTGACCTCGTGTTACCATGACAACGCTGCTATGTAAACAGACAAGAGAAAAACGTGCTGTACGGTGGCTGTATTTGTTCTTGTTGAACTTAATTCGTGTTTAGTTTGGATCAGAGTTTGATCATGTTCTCACCACATACGAACTGGTCCGAGACCACCTTGTCAAGAAGCTCTCGGACCACTTTTTTATTCTGCTTTTGGTGTAGTTTAGAGTTTGGTTGGTGCTTTCCCACTTGTCCAAACGGACCGAACTAAAAGGGAAAACGAACTCTAGTTAGGTGTGAAAGCACCCTAAGAAGCCATAGACATTCAGCCTGAATGACCAGCAAATTAATCGCTCCTGGTTGTTTCAAATATTTTAAATGAAAATCAAACAAAAATGTGTCATACCCGAGTGTATTTCTCAAGGATATTTTTCATTTTAAACAAAAATCAAACGAAAATTTACTAGAGAAAAAGTTTTTGTGCAAATTTTGTGATTCCAATTGCTTTTACTGACATTTATGAACTTTTGAAAACTTTTGGGGAAAACCAAAAGCAACAGAAGCTCGTATTTCCATTTTGCATTAGTTTTGAGCACACATTCAAATGAACCTTTTCATTTGGTTTTAAAAGGGAAAATATTAGGAGAGTAACAATGTATAAGGGCAAAAAATAGCAATATGAACACTGGGAGATTGTTTAGAAGCTACATTAAAAAAACCCATAAGACATGAGAAATAATAGGAATCATATCCATCACTCTGATTCCTCACTAATGAGACATACATTGAATCCACAAACGTTAGCACTGCCCCCTAATGGTTGTATAATATTTCACACCCTAAAACAAATCAAACTGGACCTGGGAGTTCTTGGATTTGTGGTTGTAACACTTTTTAAAAGTACAAATATTTAGAGTAAAAAAAAATAAAATAAATGTTTCAGTTTCTTTGTTTGATACACCTCTCATCATTGCCATAACATCAAGGTATGGACTGCATAGTGGGCAGAGAATATCATAACACCCCTAAAATATATTTGTATTTGTTTTTTTTTTTTTTGTTTTTTTTTCATTCATAATTCAAAATTAAAAGAACATATGATGGCTTTCAGTTTCTATAAACAATAATAATTGCATTATTATTTATAGAAAAGCAACAATATGAATTAGATTGTCTAGTGTTTCCCCTGCTATTCAAGAAGAAGGGCACCCTGTTTCTAAAAGACAATCTCCCGCCTTACAATAATGTATGACAAATGAAATGGCTAAAAACAAACAAAAAAAACTGCACACCTTTGCAACACCTCCTTGTCAATGTAGACAACTTAGTGACTTGTTAGACTCTCTCGAAACTCGTTGTTGCCCTTAAAAACATTATACTTGTCCTTCATGGTCCTCTGTGTAAGTATCCGTTAAATAAATTTTAACAGAATAAGCAAAGGTATATACGCAAGTGCAGAAATGGCTAAGCACTAAACTCTGTTTTATAACCATTTAAAATAGAGCTCATTCCATCAGAATTTGCAGTCTGCCTAAAACGACCTAGTTATTTAACAGTTTATGAAGGTTTTTAAATCACCTCGTAAAAACTCTGCAAGAAAATCTGGAATTACATCTAAATCGTGCAAAGTTTCCACTTGAGATAGCAAGAGGACGTGGCAGCAAATGTTAACGTCTGGAATTTATGACCGCGATCTCCCTACATATAACCATATTCGCCCTTACTGTCAAGAACGATGTTAACTAAATTTATACCACTTCCATTTTCATTTAAAAGGGCCAAGCAGCCAGTTTTACCTCTCTTCCAGAAATCTCGAGGTGGAGGTCAAAGTTAAAAAGCAGGTCGGCTCGGTGGAGCTTGCAAAGGCCCTGAAAAAGGCTGAATAATTTAAGGTGAATATTGGTCATCCTGTCTTGCATGGCATTCAAAGTGCCAGGAAGCAGCCGAAGACATGTGCTGAGCTTGAGAAGTCAGCCTGTACTGTCCAATAAGCGATAATGTGTCCCAGGACTCCTGACCACATCAGACTGTACGGTGGCAGACTATTGAATGAGACTTGGAGGCCCCCGCTCTTCTCAGTGGAAAGGTTCTCTCAATATTCCAAGGGCGCAACAAACATGTGCATCTTTCTAATGTATTTGAATTCTTAAATAGCTCCCTCTGTGCGACTACAAAGGTGTTCCGAAAAAGATTCATTACACGTTTCACTCAATCAACTTGCACTACAAAGAAAATGAGATGACGAATGGAACACTGTTGAGATCCAAGGGACAACAAGAGCACATTTTACATATAAAAGGATAAGGACACAGAAATCGGGATGTTTAGAACACTTTCCAAAACCTGTGGAACGACCCCTCAGACCTCCATTCCAGATCGACCTGCCGGCAAATGAGTTTATTTTAAGACATGAATTACTTCAAATGACAACACCGTAAAAAAACCACAATAATGGAAAGCTATTCTGTATTTCATTATACTGCATTATTTGGTGCACCTGATACACGCAGCCTGTTTATGAGTCACCATATTAGCAGATGCTCAGTCGAAGCATTTGCTTTGACCTTGCCATTCTCATTGGGGCATGAAATTACGGTGGTGGCACCACGATATTACAGCTATAAATACTGTAAACTGCATATCTGGGCTACGTTTTCTATTGTCTTTCAACATAAACCTGATCGGTATTTATTTAAAGGAAAACCCATTGCTCCCTGCATTATTTATGGCTCTATTTTCTTTTGAGGATGCTTTTTTCCCCATCTTTTTAAAAAGAGTGATGAGGCGACTCATTCAGCCATAATAAGCAGTTCCCCTATTTTGGCACATATGATCTTTATAGGGAAGGAACAAGCTCTTGGGGATGATTATGAAACGTTCTGCTTTTTCAGCGTCTCAAGAAACATAGCGTACCGTACGACTGAACAACTACTAATATGTATATGGATGTGAAGATGGAGGTCACTAAGAGCATTTTTGTGAAAATACGCATAAAGTTCATGTACCACATGATTGCACGTCTTAAATAAGGACAGCTCCCGTAGCATATTGAAGCACCTTCTGATGACAAAGTGAAAAATTGACTGACCTAGGTGGCGCCAGGGAGTAATTTATCACCACATCATTTGCTTGCAGGCCTTGGTCATCACCCTCTGGCATCACTGTACTTGCAAACTTTTTGTTATTAACATCAGGGATGATTGAGGATTTCTTGGCCTGTATGAAGGTACTGACACCAGTGGTGACATCCTGGACCTCTGAGCACAATGAATTGGCTACAGGAGGAAGTCTTGGTTCAGAACACTGGGAACCAACATATGTAACACACTTTCAAAGGTCATGATATCCTATGATTTCTTTTTTAAAAGTGAAAAAGGGTCAAGGTTATTTGTATCGTGAAGGACGCCGGGGTCATACAATATGTTTATTTTACATATAAACCGGGATAAAACTTTAGAAACAAAAATAGAGGGATTGAAAAAAGTCTTAAGGACTTAGTTCATTTGCATTTAAATCCCTTCCCCTTCTTTTTGCATATTCAGTTGGTGACAAAGGGGTGTCCCAATTCTTTTTTTAGAAAAGAGGAAAGCGTGACCATTAAAACGGGCAATTTTTTCTTTGCAGTAGCTCTTTCCCTTTATTCAAAATAGAATGCCTTGAGGCGTTTACACACTGATCGCCATTGAGATTCGCACAAATATTTCGATGGCTTCTTAATAAAAAACAAAAATGACATTTGTCCAGCTTAAGTTAAATCTTTACATTTTTTCATGTTATTTTCTTCATTCATTTCCCATTTGGTATTTTTAACAATATTTAATTTAGACTTGAAACATGAGAAAATAAACTTCTCAGAGTAAAGAAGAGTCCTCCTTTTATTCTTTTTAAGATTAAATATTACATTTAGGTTACAGTCATTGTTTTTTTTTAAGATGTTTTTGAGGGAAAAAAAGGAATCTTATGCAACTTTTGTGCATTAAACATTATTTTAAATTACATAAAACATTATTTTATTTTTTTTGTTGTCGTTGTACTTAACATATTTACACACAGAGAGTAATCAATTGAAATTGTGTAACATGTTCCAGTTTCGTGTAAGGCGTTCGGCCACTTAAACACACATAGCATATTAAATTTGATGCTTATAAATATTGTTCAGATTTAAAGCATTTAGACGGTAAAAGTCACATGGTCATTCTATAATGAAATGATCAATTAAGCAAATTTAAGAAGTTTCCCTCTGGGAAAAAAAACTATTTTCTGGAGAAATGCTTTAACTGCATTTTTATTTAAAGTAGCTAAGAAGGTAAGGGCATACAGTCGAAGCAGTGATTACATGCCCTCCTTTCCAAGGACAACTCCCACTTAAAACAACCCCAGTTCATTGGAACACATTTAGAAAGTCCGATCGAAGAGTGATGTGATGATGTAGGATTCAGTCAGTCACAATTTCCACTGTAAAATGAGCTGCTTGGAAAACATTGGCACATATCTCTCAATGCAAACCGAGACAATCACATTCTCCTTGAAAAGAGAGAGAGAGAAAGAAAGAGGAGGAAATCTCCTTCAGCACGGATTAAAGCATAACGGCATGTAAATAATATGTGTAGAAGAGATTGTTGTGTAAAGACCCTGCAACGTGTAATCAAAGTGCTTCCTATTTTCCCCTTCATCAGCTGCCCGCCACTGCACCAATCCAATTTAACTCCCCACTCCACCAGAAGATGCAATTGTTTCGTTTTATGGGGGCTTTGACATTTCTCTCTGTTAATATAGAGCAAAACCAGAAAATATTTACATAAATAGCACATTAAACTGTATTGGAAATCTAGACGGATGTAGATTTCCTAGTCTTTGTTTGGGGAAAAATGAATGACCCGAAATTTGATCTGATCTTTGAAATGTCCATCAATCCACCATCACAGAACATAACCGACACCATCTGACTCCCAGTTCTTACAGAATAAAAAATACTACAGAGTTTTTAATGTTATAAGTTAGCCTATAACTCTTCACTTAGTTTTGATCTAGGGCGTTATGGGTTTTTAAATCTATTTTAAATTAATCTCCTATGAATATACAATAAATATTTGAGCAAGAAAGTAAAAAAAAAGCATTTTTAAGCGTGTAAAACTAATATTGTGTACAATGTGTGACAATTTTATCGTTTTATTTATTTTTAAAATAAACACCCCTTAAACAGAGTAGAAGCGAAGCTTTTCCAACAAACAACAAAATATTATAGGGGTCATGAACTGGATATTGTTTTACTTTGTAAAAAAACATGTTTCCATAAAAAAAGGTTACATTTTCTGGTTCGTTAATGTTGACTTTTCTGCTTCCAGGCACTTGTCTCTAATTGGACAGCGGTTGGAACATGCATGATCAACGCTCTTGTAAACAGAAAATAGTATGGGAAAAGGTGGAAATGAATATTTGAGTAATTACGAAAATATTCATTTATTTATTTATTATTAGCATTTTTGAGGAAACCAAATAGACTTTTTTTTCTATTACTAAAATGTAATTGATTCCAATTTAAGCAGGAAAATCCATGTAAAAGTTGATATTTTGTTTTTATTTTGTTTTTGCTGTTGACTCCAAGTTAATTCCATTGGGAAAATCTCACTTGTCCCTTTTATTAAATGAATATGCAATAAAATAAAATTTGGTGGTGTTCCAAACACTGGCTCGCTCCTTGTTACCCACTTTTTTTAGAATATGCTCTAATTGTAGGTAGGTACCTGTTTGTGCAGACTTATAAGGGTTAAGTAAAATAAGCACATGAACACAAATTATGCGAATATATAGGGCCTTAAAATATGAGTGGTATTTTGAAGTGGTTAAAAATTGGTGGAAAAAAACGAGCTCTGTTCTGAAAAAATGGACATGTTTAAAATGTCAGAGCCAACAACTCTATCAAATAAATTCATTATTAGATAGCAACATTAGCCTATGGAACGCTTCCATTTGACAGAAGTCATTTTTTCAGCCACTCTATCGATTGTTTTTAACTTAAGTGACTCACTGTAATAATGTCACTTTAACAACATTAGATGCAACAGTAATTGATGTCTAGAAGAATGCGAGTTAAAAAGAACAGATTTGTAGTTTGGTCATGATGACAAGGATGAGGAAACAGATGAGGAAACCACTTGAGATATTTAAAGAAAGTGCTGTGACCCACAAGAAAAGCATATGGTTAAATCAGCCCAAGCTTAATGTAAATTACAAACAAAACTCTTAAAGAGCACAAGTAATCAAGAAGAGAACATCCACAATTACTAGTGAGGTATTTATTCCTGCATCAGGCATTTATTACAATGACCTTGGTTCAACCTCACCACTAATTAAAAGGTATTAGCTATAAACAGCGAAAATTAAAGGTCACCTTCATAGTCACTGATCCTTCATTTTGGTTGGGCTTTTAAAGCAGACAGGTTTTATTAAGAACATGTTAAACAAATTAAATTTTCCAACAAACTCCAGGAATTGCAAGGAAAATGCTGTTGGAACTACAGAGTGAGTGGCACGTCGTGATTGCTTCTGTGAGCTCAGCAGGGCACGCGGAAAATGGCAAATTTCAGGAGAAATTTAATAAGGAGAAATTGGCTTAAGATTACTCAGCACTTTGCTTCTAGATTAGTCTCCCTCCTACCTTTCAAATTGCACGACTTGCTTTCAGAGTGATACAACATTGTGACATAATTGTATTGTTGAAGGTGAGGCTTGGTAGAAATGGCTCGGTGCTGACACAAGATGATTTTGTGGGACATGCAAATTTACAGACGCCTCACTTTGAAAGAGCCTGCGCTCTTCTGCAACTAGTAAAAATTAAAACCTGTTTGCATGTTGACAAAAGGTACTGATTGCACCCACAATTAAAACAAAAGGGTCAAGGTGACTTTAATTCAAAACCTGTCCTTAACAACAGGCACACAAACTGTTCCGGCTTAATTAAAATGATACATTACCCAAATTTGAACACTTCCTTCATTAATTACTCTGCCTTGTGTAGCTCAACACTTTTCCTCCCATAAATAAAGATGTCCATTTAAATATAAATAAGTTTCAGCTCATCTAAATATTGCATGTAAATTTACACATTTTAAAACATTTGCCTTTTTATAAACACTTTCATGAACACAGTATTTAATCATTAATGCTACACAAAAAAAATCTAGAACTTCTGAAGATTATTTCTGGAATTGCCATCACAAATAATTGCGTATTTAAAATCATTCGACCACTAGGGGGCAGAGGTTTTTTTAGCTTTAAGCGCTCTCTTTTACTCCAAGTGATGAGAGCTTGTTTTATGCTTCCCATATGAAATGTGAGTAAAGGATGGTTGTGTACTAGTAACGTTACATAAAACAGAAAGACATCTTAAAGAAGTTACAGAAGTAACTAGAAAACCCATCACAAACAACAAAATAAGACTAATTCCCAGGCGATATCTCCCTGTAATTCCACAATACGTATTGTGACAAGTTAGTATAGTGATATAGTGTGCCACGATATATTGGGATACCCTTAGGTAATAGGGGTGTAAAGATACACTCTCGATATAATATCCATGATACGATATGCATCACAAGATTTACAACACTATTGAAACCAGTTACATAAAAAACTATCATAGGAAATTGATATTAAAACAGTTTTGAGATCACAAAGCTAAGAAGGCTAGGGTTTTCTGAGAGAGCATTTGATACCATCAGTCCCCAAGGGGGGGGTCAGGGGGTGCCAGGGTGTACCCCTGCCTCTCGCCCAATGTGTGCTGGAGATAGGCACCGGCAGAACCCCGTGACCACGAAAGGGAAGAAGAATGAATGAATGAATGAGTCCACTAGGGGGCAGTGTTAATGTTGGCATCACGTCATCTTTTATACACTTTTTTTACACATGGAGAGAGCTTTTTTTGTAATCATTCTTGTTTAACATGTGAGTGAAGGATACTTTTCTCCTTGTAAATATTACATGAAACAGGAAGACAAGGTAAAGAAGTTGCAGAAGTGACTAGAAACACAATCACTCTAATAAACTTAGCTCCACAATACATATTGTGACAATTTGTATTATCATTTATATGTTGTCATTAGACAAGCTGAAATGTTAAATATAAATATATACATGTTTTAGTTATGCAAGTGGCTAGGGTAAATTGACTCTTCGGGAGCGGTTGGTACAGGATTCAGGTCGGTTTCTTATGGTGAACAATATATTTGTGTTGCTTTAAATAGTTTTCCAATATTGGTTTAATATAATAACTAAAATAATACATTATGATGGCCAGCGCCTGATTGGGTGAACACTGTGACGTCATCTGCATACATCATCAAAGAGGCTACTATGTAGATTTATGCATAATTTACAACTCATTTTGTGTAGGATTGAATAAACTACTACATTCAAAGTTTGGAGTTTGTGTAGGTAGAGTATTGGCTCTTTTAGAGATGCTGACACAAATGGTATCAATTAGGCATCGATCATGGAAATGAAATTTGTTCTGTAGCAGGACAATGACCCCAAACATACAACCAATGTAATTAGGAACCACTCAGCTAACCAAGCAAAATGGCGTGGGTCCCACGGAGCCCTGATCTCAACATTATCATGTCTAGTACTAAAAAAAGACAGAGATGTCAGAAGCCTAGATTCACAGAAGACCTCTGGTTAGTGGCTGAATATAATTCTATTACTATCAAATTATAATGTACAAATCAGCAATAGAAGCATTTTCAGAACAATGATACATCCTCTAAGACCTCTTTACAGATTTTTCATCCTTCCCTTGTATTTTCATAACCTCCAATATCTCAGCTAACTCATCCTTGGGGTACGAGCAGCTGCATTTCAACCAAAATTGCACGAGTGGGCAGAGCAATGGGAAGAAATGAAACTTGAAGCATCAGTGATAACTCGTCCGCTCTGGTTATAAACAGCTTTGTGCTCAGAGTTCCATCAATAACCTCGCGCTTAAGGGTCGGTAATTAAAAGCCTGGTGACCTGGAAATATAGTGTCCTTGTTCAAAGATCTCAAATTGTCTACATAAAAAAACACACACCAACAAATTAGAATAGCAACAGCACAAAGCTGAGTCTTCCATCTATAGATCTATTGACGTTGAAACGCACCCTTGGGGCAGATTGCCATGATAGTCCTGAGTTCACTCTCTGTTCCCCATAACAACCTGCTTTTGCTGCTGCAAAAGGTCAGTCAATCTATTAGACATTAAACACTAATGCACGCATGCATCTATGAAACTGAAAACATAAATCGGGCTTTGCTAAAATGATTAGTAAACAAAAAAATTCAACGTTGTTGCAGAGTAGTCATTGTGATCGATATCTGGATGGTAAGGAAAGTACTTCAATTTAAACCGATTTGGTGCATTTTCAGCCATGAACTAAAGACAGCAAACAAGTTTTCACTACATGAAGTGACGCATAAGAGTTTGAAGCTACAGTTGTATTCATAACGCAGCCTGCCAACTTTTCAGATTTCATTTGTCTGAAAATATGAATGAAAACGAACCCAAACCTATAAAATATATTGTAATTGCAATTTCCTTCCCACAGGGACATAATACAAAGATATGATTTAAGTACATTAACTAAAAGAATTTTGATAGCAACAAGCTTTTATTGCTTATTTTGGCCTTGGAAAACGAAGTGTTCCTGTTTTGTATAGCGAAATAATCAAATGTACTTATCTTTAAAACACAACAGTTTAGAACTTAATCAATTTAAACTTTGTGAGAATAATCAGCATAAAGAATTTCTACAAAAACCAATCAAATATATAACCGCAAAGTAGTGATATGGTGCCAAATTGGCTTTAAATGAAAACTAAATTTTATAAAGGCACAAAAACAACTATTTGTCAGGAACATCGGAGAACATTCTAAGTCAAATCAGACAAACCGTCTAAGTGGAGTCCGAAAAAGTAGGTTTTTGATACGGCGGACAGGAAGCTCAATCTAAAAGCTGGTATCTTTGGGTACTTTGACACTGGGGTTTCTGAGAACACCTGTTTTTTTTGGAAAGTGTGAAAGAAAGCTTTCAGTTTGTGGGACCTGTTTCCAGAGGTAGTTTGGGAAACAGTTCACGCAGTTCTAGGCTGGAAAGGGTGGAACTGGTTACCAGCGTATTTGGCAGCATAGCGTTTGTGACAATAACTTGTCAACTCTTCGCGTTTCTGTTGACCTTTGACCCAGGGAATCAGGGTAAAAATAATTCCATTTCTATGACTTTCACTTCAACGTTGTTAGCATCAGATAAGTGGCTGGCATTGACTTCCATAGTTGAAAAAGAAGAACAAGAACTGAAGGAAAAACAAAGTGGTCAAAAAAATCTAAAATATGAAGAGAAAGAGAATATTAAATATATCTTAGAATAAATGTATCCATGTACATTTTTAAAGGAGAATCATGAAAGCCGTTTGGATTACAGGGTCCAATTGAACACTACTGCAGTTGGCAGGGGGGTTAACCTTTCACGAAACGGTCCCATGCTAGCAGATTAATACTTAATGCACTCTTTGAGAAAAATCATTTGAACCTCTAAACATGCTGTTAGGAAACCCTAACATGCTTCATATCGCTCAGAATCTGCAAAAACCAGTTTCTCTCATGAACGTTGAAACCACATCCAAACACACTCCAAATTACGCCAAGCAGTAAATTATAAATGAAGGCGATCCACTGTTAACGAGAAGCACAGATCGAGGAAAATGATAAAGATACTGAGAAGTCACAACAGGCCGCTGAGCTGAACTATGGATTTCGTCTCTGGTTTCATGCAGATGTAAGGGGTGCTTGACTAGCAGAGGCCTAATTCTCCATTAATTAGCTATTTTAATTTTAAACGTAAGCTCAAGAAAAATCAAAAACGTCATAGACTGTCAGGAAAACATGGCAGATTTACAATGATCGATAACATGCAGAGTTGAGTTACTGCATTATAAAGGACAGTGCTGACCTTGCTAAACATACAGGTAATCAAGATAAAACCTAATATGACCTTTGTGAAGGACTATATTTTATATTTTTTAGATGATAAGCATTTCAGAGCTGAAGTGATCGTCATTTTATGTGACTGATTTTAAAGTTTTAAGACCTGCTTGCAAAACACTCAGATCAGCCATAAAGTGAGACAGATTACACTCTCCCTCTCCATTTCCATCACTGCCGTCCCCCATGTGAGGCACTAAAACCGCACAATGTCATTTTCCAGGCTGGATTTTTAAGAAAAGAAAGGTGAAAATGGAGTGTAGGGATTGCGATATATCCAGGGCACACTGCTCTGAAAGAGACTGGCGCTGTAGAGATAGTGGCGGGTTATGCATCAAACACACATATTGATTGATATCTAAACTGCTCTGAATTTAGAGTGAATGCATATGTATGCTCACAACACGTTGCTTTGCTGGTCGATAAAACTTTCCACTGCTTTAATATTTATGATAACAGCTAAATTAAGTAAAAGCTTTAAAATGCTGGGAGGTAGCATAATTGACAATTCCATTGAAAGTGCAGGAGGGTTTGTCAATATTAATTTTCTGGATCCCAAAGAAGCGTCCCAACTGATAGGTCATTTATCCACACAGCTGGGATCAAGCGCTGTGTTGCAGAATCGACCCCTACCTGACCCTCTAGGGCATGCAACAATGGCCTCAACCTCTGACCCTTAAAAGCCAATGACCTCATCCCATGGAAACACAGAACACGCACACTTTCAAATCTGAGCTCTCCCTTTAAAGAATTAAAATTGGTATTTGCATAACTCAAACCTCAATGCCTATATTTTTTGTTGAGATATTTTTTTTTTTCAAAACGCCATAACTCCATTTTGATGAATTTGAGTAGGGAAATTGATTAGGGAATATTCAACTTTTATAAATCCAGATATTAATATTTATAGATGTATTTTAAAATCACTTTTTTGTCCCAAAATGTGATGACTGCATTTACAAAACACGATAAATCCATTTACAAATCCAAATTTAAAAATGCATTAACTAACAACATGCCAAAAAACTCATTCTTTGTAATAAATGTTTTTGCTGGTTTTCACTTTTTGCCTCTTGCAGAAAGCACCACAATGACGCATCAGAAGTATCCATGGTTCGACCGTTTTGTTTTTTTTCTTTCTACGAGGCTTGACCAGACGTTCAGTGTGTTGCAATGTTAATTGCCCTGTGTTGGGTTTAATGGAATTAAGGTGTTTTGTCGAAAAATTGGCGTTTATCGCAATTTGGAAAGAAACAGACAAGCCAGGACTGCATTATACGCCAAATATTGTTTTTAGTGAAATCGATTATGGGCTTTTTAAAAGAGATTTTTTTAAAATGGTGTTTGTAGCATTTTGAAACAAATGAAGCTCCTCATATACAAACACATACATACATATAATGTACATAGGCATATAAAGCGAGGACATAAGTATTAGATCACATATCAGTCATGGAAGGGTCTAGAACTTTTAGCATTGGTGCATTTCCATTGACTAAATCTTAAAAAAAAAAATTGGGAAATCACATTATATCAATTTTAACAATTTCTTTTATAGATTACTGTGTCAAACATGTTTTTGATTACTTGTTTATCAGGCACATTTCTGAACCTAGAGACCTGTTACTTTGCTTTTAAATAATCCTACTAATTCAGTAGAACCTATTTGGGACGTTAGCCATCACCCCACAATCTTCCAAAAGCATAAGTAGTAACATGGACAAAGCCAAAGAGCGGTTTAAAAGACACACAAGACAAATTGTAGAACTTCAAAATGCTGGAAAGGTTAACAGGCAATTGTCAAGCAGCTTGTTAAAAAGAAGAACAATGGACGAGGCTAATGTCCCTTGGATTGGTGCCCCGTGGAAGATCTTGGATGAATGAAATCATCATGCTCTGGGGGTGCTTTTCAATGACTGGGCGTCACAATAATTTGTTTGCGTTCTATATATTTTGAATTCTATTTAGCTGCAGATTCGGTTCACAATTGCACACCTGTTTGAGATTTTCTACATCGTTCAGAATGGAAAGGCATGCATTAAATATAAGACTTCTTCACTAAACCAACTCCGCTCTCGTTAAAATTTAAATTCGTTCAATTTAAGGTCAATGATTTGAATTCTAGACGCTAAAAAAGGCAGTTCACATTAAGTTCAGGAACAAACTGATGATACCAACCTTTTTTCTTCAAGAATCCTTTTCTGGTTGCCAAGGGGCTCTGCCGAACTTGCTGGTTTTGTAGAAACCTCACTGCTGTTGCAATCTATGAGAGAAAAAAAAAAAGATCAATTACATCTGCGACATTAAATGATCTCAGAGCAATAGAAAGTCATCAGTAAATTAACTTTGGTGAAAACGAGAATTCTACATTATCATACATTCCCCAAGGAACATCAGCCAACAACCAGGAACTTATAAAGCGGCCCACCCCCTCCTCACAAGTACACGCAGGCCAGACCACCAAACCACTTTAGAGATAAATCTAGGAAATGAGTGAATCAGCAGTTATAAAATTATCCCATCAAGCTTTGCTGAACAAATGGGGTATGGAGTTTAATTTGCCATTATCCTCTTTAAGACAAACTCCTAGCCTTAAGTGTGCAGGGACTGAAAATCCATACTTAATGCTGAAGTGCCCATCTGTATCTAATAACGGAGGAATACCTGGCTGAAAACTTCAGCGATTCTTAAAGAAGAAAATGCATTATGATCAAATCAGCTTGGCTGCGTGTTGTAACGAATGACTGTTAATGCACTAGAAAATTAAATATGGTCAGAACACGTGTAGTCGGAAGTGCAGCACAGTTCCCATCGATTCAATCATGTTTGCACCTTGATTCCCCACTTTAGCTCGCTTCTCCCAGAATTAAAAAAAGGGTCTGCTGCTCAAACCCCATTATAGCATAAATTTGGAGCGTGGGCTCTGAAGTGGTGCTTTTAAAGAACAGATAAACATGAAATAACATCTGGAGATAGGGGAGTGAACGCACACTCAAGGATAAAGCCGAGCCGCCTCGTTATCGCACCTGTGGTCCCCGTGATTCAATTGTAAAAGTCATCCCTCTAATAGGTTGAAAGGTTTTGATTACTGTTCTTTTTCTTTAAGCGGCAAAAGATAAAAAGTGATTGAGCGCGCTGTCTGTGGTAATCCGTTTTAGGTAATGCATTGCATATACTAAAGACCTGTTTCAATCCAAAAGGATTGCATTTGGAAAATAGACTGAGAAGAATGTGTAATAGTCGGGCAGGCTGTATAATTCTGCGGCGACAAATCAAGACAGAGTGAGTCAGGGTCTCACTTTTCCTTTCAAAAACACATCATATTGATTCCAGCCTCAATTTATGGGGAATAACTTTGACTTTGTTGGATGGAGGAGGAAGATTGAAGGGAGGGGGTATTGCAGATTTAGGGAACAGCATGAGATTATGGCTCCGATAATTGGAATAAGCAAACAGGCATGAAGCATTGGCCTTCGAACACACTGCAAATCACTCTCTGTGTCATACCTGGAATATTTCACAAGCTCGGGAAATGTTTTACGATAATGTCAAATTAGTGATTCAAGAGTGTATCAAAAACAGGGTTTTACCACTTGAAAAGCATCAATACAATTATTGCCACATAACTTCAGCTTTTAGTTTTTCTTATTTCCGTCACATTTCTTTTGGAGTGTTTTATCTTTACAATTTGCTCTATTAAATTACTTTAAATAAATTTTGTGGCAATGCTTTTTTAGTACAACCTCAGCTACTTTTTACATTTCATTTTTCATTATACAATAATTCCAAAACAATCCTGGAATTATACAAAAATACAATTCCAACTATTAAATTGTATTTTTTTTACGGCAGAAATCGTTTTTTTATGTTTTATAACAAAAATCTAAAGTGTTCAGATAAAATAAACATTCTTAAATCCCCCCCAAAAAGCAAAGACCAGGTTACAAAAATAGTGTTCAAAGCACTTTTAATGCCATCGTGCTTTGTTTCTGCCAGAACTTTGAAAAACACAAGCCATATCACAGGTTGTGTACTTTCAAGGGTTATCCCTTACTCTTCACCACTAGATGGCACCGATTTGGGATCTTTAAAAAGCATAATTTGAATTGAATTTGATATGAATTACCTTGCAAATTATGTGGCATACTCCCTTATATACCATTTTCAATCTTCTTGAGCATTAACAACTCTCACTCTCACGGCCAAACTAATTTCTTTTGTCTTCCCAGTGGTTACACTTGGGATGTTTTTAAAGAAGGGCAAATAATTTAGTCTCTAACTGAAAATGTACATTGACTTGTTCTTTTTTTTAACAGCCTCTATTCTATTACATTTCTGTCTGACAGAAACTTAGTGCAGCTTTTTAAGATTTTCACAGGTAACCAACAATATAGGTAATATTCACCTCTACCAAATTAAATTATTAATTTTATAAAGCAAATTTCTGGCCAAAATTACAACAACGCAATATGTTTGATAAAAACTCAACAATACTGCATCACTCCAGGGCTGAGTACAAAACAATGCAGCAGAAAGAGATAAAGCATGTAACTGCTTGGTGAAATACAGTAAAACAAAAGACTATAAGAAATATGGTTGTATAGTAATTAATCATTTTACTTGGCTCAGTAAGTTTCTACAAATATTATGGGGTTATACAATTGTCATAATTATCTGAATTGGATAACTTTAAAAAAAAAATGTTTTATTACCTAAGATCTGTGTGAAACTGTTATTACATGAGAGTGTAATAAAATAAAATCTATTCTGCTTTAGGTCACAAGCATTCAGAAGGGGCTTAATAGATGAATTCCATTGTAACTGAGAAAATGCTTTTTCAACAGGAGTTTGAAGTATTGCATGTTTAGTTTGATGTTTTCATTATTTACAGAGAACAAGATCAAAGTTTATACCATTTTGTCAGCTAAAAGCTTCAAACAGGCACATGAATCAACCGTCTACATTAATCAAACATAAAACCCTCTGCTTCATAAAGGAAAAAGGTCTATGTTTGAATAAATGTGGGTTTTGAATCATAGAACTACACAATAAGCCCCTTTTACAATCGAGAAACGTACATTCCCTGCTCTATAAAGAGCGCGTAAACTGCACAAACCATCAATTTCTTTATTCACTGCACAAAATGATGTCAGGCACGTCATACACACAGTAAATCACATTTTACAGGAAAGAAAATTCTCAATTGAGTCACCACCGGCATAAAAAAAAACTCTTTGGATGATCCATTTAGGATTATAAAGGGGTTAAAATTGGGCTCCTCAGCTTAAAATACAGCTCAATTTCATGAGTGAGACTGGCTTTTACTTGGATGGTAGGGGCAAGGCATTCTTGTAAACACTTCTCGAAAAGTGGGATAACAAATGAGGGCGATGTCCATTTATTTTCAAGAGCGTTACGTCTGTTCTTCAGGGAGAAGAAAAGTGCTTTTCTTTGCAGATGACACACTGCTTTATGCAAGTTCCACCCAGACATCTCAATCAATTATAACCACATTGCACAGATTTTAGTCTTGTCTACTTATTGACGTATAGATCCCCCTGGTCGTCGTATAAGGTTTGTGCTTTTAAGGGGCGAGTCGGATCCCTGCATGTCAGTACAAGGCACGTTTGGTTTAGCAAGCAAAATATTAACTCAAATTAAAAAGGTGGGTGCCTGTTTCTTTGCTGAATACCAGTAAATACCCTTTGTTAATCAACCATTATTTTCTAGTGTTTCTTGTAAGGCTAAAATTGCTAATGCAGGGAGAGTGCTCCCCGTTCTAACCGATAATCTATACAAATGAGATAAGTGATCAAGTGTCAGGTGCAACCTTAAAAGTGGTGAAAACTCAATCATAGGGGCCAAGCAACATTAGGGGCCACGTCTGGAGACATGCTTGCCGTGAACATGATGACTAGACAAGGTCTAGCAAATCGCAGCATGACGGTTATTGAGTTTGGATCGGACAGAGTTTTAACCGAGCACTTCTTCCGTAAAATTGGAGGAGGTGGTCGTCCCCCTTTAACATGGAAATATTGATCACATAAGAAAATAACTGTCCTATAAGGAGAGCCACTCTTTTAAGGCACCATGCTTTATTAGATTATGAATCAATGGTCAAAACAAAAAAAAACTATTAACATTTTGCTTAATTATGGTACTTTTGATCTAAATCTCCTGCACATATTTGAAGTACATAAATACATTTGTTAAGTCTGACATCATGTGGTGTTTCCGGGGCCTGGCGCTGCACTCTCCCATTGACTGACAATGGTAGAAGTGGCTAAAACTTTCAGACACTTTTAATCCGTTTTAATGCAAGAAAAACATAAGTTAGGTTTTACACTGGTTTTTCTCCTAAAAAGCATAAACGTATTTAGACTCTTCTTATGGCACATTTTTGGCAATCTACACCTAATGTTCCACTTTAAGTAAAGTGCTTTTGATGTAAATAAGGGCAGAGCTTTCTACCATTGTACTCCAATGGGTGAGTGGAGCGACAAACCGTGGAAGACGTCAAGAATTACAATCTGAGTGCACATATGGAAATTTCCTTTAGCCATTGTTTAATATTCTCAAAATAACTACTAATGCTGGAGGAACAGTATGAATCTGCTTGGTGTGGCTTAGCGCTTTTTTCTTTGCTTGATGGCAAACCTCATCTAAATACCATTCCATTTCTCGTCGTATTGTCGAGAACCTTTTTTCACGTAACTTACACAAACCACCCTAGGATCACAAACACATTTGGGGAATTGACTGGAAGCGAACTCGGCTAGTTGTCTAAGAATCCCCGTTGTTACTTATGAATAATAAACATGAAGTATATTGTTATATTAATTTAAATCTGTAAATGTAAAGAAGCTTTCCCTCTAATCTTTCCCCAATATCGAGCATTAACCTCTTAAGCCCTGGGGCCTATTTTCCGAAAATCCTATACTTTTACTTTTTAAGGCATTTCTCAGCTTTTACAAGGCCTAAACTGCAAATCTTGGTATCAAAATGAAGATGGGTTCTTGGGGAGTGGTGTGGATGAGTTAATTTGACAGTCAAGAACACTGGGTAAGAGTAATTGATGTTGGAATGGCCAAAAAATGAACTCCGCCTAAAAAAAAAACCACATGTTTCCTCCAATATCTCCTTATTTTACTTATAACGAAGCAAATAAACACAATCAATTGTAACAACTACATGTCAAGGACATCTGTAGCAAGTTTGGTGTTCATACTACAAAACTAATATTCTGTAAAGGTTTTGATTGAACAAAGTTCAGGCGTAATCCATGTTGGCACAGTTTGGCACAATTTGGCACAATAATTGAAATATGGAAAAATCTTGTCCAAAGCTTCAGCTACGTTCATGGTCTTCTTTTCTTGCTTACGGGACATGATTTCAGCAAAAAACTCCTAAAGAAACGCTGTAAAAGGGGGGTGGAAGCCCATTTACGCCATCTTGCTGCGCTTTTGGGAACGTTTCACTCACAAACGCTTTGACGTCGAGCTTCTGGGTGTCCCTACCCCCCGACCATCTGTCCAATCCGGGAGCTCTATACATCGCTGGAAAGCTCTGATTCTGAGGAAACCAATCAGCTCAACCATTTTGAGACTGACTGGATCGCCGACGAATCACACGACGCGCAGCGTGGAGAGACGTGCTCTTACGCACGGGGAGTCATTCCATATTTGGTGACGTAAGAGGAGCACTGGAGCAACAGAAAAAACACAAAATGGACTTTTCGCGAAGCTATCGACCGGACATAACAACAAACGGACTTTTATCGCTATGGAAATAACTTTTTGTTGAAAAAACGGCAAAGGTAAGACAAGATTTACATGCTTGCTTGGTTTTCGCTGGCGTTTTTTCGGGGAACTTTCGCTCCCTGCTCTGAAATACTTCATGCAATGTAAATGAGTTGCATATCGCTGGATTCAGCTGGTTGTTAGCTTTCATTTAATGTCATGGTTTGGGTGTTTCCGTTTATATTGTGGATACATATCGCACATAAACAAAAGCGTGGTCATGAATTATACTCCGGACATGTTGTTGTTTATTTGCATGGCGTTCGAGCTGTGGTTAACGGATATGAAATTTAATTAGATACATTTTTAGAAGAGTTTCCGCTGAGCACAACAGTATTTAATATGTGTGGGTTATTCTCAGGGTTAGTGAGCTAT
>SRMA01025162.1:0-190166 GCA_007224835.1 Danionella cerebrum
TAGAAAGGAGGTACATTGGGAATGGTAACGATGTTGGACGTCAAACCACTCTCAGTGTTCACCATCCTCTACAAGAGTGAATCCCAACCCTAGTCTTTAAACCAGTAATAGTCCATGTATCAATTTGTACATTAACAGTTGTTTAGAAAGGAGGTACATTGGGAATGGTAACGATGTTGGACGTCAAACCACTCTCAGTGTCCACCATCCTCTACAAGAGTGAATCCCAACCCTAGTCCTCAAACCAGTATTAGTCCATGTATCAATTTGTACATTAACAGTTGTTTAGAAAGGAGTTGCATTGGGAATGGTAACGATGTTGGAAATTTAACCACTGTATCAATTATCCGTATCTTCTTCAACAGTGAACCCCAACCCTCTGAATGGTAACCATCTATTGGTGTCAGGCTGCACAAAAATCATTCATTTTTTCCATTTATCAATGTTATATTTTGGAAAAAATGGCAATATTCTCTATGTTGGATCTCCAAAATGTAATAAGTCCATAACATGAGTGAAAAACAGTTTTATCTTTAAAATATTTCGGAATGAACAAGAACGCGCAGGAAATTTAGTTGAAATTTATTGTTATGGTTAATTACTGCATGCTAATGTGGTGAATAGGTATCTAATGAGGCATATCCCGAGGGTCAGTCCATGAAAAGATATTTATCTTCTTTCCAGTACAAGACCAATTAAGTTTATGTAGTTGAACATTTCTTTAAAATAGATTTTTTTTAGCCTATAACTTGTTACTCTTCAAGAAACACTGTCACTATGTGAATCTGAAACTATTATTTATATATATATATATATATATGAACTTTCTTTCTCTGACCATAAACCTAGCAGTGATATTCTACATGCACCGGTGACAAAAAATGCTAAAATCACATTAGAACAATGCTGGTCAGATGTGTAACACCATAAGGAATGCCACTCTCTTCCCCTCCCCTCCGTTCATGTTCCTGTACCTGTTTTAGTAGCTGCCCACTGGTGCATTTAATAAAATAAAACAAACTCAAGCGTGCTATTGGCACAGTGCAAGGTGATAGCCGTATCTGCTTACTGTAAATACCGCCTTAAAACCCAACCCTTGATGTCTTAAAGTAGCACACAACCTTATAACAGTCAAAAAGAATGGCTGTTTATCGTGTTCTGCTTCATTACATGAGAATAATCACAACATTTTGCTTCATCGCCTCAACTGTTGACTCTGCATCGCAAACAAAAGCCACGTGTGTTTGTTTGCGCAAGTGCATAAGGAGGTGTTGCCTGTCCAAGGGGGAGCCTTTGGCGTGTGAGTTCCTCATCAGCAAGTCAAGTTTATCCATCTGGGGTGGCAGGTTTACTCTCCTGTACCTAATTTGCTTTTGTCTTCTGGCGGCGCCGCTCTGTGCAGCTCATACACACATACACACCTCCGCCTGCCGACCTGGAGTGTGTTTGAGCTTCTCAATGGTGCGTTTAAAACGAGCAGTGAGCTGCTGGATGACCGAAACCAAATGCCTGTGCAACCAAGCTTTGACATAAAAACAAACACACGCTAAATTTATTCATTTGTCGCTCAGGTATAACAAGTTCTTTGAAGTGCGGCACACTCATTTATGTTTATTTTTTAATAAATCTTAAATTGGCACAGAGTGTTTTATCAAACAGTCACATGTTGATTATTTAGTCTCATTCCAAATTATAATAAAACCAAATTCAGTTGCATATTTCAGCAACAGGTTTACTTTACTACTTTTGGCTGTTCCCAGTTTAGTGGTCGCAACAGCGTATCATCTGTTTCCACCAAAATACTAAATAATATGAATAATTATTAACTAATAATCAATATAAAATAATAACCCAACATTATATAAAATGGTCACAAATATTGTTGTTTTATACAGTTAATACTATATAGACAAAAATTCTGTTATGTGCTATATTTTTCTAAAACGTGTTTTTTCTAACACCGTTTTTACGCTCCCCATAGAATGCAGCAAACACTGTATTGGCCAATCAGAACCCTTTTATTTGCAAACATAGAAGGCGCTGGACAGTGACCGCAAGCACAGTGTACGAAAAAATAGGCATGTTTCCATCCAAACATGGGAATAAAATTTGTGCACAAAATTGGGATATCACTTTAAATATTTGCGCTTAAAACACATTTTCAAACCAAGAGTCTAAGAGAACAAATACATCACTTCCTGATAAACTGGTGGCAAATATCAAAAGACAAATGGACAATGCTGCGTTAGGGGCACACAACTAATTTTTTTTTAATGCGTGGTTACAAGAAAACAGTACTGCGTCCAGCATAACCGTTACATGAACATTAATTATGTCCTGTCCTTATCCCATAGGATTTCATATTATGTTTGCTCACTCTTTGCAGCTATAATAGCTTCATCTATTCTGGGAAGGCTTCCCACAAGGTTTACGAGCATGTTTGGCTATTGTTTCAGAAGTTTTAGGATGAAAAGGCTTTTTCCTCACTTTGTATTTTAAACTGTTAAACCAGGTAGAGGTCACGACTTTTTATGAACTTTGTGCTTTGTGTTCAGCTTTTTCCATGGTTTAGTTTTAGTTTAGGTAAAAAGTTCCTTTCATTGAACTAAAATATCAAGGCAAGCTGCTGAAAAACAACCCCACTCAATAATCCCCAGTGAAAAACTTCACAGTTGGCACAATTCAGACAAAAATTGCTAATAAAATATTTTTTTAAAGCTACAGATGGAGAAGCAAGATTTTTCACTGGTGATTTGGTGCACATAATTATTTGCTTATCTTTGACTTATATTTTCTCTTAGACTTGATTTGCTAATGGAAGTTGTAAAGAGAACATTTTTACAGATTATTTTTACCAAATGTTTTCAATTTAAATGTACATTTTTCCAGTGCACGAAATCATATTCTATATACATTGTTCTTTTGCATTTGCAATTCTTACAAAAACCTATATGAACTTCCCCTTTTTAGGTTAAAGATGCTCTTGTTTGCAATGGAAAATTTTCAATCAAATTACTTAGGAATGTATAACTTCAAATATTGGTGCAGATTATTTAAAATACTACTGTTAATAATACTTTAAACATCCTGTAGATTAAGTAAAGTGTTAAATAATTTTTGTCTGACTAATAAAATGTTTACTCTATTAAAGCAAGGCCGTTTTAAGCTCATTCCTACTCATTAGACATTCATTGGTCACATTTATTGGGTTGTTAACTAATCTGTCAACAGTTTCCATGTCTGTAGTCAAGAGGAACTTAACAGTTTACCTACTGAAGCGCCTTTATTAAATTAGCCACTGAATGATGCTGTTTAAAACCTGATTACATGCGTGGGCTGAGCTGAATCGAGGCACTCGAACAGTTCCAAGGTCCAGCAAACAGTAGCAATGGCAATGTTTGTGATATTAGGTTAAATTGCTCGTAAATGTCTAGTTAGTGTTTGAGAACTCTCCTCTTGGTCTTCTTGTGCTGTAAGGGCCAGCGGGTTTAGATAACTTGGTTCAATTGTATTCAGTCTCAATCAGTAATCTCTCTTTTATTGAAGAATTAGGGGCCAATAATGGCCTCTAAGCTCTTGTGGGTGGCCAGTGGTCGCATCTAAAGGGCTTCGGTACTTCTTCTTTGGGGTCGAGAAGATCTTCTCGCAAAGCCAGCAACTCTGAATACGTCTGAATGCCATACCTCTCTCTGATTAAGTCCCCTGGCCTGGGGCAGCCGAGCGTGAAAGATCAAATGTGTGAAACAGAGGAGGCTCCATGGTCAGTGCCCGGCAGAGAGATAATGCTGCACGTGAAACAAGCGGGAAGCATTGACTACACTGGGTCTGTGTCAGCCAGGGTTTTTATCCACACTCTCTTTACTTTTTTATCAATTCCATGTGTCTTTCCACTCTTCCATCTTAAAATCAATCAAAATATCTCCATTTATCATTCAACTAGCCGTAACTTACCAATAGTTACCAATTACCGATTTTTCTTTGTGTTTTGAGTCGTTAATCTTCATCTCTTTGCTTTTTGAATTGAGCATCCATGTTTAATACCGATGTCTCTTTTTTTTTCATCTGTCCAATCATTTATTTAATCAGACACTGTATCTTTATCTTTATGCATCAGTTGCTGAAACTTTAAAACCAATCATTCTCCAGTTGTTATCGTATTGGAGCATCATCAATATGTCAGTCTATCCATCAATCCACCCATTCCATGTAGGAATAATATCACTCATTGAAAAGTCCATCATCTATTACTCCATCCAAAGCTCCAACAAACCATTGCTCTCTTATATGAGCCATCCATCAAAACATACATTCCCCTATTCCTTCATCGAATCAACAAGTGGTTTATTTATATCTAAATGCAGTGCTCATTCAAATCTCGCTTTTTCTCACATTTTCATTTGAATTACCTTGCAAATGATGTCTTAACCAAGAATATCCAAACTGTCAATCTTTTTGAAACCCAAACATCATAAGAGGTTGTTGGTTCGAAATATGTATGGACAGACCAAAGGATTGACCAGTTATCAGTTGATTAGGGATTGGTTTTAAAGTTGCAGAGTGAAAGTTAAAATCTCTTATAGAAATTTCAGAGTAGTGTGACTTTTACATAATTTGGATTGTTGCTTTTGAGTTTAAAAAAAGTAATCAAGGCCATTAAAACATTTTTACAGTTTTTTTTTCTCAAAATGCTATTAATCTAGGGAATCAATATACAGTTTTGTTTTAAGGAAACCATTCAAAATACAATAACAAACATTGATAGCTCTTTGGGAACACAGTTCAAACCCAAACATCATATTCGAAATCAAAACGGTTGCATCAATCCTATGTTATTCAAAACAACCCGTGTGATTGGCACACGCACGGATACATGCGAAGACTTTGAAGGGTTAATCCGTGTTTGCATACAACACTCTGCAACTTTAAAACGAACCCTAATCAACTGATAACTGGTCAATCCATTGGTCTGTCCATACATATTTCGAACCAAAAATCTCTCTCTTGGACCTCCATTATTTCTGGCCTAGTCTTACTTTGCCTGAGTCCCCTGGTCAAGAGCAGCCGAGCGTGAACGGTGACGTGATGGTTATCTGTCTCACTCAATGCAAGGCAGAGAGATAATGCTGCACATGAAACAAGTGGGCAGCACCGACATCCTCAGACCCATTTGATCCTCGCCAGACCGTTAAAGAGCTTAAGCAAGACCCAGTTTCACATAAGAATACCCGGCATATAATTAGCATACTCCTCCCCTCCTTTCACAGGCCGGCTGCTCCATTGGGTTGGCAGTGCTTTGGTGTTTGGGACTTCACCCTAAAGTGACCGATCTGGCCCTGTGTTGACCCAATGGCCTGCTTAGCTGACCACTTTGATTAACAGACTTGGGCGCCCTGTCATGTTGCGACAGTTCACCTTCTGCTTTGCTCCATTGCTTGGGACCCGATTCTTATCATCAACAGAACTAACAAACTCACAAGTCAGTACTAGCCGTGTTTCCATCCAAAGACGCAAATGAAATGTCTGCGCAAAACTGGAATATCACATAAAATATTTGCGAATAAAACATATTTTGGAATATTTACATCCAACAAGTCCAAGAGAACAAAATCGTCAAATATCAAAAGAAAAATGGACGTTGCTGTGTTAGGTGGTCTTTTTTTCGTATATAATAACGTACTTGAGCCTTAGAATACCTAGAAGTAACGCAATACAGTTATGTCGTCGTGCTTTTGGAGGCGAGAGACAGCTCTTTGGGAACACAGTCAGTCAAGATAGTTGTGAGAGGTGATGAACCACTTTTTTTATGCAATATTTCAAAACCCACATAAAATTTGGTGGGGGGAAACGCAATGATTCCATGTCTAAATGGACTCAAAGAAGAATATAAAGGGGAGACATTGAGGGAACTTACGAATTGAGACCTTAGAAATGTAAGCACAAGGCCAATAGATACATAAGAGCCATGTGCTCACATGAACAGACACATATAGACATGATAAATTACCAGCACAATGGAAAACCACAAAATCATGGGATTAAGCAAAGAATGGCAGATCTCTGACATAAAACATGAATTACTAGGAAAGATATGACCATAATTGATGTCAATTTAAGAAAATCTACTTGATCAAGCCACACACTCTCTCTTTGATGTATAAAATGTTCTATATTCCTTCTATCCCATTATTCTCCCATAATTTTGCAAAGGTTTTGTACTGTGAACCACGCTGTTAATGAATCCATCTTCTATCACTTACTTGTTTACCATATTTTTCTGGTATCAGAATCTTTCAGGACAGCGTGACTTTTACATTTGTCATAATCTGGATTGATGCTTTTGATTTAAAAAAAAAACTAATCAAGGCCATTAAAACATTTTTACATTTTTTTTTCCCCAAAATGCTATTAATCTAAGGCATCAATATAATTTTTGTTTTAAGGAAACCATTCAAAATACAATAACAAACATCGAAAGTGAATCAAGTGGTTGGTTTCAGAATATATTGGTTAAAAAGTCACAGAAAAAACATGCACATATTGGACTCACTGCTTCGAACCGCAGAGTTATCAATTCAAAGCGCTGCCTGGTCAAGTGAGTCCGCTTTCCATAGTCTCTGCATTCGCATGCCGGGAACTTTTGGATGTCTCCACTGTACTTTATTGACTGTGATCAACTGGAAAATGGCCTGATTCTTTTCCACCTCCTCTGCACATCATCTTTGCACTGTGCTTGGATTAATGGACTTATGGCATTTTGTTAAAAACTTGACTGGCGTTTATCGTTCGTTCATTCATTCATTCATTTATTCATTTTCAAACCCGCTTATTCCCTTTCGGGGTCATGGGGGTCTGCCGGTGCCTATCTCCAGCACAGATTGGGTGAGAGGTGGGGGATACACCCTGGACAGGTCGCCAGTCCATCACAGTAGCATTTATCGCTATTTTGAAAATAAATGCACAAACCAAAATTCCATTACACGGTAAGTATTTTGTTTTTTTGTCAAATTTATTATAGGCATTTCAAATTTGAAAAAAATACACTAGTTTTTTTATGCCGTTTATTGCGTATTGGAACCAAACTCTTCAAATGTAACTTAAAATGTTAACATTTTAAGAAATGTGAAAAATCTGAAGTCTGCCATCATACTAAACTCCCAAAATAAATACTGTATGCCTTGGATTTATTCCCTTCTGTGTGCTGGTTTACATATTTATAGCCACTCTGGAGATGCACTATGTAGTTCATACCATGACCATCAAACTCTCTCTAAAGCACCTGACAGTTCTAGACAAGTTTCCAGCCAACTCTAGAGAGCTTCAACAAAGTAGTCAACATGCCTCGCCATGTTCCCTCAGTATAATTTTTTAACGTCAGAAAGGGAAGATGAGCACTTTTGTGTATATTTACTTTATTCTTAAATGCATAGGTAAAACAAAAAGATGAATTTCATCTAAATATTTCCACCAAATCCCTGGTTTTAAGACTTAATGTAACATATCTTCCTGTATTCTGTCCTTCTCTTGTTTGCTTGGCAATTGTCAAAAAGTTTTGACAGTCACTTCCACCGACTTTCTGGAAGTGGCGGCAAACTTCTCCCTTTTTGAGGATACAAAATAGGCTGGCTTTAAAAAAAAGTGAAGGCATCTAAATTACTTGGTGAAGGAAAAAAAGGCTCCATTTGACTAAACGATGATCCCAAATCTCCTGCAATGGGCTATAATCCTCAATTGGGCCAATTAGCACAAGCCTGGGTTGGCTATCCGCAGACAAGCCAACTGATTAGAGCTGACATCAGTCTAGTTCTCACTGCCGCAATGCCAGGTATGACTGCTGGACTTCAAAGAGCCTCCAGGCATCAGCAGGGCAAAGGATTGGAGGCCAAACCCTGGCCGGAGCGTTAATCTCCTCTGCCGCTAAAGCCACGGTGCTCCCCAGTACTCACACAAAACCAGCTTACAGTTGCACAATCAGGAGGTATTAAGACCTCGGCCTGAGTCATGCCAATTGCCTTTGATTTCCAGATCGTCTGACTCGAGAGGATGGTCACACATCCTGTCATATGTTTTTCAGAGATGCCTACGATTATACGCTCAAGTTATGCTGTAAAAAATGAATTCATGTTCCGGTTCACATCCAACCTCTTGATAGAAATAGTTCAGGTCTTGTTTTCTTCTTAGTAAACATACACAAATTCAAATGTATTTATTTGTTAAATGCCACAAACTGGTTTGGCTTCCTATGTTTTTGCCCTTTACGATCATGTTATTCCTTGACAGTCAATCTGTTTAGTTAATTATGGATCATCATATAGCAAACAATTACCTCTTGTTGCATGATGGTTATTTATTACTGACTCTTCAGTAATTAGTGTGCGTGTTTAACCTGACACATGATTGGCAGGTCTGAGAGGGTTCAGACACAGGCTGATAGCTGCTGAAGGGAGCTATGTAACCCAGCTGCTAATTGTCGAACTCTTCTGAGGTCCTGATCTTCACACAGAATGCCTCTCATAACTTATTTCTGGGGCATATTTTAAGAAAGCAAACAATGACCCAAATATCATTCTTTGTACATGCGTATTGTTGATTTGAATTGGTTGATTTGCATTTCTTCTTGACTATTGAAACTAGATATTTTGGAGCAGCTGGATAACAGAGCAATTACTACCTACAATTTGGCCTTTGGGATGAGGAATGTTTAACCAATTTTACTGTGAAATTCGATCTTTCTTGTTTGAGCAAAGTTACCAACTATTGGTCAATTTCAGCATCAATGCATTAAACTCCCCAGTCATTTCAACTGCTTTTTAATGAGTAATGCTAGCATTAGCAAGCTGGTTGTTTCAGTTACAATGCTTGACATGACTGGTGCCTTTGAAAACTTCATAAACAACTCTCAATTGAAGCCCTTCAATGGTCCCTATATAAATGTGCCATGATGTTATGTTTAATCAAAGTATGAGGCTACTGTACGAGATACTACTGACCACGGCAGCCACAGTACTCCAGTAATCCATTATGTGGTACATGAACTAAGTCTTATTATCCACAATTTTTTAGTGCTACGAATCCCATAAATTTGAGTTTGAGGTCCGTGAGGGCACTGGATAATAATATGATAATAGTCCGAATAATATGGTAATATTTCTTTTAAAAGTTCAGATGTAGACCAAACCAAACCCAGTACTCCACTTGCTTTGTGCTGTGCATCTTGAGTTGTAAACTTCACTCATGGTTCTCCTCATGTAATATTTGGCCAAAACGGTTTAGCCCTAGGCTAAACTAAAATCTTCAGGACAGGTGAGATTAGTGTTGGATTAGGTTCTTCTCACAAGACAGTGGGCTAAGACTTGGCTAGGAATGTGAAACCGGTGTGTAATTAACCTGTGCTTTAGGGAGAGTTCGAGACTGAACTTTGACAGGGTGAGAATTTGCAAGAATGGATGAGTTATAGGTTAAAGATACCTCAAAAGGCTAAATAAATATACAGTTCTGTATAAAAGAGGCTACAATATAATTTCCACTTGGAAAATTAGTGCAATTTTTTCGAGATTCGTGTTTGGCCTTTCATCTTTCGTTGGATCATTTGGCCAGTGACAGGTTCATGCTGGAGGACTGTTTTAAGAGTTTGCATTTCTTCTAATATGGTGCTAATATGGAACATTCCAAGGTTTTTCGCATCCTTCCCCTATCTTTCTCTACAGGTTGTAGCTGTAACGATAATCCAAAAATACTTTTTGACGTTTGGGTACCATGTGATTCCTCCTTTGCCTTTCGCGGGTGATGTGGTGATGTTGGCTTCATCAGACCAGAACCTCAGATACTGGGTTGGTTATTGGCATGCTCCCTCTGAGTTGGTGGGCCTTCCCCAAGTGTAGGATTCAAGAATCTTGGGGTCTAAGTAGACGGAACGAGAGATTGGGAGACGGATTGGTTGACGCCTGTACTGTAATGCAGTTGATGTACCAATCTGTCATAGCGCTGCAATCTACATTCCTACCCTTAACTATGGCAACGAGATCTGGATTATCACTGAAATAATGAGATCCCGGATATAGGCGGCTGAAATGAGTTTCCACCACTGGGTGGTTGAGCGCTCCCTTAGTGATAGGGTGTGGGGCTCAGTCACACAGAAGCGGCTTGGAGGAGAGCCACTGCTCCTCCATATCTAAAGAAGCCAGCTGAGGTGGCTCAGGCATCTTTTTCCGATGCCACCTGGATCCTCCCTAGGGAGGTGTTCTACACCTGTCCTTATAAGAAGAGGCCCCAGGGAAGACCTAGAACATGTTGGAGAGACTATGTCTCCTGAATAGCCTGTGCACGCCTTTGTGTCCCCCTGGATGAGCTGAGGGAGGTGTCTTGAGAAAGGGATGTCTGGACGGACGAAATTTGTCTCAAATTGACACATTTAAACAAGTTGTAGCAGCAAATGTTTAGCTGTTTTTCCTCTAAATATTAGGGGATATGTTGTAATTGGTTGGTGTACGGCTTTCAGATAGATTCAGATTGATTTGAGCCTTTACAAAAATTATCAGCTAATGGTGAATTTTGTTGTTAAATAGCAACCAAAGAAATTGTTTTCCTTGTTTGAGGATCGAGCTACAAGCCAAGCTTCTGTAGTCAGGTCACTGGTTCAGGTCCTTGTCACCTAGAGTTGTGCTCTTATCTGAGCTGTTTTGTCAGCTCCTGTCAGGACATCTGCTCTCTTATTGGTTGAAATCTAACCTGAAGCATGTTGCCAGAGGTATAGATGAGAGAGAACTAGAGGGCGGAAAAGAGAAGCAATGGAAGAGAACAGGAATACAGAAAAAGTTGTTGATAAAGGATGGCCGTGGGTGGGGGAAGGCGGATGATCAGTAGTTTAATTTGAAGTAGTCTAAATAGTCAAAGACTGATTTAAAATTATAATCTAGTTACGTTGACTTATTATGAATTTTTTTACTAGTGCATTTAATACATTTTTGATCACCCACCAACAAGCAAGAATTCTGGTTCTCGGTGACTGAGATTTTGTCTTAAATAAGCCTCCTATTCTTTACTCATGACCTGAAACAAAAATGGGTCACCAATACAAGAGACTCCACCCACACCCAAGCCATTCAGTTATTGGCAAGAGCTGTCTGTATACAGCAGGGACAAAATTGTTTATCACAATCTCCCTCTGTATTTTTTATTTGAGGGACGAAGGGTACAATCCCAAGGTCACTGATGTATCCGTAAAGCATGGGGGTGGAGACATTATGTGTTTGGTGCAGAACGGCATGATATCAATGTATTCAGAGAAGGATTGATGGGGTCACTACATTAAAGATGGAACGTGCCTGGATTTTTCCAGCATGACAATAACCACAGCCAGGGAAACTATGTGTCTCAAGCAATTCAAGATGGTGGAGTTGCTTAAACCATCTCCAGATCAAATCCCAATAGAAATCTGCAGAAGACCTGCATGGAGGAGTTCAAAAAGTTCTAAAAGCTACAGGAAACATGTAACATATGGTATTGTTTTTATATCAAATATAAAGTATTATTTTCCTATTATATCTGAAACTTTCATGCAACAAAAAAAATATTATTAAATAAAAGACAAAATGTGACTTTTTCAGTCTCTCACAGTTCTCCACTGTTTACCTTTAAATGAAAGATAAATAATTATTCTCTGATGACTTTTCTTAACAATTAGGATCCTGATTTGCAAGGTATTGGAAGTTTCTGTGTAGCCGTCATCATATTTTGTTGATAATTTGGTTAAAATCAAAGCTAGTTTCAAAGAATTCAGTTCAAAATGCTTTTCTGTCCCAATCTAAGATTATAAATCCATTATTAAAACTGAATAAACAATTACTAGTTACTTGATTGGGATACAACAGACGTGAAAGAGTGAGCAGATGCTTTAGTGAATTGATTTGTTGAGTTAAATCATCATGCGTTGGGATTGGTGGCTGAGGTCCAAACATGGAATTTTGATCCCAGTGCCATAGCCAGGAGCAATTCCTGCTTTTGTCTCCGCTGGCATTCGACTTAAAAATAACATTCCCACAGTCTGTGTCTCATCCAGATGTAGGATGGTGCAGGCCAAGCTGTTTTTGCATGGGAGATTTGAGGTTTTACGAAGCGTCTTTTGTGTGTGACTACAATTTTAAATTTGCTTTAGAAAGTGTTAAATATTTGTTTTTTTAAAAAGAACCTCACATGAAAATTCCAAATTTCTGGCGTTTGAACCCAAATGTTGCTTGTTCATATCAATTCGGGGTTTTAATAGTCACCACACATCTTTAATATCCTGTAAAACAAGAGTTTGTAGATTAGTTTGTTTGTGAACCATAAGACTCTGCCCCCTACTATTTTCTTTTATAATGCTTAAGTCTGTTTTATTTTTCCACTGGATTTGCTCCATTTTCAAACGTCTCGTGATTGTTGTGTTTAGGTGTAAAGATCCATCATTATTTACCACAATTATCCTGCTTGTGGACTTTCTTATGATGGGCGCAGTGAATGTCGAAGCTGTGGTAAACATGACATGACCGTACGTGTTTTAAATACAGAGGGAATTGAGTGGAACTAATGATGGTGTGTCTGCGCCAGGAGTAAACCCAGGTCACATTTCGGCACAGATGATAAAAAAGGAGGCTTAGCATGTTGCATAAAATGTATTTGATACTAGAGTGCGTACGATTTCATAAATCTGTATGCAATCGGCAGAAGCTTTTCGACTCATTCCTAATATATATATATATATATATATATATGTTCGTTAAATTTAATATTTTGTATGTAGTCTTTATGTACAGAATTTTATTATTTTAAGGGTTGTATGTTTAATTTATTTTGTGATAAATATTTCATAATATAACTTGCAAAATTAATTTATTTGCAAGCTATATTAAGTTGTGTTGTGTTTTGTGTTACTTTTTATGTGTTGTCACTTTTTGTGTTTTATGTTAAGTTTAATGTTTATGTTGTATTATATGTTCTGTTTTTTGTGTTGTCACTTTTTCGTTGTTGTTTTGTCACTTTTGTGTTTGTTTTGTTTGGTTATTATGTTATTTTATTTCACTTTTCATGTTTTATGTGAAGTTTTAAGTGTTTTGTTGTTTGTCATGTTTTTTTGTGTTTTGTTATGTTTTAGGTGTTATTATGTCCCTTTTAACATTTATGTCATGTGCTCACTTCTGTGTTTTTTGTGTTCTACTTTTATCTGTATTCTACTGTTTTATTGTGTTGTGTTTTGTTTTATGTGTTGTATTGTGTCACTTTTGCATTTATTATCTAAAATGTATCGTTGTCACTTATGTTACAATATAACGTTTGTGTTTTTTGTTAAATCATTATTAATATTATGTAATTGTTATATTGTTTCACTTTTTTTGTTTTATGTTAAGTTTTATGTGGTGTGTTATGTCACTTTTTATGTTAAATGTGTTGTTTTTTTATGTTGTCACTTTTGTGTTTGTGTTGTCATGTTATGCTATGTTATTTTGCTTTTGTGTTTTATGTTATGGTGTATGTGTTATGTCATTGTCACTTTAGATTTCTTTATGTAATAGTCATGTGCTATTTTTGTACTTTTTGTTTTACTCTTTTGGGTTTGGTTGAAAAAATACTGAATTGAAACTTAATTCACAGTGAAATTCCATTGAGCGTACTCTATTAGCAAGCCTTCCACAGGACTATCAAAATGAGCTTTTGTGTGTTTCTAGTGGCAGCTCAAGCAGTAAGCATCAGATCCAAACCTCACAGGTAGCCTTTCACTGAAGCTGTATAGAGATGTACCAGAGCACAGATAATAAGTATTGATCACCGAAGAATGTTCCTTATTGTTGTGAAAAGATTGTTCACGGCCTCGCATAAAGAGTAACACTACTTCAAAAAAGGGTGTCTGTGTAAGTAGATCCGCCTTCTATTTTGTGGAAGATTTTTGAGCCCCATTGTAAGCTGAGGATGATTTTAAATGTGTGGCTAAGATAAACTTTCCCATTGTCATTAATGAGGATGGCTAATACTGAGTGACAAGTGCATTTGGAGAGGGAGAAAAAAGAGCCGTTAAATTTGTCAAAGCAGATCATTTCAACTGAGCAAACTTAAGGCCTTTGGGGGTGTTTTCTATTCTCATGATGCAGTAGCCTTGAACCTTTTTCAAAACACACAGAAAAAGAAAAGAAGTGCTGGAAGAACCTTTGCTGCATCAAGAGAAAATAGTTTTCTCTAGGCATTTCACACTTTGGATAAATTTAATATTTTTGTGTCTTTTGTAAAAACAAAAAATCAATGTAAAATGACAAACATTTGAATGAAATTAATTGAAAATATACATTTTTGTGGTTGACATTTGTTGCTTATTTTAGGTTTTTAAGATGTTGATATATGGCACAATAGATAAATAATCTCATGTAGCAAGATGATGCATATGCTATAGATACCTGCTTCTGCTGCCTTTGTTCATGCACTTGTGACTTCTCGCTTAGACTTCTGCAACTCCTTGTTTTATGGTCTACCAGCAGTTAATAAACAAACTGTAATTGGTACCAAATGAGGCCACCACACATGGAGCCTTTCCCTCCAGCTATTAAAGGTTCTACGACCTAGCTCTTTCTTTTCCACCTCCTTCAAAATCCTTATGTAAAGCTCCAAAAAAGTGGAGATGACTGCATCTTCTCGTCCAGTATAAAGGCTCAATAAAACGCACCTCCCAAAAACCGGCAGCACTCGTGCAGCCCCACATGATGATACTGCCACCATCTTGTTTCACTGTTGGCACCATGCATTTTCTTTGAAATCCTCAACTTTATAATTTGTTCCAAAACCAGTGATCTTTGACTCATCACTCAAGAGAATAGAGTCCCAGTAGTATTCATCCTTTTCAGCAGGGGCCGTAGCAAATTCTAGGCATGCTTTTTTTGCCCATCAGCTTTTGGAGAGGCTTCCTTCATGTGCGATACCCATGCCTGCCATTTCAATGTGCAGTGAACTTGCAGGTGATTTTTTTCAACTCTTCTCATCAGAAGACGCTCCTGTCATGATGTTAATTTCTGTGGCCAGGCCTGGGCTTGTTTGCACTTCCATCTTTCTTAAATTTTTAAGAATACAGTTTTTTGAGTGATATGTAAAGCTTTACTGATCTTCTTGTATTATTAAGAACTTATTTCCTTTCTCAGATTTTGTGACATTTTTCTTCCATGGGGAGCCTTCGCTGACAGCATGAAACGGGAGGGGCTTTTCATTTTTAGATAGTTTGGTATTAAAACAAGTAACAAGTTTAAATAGTGAGGATGTAACACGCCTTAAAAACTCCTCCCGAAACTTGTTATTAAATACAGTTTATTAAACGTCTTTCGGGAGGAGACCACACCTACTTCAATTATTCAAACAACCCTCTTCCATATAAGCTGTTCCTTTCTCCTCTTCCCTGACTCAGTCTCAATCAGCTTCATCGCTCGCACCTTCCTCCCCTTCACCTCTCATGGGGGTCTACTCTGACGCATCCGAGCAAGACAGCAAGCCTGCACATTCGTAGTGGCCAGACACGCTTACAAACTTAAAGCAGGTCCAGATATTCAAACTCCTGAAAATGACACTTGTATTTGATACACAACTAGCAGCATCCAGGAAATGACAGAAACGGCACTCCCAAACACAAATTTGCATTCTTCTCTTAGAGTTTCTGATAAAAAAGAACAATATTCAGACTGAAAAAAATAAATAAATATACTGCATGTGTAAATATTAATTGATAACGCACTAAATATATGTAAATATACTGCATTGAATGTGTATATTTGGACACACTGTGACACATTGATGGACAGTTGAAAAAAAAAAACTGGATACATTATGTAAACATGCAAACCATCAGGTTTATTGCTAATTTCTCTAAGACGGGTACATTAGCACCTATGTTTTCATTACATAAACTGCAACTTTACATTGTGTCCAGAGATTTTTCCCAAGCTAATCATTCCCTTTTATGAAACCCATCACGTTTTTTCTAAGCTTTTCTTTTCCTTCTGTCATTAGAAACACTCTGATGCAAACCAATCAGGACCCTTCTTTTATATTGTCGCAACCTTACCTTTCACTGTGCAGCTTGAAAATTGATGCCCACTTGGCAGATGCCAAATCTCATAGCTGACACATTGTGCAAGGAAATATGACAGGTCTTAATTATCAGTAATGAAGCAGGACTAAGCTGCACTCTTAGATATAATATACTAAACGACCTTTCAGGGGCTTGGAGTGATGATTAAAGTATCTGTTTCATGAATCATGGCTCATTTAGTCGCTAGTCTTTTGTGGCGGCTAATGAGCGCTCGGCGATGTTTTTAAGTTGTACGTGTAAATGGTTGGAAACTAATATAGTACCCTGAGACTGGTTTGGACTGTAATGCCCTGTCCAGTTGGTTTAAACTGCGTACATGGTGATTTGGGTAAGTATATGATCTGTAACAGTGGTAAAATAGCTTGTATGTACACAACATACTAGATTAAGCAACATTAACCTGGTGTTTTGTGATCAGTTTGTTTGTTCCATATGTTCCATATTAGAACCATTATTTATATTTACATTTATGCATTTGGCAGACACTTTTATCCAAAGCGACTTACATTTGAAGGAACATATGCTCCCCCAATGTTTGCTTTTTACGACTGAATTGGGAGATTATTTAAAATATTAACCCAACCGAATCTGTTTTACCCTGTAATCGTCACCATTGCTTGTGTGGTGCTACACTATCTTTTTCAAGCCCAAATGATCCTTTTACTCTTTTCAACGTATTGTTAATTGTTATACAAAACAGTGGTAATCTGGTAAATCTAGCAAGGGAATTATAATTTTGCTCCCCCAATGATTTTGTATGTTTTCTCACCAAAAAATAATATTGTTGTTTTTCTAAGAGGATTTGTTTACAGTAAATACATACATAAATAGATCGAAACAGTTATAAAATAAGTTTATTTAAAGTTTTACCCATTCAGAGGAACAAAACCATCAGCCATGTTTCCATCTAAAGATGAAAATGAAAAAATTTCATAAAATATTTAAAATCAAGCATCGTTTCCATCAAATGACTCCGAGAAAAACAAAATCATCGCTTCCTGATAAACTGGTGCCAATTATCAAAAGAGAAATGGAACTTGCTGCGTTTTTCGTATGTAATAATGAAACGCAATGCGTCTTGGCTTTTGGGAACACAGCCGTTCGAGACGGGATAATCCCGAACCACTTTGATTACATACGTTAGTAACTTTAGAATGACCAAAATGTCCCAATCCCTTATCCACTCCCCCTTGCAGTCCATGCCGTCTTGTCCTGACCCAACTAATGTAAACTGACTCGTGGGAATCACAACTAATAAATATTTACATACATTCAATGCTCCAATCCAGAGGAGAAAACACCACACCAGGTGTTTTATTCCCCTGGAGAAAGCAAAACTGATCAACTCAGCAATGCATGTACTCTCCCATGTGATGGCTTTTGAGCGGGACAGGACATGCATTTCCATCATAGTTTATGCACAGCTTTTTTATTGGATAATACGTTTGTCCAATCAGTTGTGCATATCATTTTTGGTGCACATCTCGTTTGCATAAAAATAGGTGGATGGAGATTTGATACTGACGTGACAAGTTCTGGAAAGTGGCTTGACCACTTTAGAAACTCAATATGTGTGTTTTGGGTCCATGTCATACTGAAAAAGCCATCTATGAACAGTCTTCAATCCTGTGGTGATTTTATGGTCAATTTGATTTGGTGTTGTTGACCGGTCTCTTCCGGTCCACCCACAATTAAATCTGCTTTTAGCTGCTGATAACCTGTATTTTACTGCAATTGTTCTCTGTGTAGTTTTAAAAAAATGCACATACTTTTGAGCGTCTGTTAAATTCTTTATATTATTTAATAGAAAACTATCAAAATGTTAAGTATATGTTGCTGTCCAGTGCTAGAACACAAAGCATCACATTATGTAGTGGAAATATCATATTTCTCAGTTTCTGGCAGAACAATGTTGTTTTTCATTACTGGAAAACACAAGCTGAACAATTAAGCCAGCATTGATTAAGATGTAAATTATTTTTAATTAGAATGTAAATTCCCACATTTATATGAAGACATCAACTGTCAACGTTTCATATGATATCATTTTTAGGCCCCCGTCTCAATGGAGCTTTCATCGTTCATTTACGATGCTAAAACAATTTTGCTTTCTCTTTTGTTCCCCGATTCCTGCGTTCCCTTTTGACATTACTTTTGTTTGTATTGCCACTCGCATCCTGTGCAGCAGTGCCTAGGGACTCGGAGGAAATTTGGAATGAAAATTGAGTTCATTCAGTGCGCGCCAATTACTTCAGCTGAATATTCCTCAATGCAAATCAACCCTGTGCTCATGAAAGCTCTGTGTGTATTTGAAATAATTAATTTGATCCTTTTTGGAAGTACTCTCTGATGTTTTATTGTGTCCTCATATATCAAACGCACTATATTCATTGATGGTGTGTCAATGTTTTTGTAGCCTGTCCATTTCATTTCCATTTTTGATTGTGGGGTGTGATGCAGTACACATCGAAATTCTCTTTTGCGGAAACGTTTGGGACCAGTGTCATGGATTTGGCTGAGTAAATGTAAGTTGGCTGTATGTTTTGTTGCACGTTTTTGAGAGAGAGAGAGCGGGGAGGTGGTATGAACCCAGGGCTCAAGCCTAGGGGCGGATGGCCTGATCAGGGTTAATCTGTGCTGGGTTCTGCCTCTGAGCCTCCTGGAACTGACATTGGGAGCCAGAGGCGGCTTATGCTTCCCTCACTGTTTTTGGCATTGCTTATATAAAATATTCCACTTGAGATTGTTTACAATGTTATTTAGTTTTCAAAGGTAAAACACTAACTTAACATAAAAATTTAACTTTTCACCACTATTTACACTAGAATCTCATTGAATGTGTCAGAACTGTAAATGAAAACGTGAAGTCAACTGGTTTTCCAACAATCGTGAAACGTTTCCCAGGGATGCTGGTCATTTAGAGATCCACACCTTTTGCAGTCCATCCCATTTTAAACCAACCCCTTTGGGTTTAGAATGGGTTTCAGTGCAGGCCACATGTGATCCTGGAGGAGTTTAAGTATCTTGGGGTCTTGTTCAGGAGGAAGGGGACTATGGAACGAGAGATTGACGTATGAATTAATGCAGCCGCTACAGTGATCCGCTGTCAATTTATGAGTTTTTAGTCATGACCGAAAGGAATGAGATACTGGATTCAGGTGGCAAAATTAGATTCCTCTGCAGTGTGGCTAGGAATGTAGAGATAGGGAGCTCAGTCTCTCAGAGGGAACTCTGAGTTGAGCTTCTGCTTTTCTACATTGAGAGAAGCCAGCTGAGGTGGTTTGGGCATTTGTTTCCAATGCATCCAGGGCGCCTCACTGTGGAGATCTTCTGGTCATGTTTCTCCGGGGAAAAGCCCAGAGTAAAACCTAGGACACGCTAGAAAGACCTTTTCATGTTAATCTATGTACCTACTCTTACCTATGGCCTTGACCTCTTGGTCTTGATCTAAGAATGAGATCCCGGATTCGGGTGACCATAATGAGGTTCCGCCACAGGGTGGCTGGGTATGTAGAGATAAGATAAGGAGCGCAATCACTCAGGGGGAGCTCCACCACATTGAGAGAAGCCATCTGATGGGGTTTTGGCATTTTTTTCCAATGCCTCCAGTATATCTGGCCTGGGAAATGATCATTGTAAGGTTGATTACAGTGAACCCTCGTTTATCGCGGTAGATAGAAAATCTGCGAAGTAGGCACACCATATTTACAGTATTTATTTAACAGGTATTCAGTATTCAGACTTTTAAAACCCTCCCTTTACATAGTACTGTTAACAAACCATCCTTTACAGTAATGATATCTACAATACGTACAGAGGCACAAATGATAAGTAATCATATATCGCAACAATTTTTTTAATTTCCGGAAAATCCGCTTTATATTTTCTCTTATAATATACAAACGTAATGGAAAAATCCGCAAAGTCGTGAATCCCTGATAGTCGAATCACAAAGTAGCGAGGGTTCACTGTACTTTTATTTCATCTTTTCATTAGCTTTATAACATCCAGCATTGGAGTCTGAGTTAGCACCCATGATAAAAAAAAAAGTTTATTAAACTTAAGTTTGTTAAACTTGCTATTAGCAACTTCTATATTCCTTAGGGAGTTGGATACAACTAAAGCTTTTGATAATAGATTGTGGGTGTGTTTCTGGTTACATTTGAACCACCGTTTAGTAAATTCATTGTTGGGCAGAAATGAGTGCCTATAGATATGGTAGCCAGTCTGTAATGGTTTGCCTCCACCTTGGCGATGTAAAACGACTCAGTTTCCTCCTGGCCACAGGAGTTTTATCTGTCATTCTTAGGATAAACTGATGCTAAAAAAGAAAATTCTAACACATAATATTTCAGTGTCTGTGGCACACCCTACGCTTGCTCTTCCAAATCCCTCTCCCGCCCCTCAAAGCTAACTTGTTGACTAACAAGTTGTGGCTTTTTTCTCCTCTTGGCGCTTGGTTCAAGCCGACTACTTGAGACGAGAGGGGAAGATTTATCCTAGAGGCCACTTGTGGCTACTCATGCAGAAAGATGTAACCCTTGCTTTCGCTCGCTCTTTCCCTCTGCAACATTCCACATTTTAAATTAGTTTCTTCACAAACACTGTACTGGCTAAAAGGCGAGTTGTTCTAATTAAGTAGGCTGGGCATGGTTGGTACCATTTAATTTTTAGTCGCAGCAATGGTGTTTATTTTTAGTATTAGTTGTTATCATGATTAATAGTTTCATGTTATTTAAAAATGGTTTTTGATCTAGTGACGTGTGATATCAGAATTAGAATTTTTTTTAGAGGCCGTGCTGAAAACACACAAGTTGTATTATAAGTGTTGGTTATTAATGCATACACCTTGTTTTTTTTTTTCATTTTGTCATCAGAGCTCCTTGGCTACACCTGCTTTATCTTCAGAAACTGTCCAAATCTTAGCTTAAAACTCAATGCTGGCCACTTTTTTGTCTCTTTTCAGATTGTTGTCATTTGCGTTGTCTTTAAAACTCAATATTTTTGGTCAAACAGAGCAAGCAATGATTCATGGAGAAGGTTCAGGCAGTTTACTACCAAGACATCATTTAGTCCTCATAGTATCGTAATTTAATTTAAAACAAAAATATTTTTGTATTTTGCCAAACAAAAAACATGGAACCTCAATGGAAAGAAATAAGTGACCCTTGTACTATTTAATTTAATGTTTTCTTTCCTTTTCAAATAATACTCAAAAAGTGGACAAAGTGTTAAAAACGTTTCTAAAATTGTACAAAATTATTTTTTTATTGCTCAAATATTCAGGGAGAAATGTATCTTAAGTAAACCTATGGGTGTAACAATACGATACACATCACGATACGAAGTTTCCACTATCTATCAAAAATTATTAACCAAAAAAATATAAAATAACCCATTTTTCTGAAAAAGATTCAATGCTAAAGCCATCAATGTAGAATAAACAAAATGAATTTTCTTTTTCGTAAAGCTAAGAACACCAGGGTCTAGTTTGATATGTATTAAATGAAGTATCGTCCAGCCTCTAGTGGGCAGCATTAAAGTTGGTAAAGGTAAACTAAAAAAAAAAAGTTCTACACTTTACACAACAGTTTTAATGCTGTTGTTTCTTGTATTTTTTTACATAGTGAAGCTCCTTGACGAGAACTCTCAGTAGCTGCATGATATTTTTGTTTCATGCTATATTGTGCCACGATAAATTGTTAAACCCTTAGTACTTTGGATTGGTTCCCAAAATTACGTACCATACATTATTCTTTTTATTTTTGGTAAATTAGGGAAAAAAATGTCAGAGTTTGTTTCCAAAATGCTCTAAATAAAACATTTTTTTTGTTATTATTTTTTTTTTATCTGAAATGTATTTTATTTCACATTTTAAAAGCCCATAATCAATTTTCAAAACACACAATACATGCTGTGCAATGCAGTCCTGGTTTCTTTGTCTAGAAACTAAATCAAACATAGCGCAAAGAAGATGAGGTTCTGAGGAGGTGGAAAGTTTCAAAGTTTTGTTTTGTAAAGTTTTATCGCGTTTTTGGGGGAAAAAATACATATTAAATATTAAATAAATATTAAAATGTGGATTTTTTTTAGGTTTGTATGGCTGAGGTGCTTTAAGTGTAGAACAGAAAAATTTTTGATTTTTCTCAATCACTTTGTGCTAACACATTATTGCTAAATTTTTTCATAATGGAATTATGGCATTTCGAAAAAAAAATTGTTTTAAACTAACTCCATTCGAAGAGTCATATTTTTATTCAATATTACATTTGTCTGAATGTCGCCTACAGTTTCTATGTGCTGCACTTGTAAACAACACCCCCCCCCCCACCACCACCCTCCCAATGCCCACACTTCAGTTTTCAAAGCGTCTTTAAGTTGAAAGTTTTCGAGTCTCTTGACGTGTGATTACCCTTCTTGTTTGTGTTTGTGTCTCTTTCTCCATCTTTCCGTGAAAAGAAGCGTTCTCTCATCTGTCCCTCCGTAATTACCCCCCAGTCCCCTCCATACATGCCACGGCGCTTTTGAATCGGCCTTCTTTCCTCTTTTCCAGCTATATTTCATTGTTGATGCTAGTGGGCCGTGTCTGTAGTTAGAGGGTAATTGGAGTGAGATACAAGGACCAGTGAAGTACATCCACTTATCTCACGTCTCTTTCTAAGCTCGCTCGAGCATCTTGGTGAGCGGGACAAAATGCCCATAATGTCTGTTTTATACCTAGATGGACAAACACAATCAAGGGCTGGTTCGGCATTGTCCCCTCCGCTGTTTGAAAGTGCATCATTTGTGCCAAGGCTGGCTGCGAGCCCTCCAAGATGGGCAACCTTTTGTGCACTCCCTCCCTCCTCATCACCGAATAGCATAATCTAATGATTTCCCTTACACCTCCCTTATTTAACACAGTCATGGAAAGCAAGGAATCGGCCATTTATAATTTACATGTCATTTGCTGCCTCATATTGTGTGAAATTTAATTACGGCCTGCTCTGATTGTGGCCGGTGCTCGTTTGTCTCCGGTGGGGCTCACAATACGCCATTGATGTGAGCCAGGGCGGCGCTTGCTGCGTCTCTTTTTATCTCATCACCTTCTGCTGTAGCCTTCAAGTCGTCTTGGTCCTTTCCTTTCAGCCCTTTGTGAGGAAAATGAGAGAAGTTGACCCTTCATTTTCATGTAAAAATGCAAGGGCTGTTACATAAAAGATTCGCATTCTTTTGAAAGGAATCCATTCGGTGCTTTTTGTTCTGATATTTTCGATTACGCCATCGATTTTTCAAAACTTTCAAATTGCGAAAGTGTCTCGCCACATGTTTGAGGAGATAGTATCAAGAATGGGTGGCGCTTCTTTTCAAGCTTTGGTCTTCAGAATGTCTAATGGGTTATTATTCAACATTTTAGTCAGTTTCTGAAAGTTTCCTTCAAATCAAAGAGGCCGCGGTGCAGTAATTGCCGGCTGCTCGGCCTCCTGTGGAGCGATTCATATGACTGTAATCCACCTGACAACTTCGACTCTGCTTCAAGCTGGCAGTCGGCCCGTTTCTCAGCCAAACACTAAAGTCTGAATTAGGAGGATGAAGAGGATAATTATTAGATTCAGAAACAGTTTCCCAGCAAAGAAACTGTTATTCCAAGCTGGGAAAAGTCCTTATGATATTGGTTGTAAAGAGTGGTCTTGGGTTTTGCTGGACTCAAAATGGCAAGCTGTATTGCTAATGAATGAGTCCTCCGTAAATGGTGTTGAGATGCTGAAAGGGGTGAGGGCGATTTGGATTACAAGTCCAATGGAATAACGGCATTGAGTTTCATTTCATATGCTCATGTGTGCCTTTTTCAATCAAATTCTGTTCTTTCAGTGATTTACTGTGTTTATGTTTAGTCTTAGTGAAGTGTGTTGTTTGGCCACAACCCAAAATCACATTATTGGATATTGTTTTTCTTCCCAATCTTGTGGCATCCCAAGTTTCCACCTCAAAACCTTGATGACCGGACAGGATCTGTAAAGATGAATGAGACAAAATCCCAAGTTTCAACCAAGAAACAATATCCAATAATGTGATTTTGGGTTGTTGCAACACACTTCACTAAGAAAATCACATTATTGGATATTGTTTCTTGGTTGAAACTTGGGATTTTGTCTCATTCATCTTTACAGATCCTGTCCGGTCATCAAGGTTTTGAGGTGGAAACTTGGGATGCCACAATACGGAACCGAAAGGTACTCAGTCTGTATTTTTGAACCACTTTTTTTCCCATCACGGTTGGCGAACTTCTTGTTTACGGAGCTAATAGCAAATTAATGTACTCTATCCAATCAGTGAGCGCTAAAGTTATAGGAGGGCGGGGCTTCTCTTGACTTCAAAGCAGAGCTCCTTCAGTCAGCGCTTAGAGGTGCCATCAGGCTTTAAACCCAAGGAAACTCAACAGAGATATTTTGGCTTCACGAATACGACAAAGATGGGAAAGATCAGTAAACAAAGATGTAATCATGTTAAAGAAACTGTCCAATCACGCAGCACCGTCACAGACCGTCTGTGAATCATTCAACCAGTCTTTCCCAACTAATTTAGAAAGACACAAATTACTTCTAATGTTGCATTACGTACAGAATATGTCCCGCCGTTCATTTTTAAAGATGTGCATTGATGTTGTATTTAGCAAAATAAGTGAATTGCTATCAATTTTCTATTCGAAAATTACTAGTTTGCTAAGCCATCAGAACCAAACCGAAAACCGAGGTACGTACAGAACCGTTGCATCCCTAGTGGAGGCAAACCAAACCTTCAGCTCCCTCGAAAGATTTTGTAATGTGTTTAAAGGTCTGGAAACATGTGCTTAAACCACTTCTTTGTACCTTGATTGAGCGTTCTTGGTCTATGTTGTAATAGTGTACCAAACTATAAGCAATATTCAAAGTCCTGCTTGAGAGATGGTGTTCTCGAACAAGATTGCACTATACATGGCCCCGACTTTTGAGCCTTTGCTCCAGAAAAACTCCCCAAAGAAACTAGGGGTGGTTACACAGTAAGGGAGGTTTTGTGAAAGTTGACAAGGTGAGCTAAAGAAAATTAATATTAAATGCAAAACACTGTGCTATTTCAAAACTGCACCTAGTTCTCTTGGATACTTGTATCATTTGGCCTTGTTCCCATATTGGAGGTATGGACTCTTTCATGAAGACTTCAGGCTAGACTTTCTAGTCAGTAGATGGGTCTACCTGAGTCCCGGTGGTCTCTGCCAGTTCACAGCTGATTTCATTGCTGGACATTTTCTATTTTCGAACGTTTCCTTGGCCAACGTCATGCTTTCTGCTTTGCTTTGAATCTTTGCCTAGGAGACCTTGTTGATACATATAACTACGTTGTGTCTTGTTGCTGTGCTCGGACTTTCTCAACATCAACTTTGCAGCAGAGTTTAGCACCTCCTTCACAGCTATTTCTACCTCAGGATCATACACCTCACTGTAACTCCTGAACAACAAGGAATTTCTCTGCATGCGGTTTGTGTGTACTGAGCCGTTCAAAAGCGAAACAATTCACGCATCTAAAAAATATTACGGTGCTCTTCAATCTATTGACTTCATAAAAATTTAAATTTGCTTTTAAATTTGGTGGCTCAGGTCCCATCACGTAACCCCCCCCCCCCCCCCAACACAGTTCAAAGTTGCATAACACCAAATATTGATTTGATTTTGATTTTTCTTTTGTTCACTCAATCGTTTTTTGATAAAATGGTTTTATATATTTTTAAGTGTTTTTATAATCTAATACCCATTCATTTTGGATTTTAAACACCATTCAATTCCTTTGTGAGATCCTGCATTGTGTAATATTACTGCTGCAGGACGAGATTCTACAGTGTTTATAGCCAACAAATGGCAGTCAAAGGGGACACTGTAAATGTGTTTCCTGTATGTGCTGGAGGCTTGAGACGTGAGAAACATGTCACAATTACTTTAGTGTCTGGTCACCAATCCCCAAAAGCCATTTCCTGGCTGCAGAAATAAAACAGGTTATGACAAAAACTAGAATCTAAACCTGCGCCATTTTAGTTCTCATTTGAAATACGTTATTTTCTTGTCCCCCAATGAACATTTAAATATATGAGGTTGTTTAGTGACATATAAAACATTACTTATTAATTGCAGGGTCATTTAAAATGCTTTAAAGAAAAATAAAAGAGAAGTTTGACAGTACATGCCTCAAGCACTAACCACGAGTGGAAAAAATATCTCTTATATTTTCTGAAAAATGGCCAAGAAATCAGGACATTTCATGTTCTTACACCAATTTTTGGAGCTGTGTAGCCAATCAAATAACTTCTAAAGCAGACATGTAGCAAGATATCAGTTAAATGAACTAAAAATACCATGTGCACACCATTTTATTTCATTAATATCAACTGAGAATTCATTCAATTAAACTTTTTGTTCAACAAGGCGTAGTGATTGGTCAAAAAAAGAAATGTCAATTAATTATATGATGTATATGAAAATATTCTTGACACTTTCCCCCTATACATACTCATCTAATTAATGTAATTTGATTGATTCTACTTCAAATTTTAATGAAAATGTACAATAAATAAAACGTACAATTACGTACAGCCATTGTTAAAGTAAAAACTATCCCTTGTAGAACGACCCATGGCTCTGAAGCCATGTCTAGAATGAAAGATAATTTCAATCTTATCTGTTTTTTTGTGATCAAAACTGCATTTCTGTTGTCATGTGACGGTGGTTTGTGACTTAAGCTTGTTTTTTTTTTTCTGGCGCCTTAAAGCAAGAATGGATCAAGCGGTGACACCTTTTCAAAACATAATTGGAATGGTTTAAAAATTCCATCAAATGTGACTAACAATAAACACAATTTGTACATTTAGCAAATCTCGCTTTAAAATCCCCATTTCCTATTTTCAGCACTAATTGTGTCAGTAAAACAAACAAGCCCTGATCACCTTGTGGAACAAATCCCTTCTCGTCATGATCCTGTCCAACTTTAGGGCATTGGACCATGACTCTGACCTCATAAAGACTAGATTAGCATTGTAGTTTCTGGCTAATTAACCCTAAGCCTCCGTTGTTAGACTGGATCTACAAACTGTTAAATTAAATGTGTTGCTGTCATTAAAAAGCTTGTTTTAGTTGCAGATATACATGATATGTCTCACATTTTTAACAGAGATTAGCATCTATAAGTGTTTCGCGTCAACATGCTCCGGGAGTGTGAATGAAGAGGAGTAGATTGGATTCGTTCTATGAATATTCATTTTCTTAAACGCCTGCTCATTAATATGCATGCATTCTGCCACATGCAGGTCCTTCTCGACACCTGTTTAAATGCTTCGATGGATTTTGCATCATTTTTTAGCGTTTAAGTAAACAGGAAGTTCATTTGAGCAAATAATCAAACAGTTTTAAATGTTCAAAGCATGTTTTTTTTCCTTTATTGTTACATGTAATGTCGTATTTAGCTGAAGTCAAAAAGAAAACTTTTTTGTTGTGTTTTAAATGATTTGGTAATAATGGGTATTTAATTAATTTATGTATTTTTAGCATTTTTATAACATGTTTATTTGGTTTTCTCTGGATGATGGTATGTGTGAATGTCTGCCTGCTTGCAAATAGCCTTCAGATGGGTTGTCATTGTTCATCCCATTGGAACAATGGCAGTGTCTGTGTATTTAATGTGAAGGCAGCACTTACATGTATTTTGCTCATGCAGTGTGTCTTGCTCTCACCCTAGGGGCCAAACCTCACACTCCTCAAATATTTAACACACACTCAGACAAACACACACCCACACACACATTATCTGGCCTGTCAGTGCTGTAACCACTGATGCCCTTGATTCTGCTCCAAGCGCTAAACACAAAAAACATAACATGCACTCTCACATTTATCTACTTTTATGCCAACCATTTTTGTTTTTGTTTATATTGGGCTAATTTCACCTATTTTCAATGTTATTACACCATTCTGAATTGCATAGCAATAATAATACGAAGCCAACTCCACCTACTATTTTATGCGCCATCTCTAGGGAATGTGCAAGTTGTTCTCCTTATTAGAATCGGCAGATAAGACCTACTACACCTACCGAGAACTGCCAGTAGGTGAAGTTGGCACATACTAAAGGATATGAATGATAACAAACCTATCCATCTCCACCTCCTAACAGCTGGAGATTGAGGTGCATTACTAGGGCATGTGCAAGTTGTTATCTTCATTAGAAGGGGCAGATAAGACCTACTGCACCTACTAAGAACTGTTAGTAGGTGAAGTAGGTACATACTAAAGGATATGAATGAACACAACATACCTATCCAACTACACTTACTAACAGCTGGAGATTGTGCTGCATCTTTAGGGGATGTGCAAGTTGCTATCTTCATTAGAATGGGCAGATAAGACCTGCTGCACCTACGGAGTACTGCCTGTAGGTGGAGTTGGCACATACTAAAGGATATGAATGATAACAAACCTGTCCAACTGCACTTACTAAGAGCTGGAGATTGAGCTTCATTTCTAGGGCATGTACAAGTTGTTATCTTCATTAGAAGGGGCAGATAAGACCTACTGCACCTACTAAGAACTGTTAGTAGGTGAAGTAGGTACATACTAAAGGATATGAATGAACACAACATACCTATCCAACTCCACTTACTAACAGCTGGAGATTGTGCTGCATCTTTAGGGGATGTGCAAGTTGTTAACTTTCATTAGAAGCGGCTATTAAGACCTACTGCACCTACCGAGAACTGCCAGTAGGTGAAGTTGGCACATACTAAAGGATATGAATGAACAAACTTATGCAACTCCACCTACTAACAGCTGGAGATTGTGCTGTATCTCAAGGGCATGTGCAAGTTTATTATCTCCATTTGAATGGGCAGACAAGACCTACTGCACCTATGGAATACTGCGAGTAGGTGAAGTAGGCATGTACTAAAGGATATGAGTGATAACAAAAAAACAAGCCAACTCCACCTACTAACATCTGGAGAGTGTGTAGTAGGATCAAATCCCAACAAAAGTTATGGTTAGGGTTGGGGTTTGCTTATGTAAAACAGTAATGCATAAATAAAAAAAAAACTGTTTCATTAGCCAGTGTGCACAATGGCATGTCTGGTGGATGTAAAGTTGTTAACTGTTTTAGAATGGGCAGATAAGACCTACTGCGGGATAAAAGGACATGAATGGGGTTGATAATATTAACCATTGAAAGGTAGGATTAAATCTCGAGCAGCTGCTAAAATATGTGTATGTGTACTTTTTAGATTTTAAAGTGCAAATAATTTTGAACGATAACAATCAAACCTATCCAATTCCACCTACTAACAGCTGGAGATTGTGCTGCACCTCTAAGGGGTGTGCTGATCCTCCTAAAGGGATTGTTTCCAAATATTTTGCACCTGCAGAATCTTGCCTTTCTACAGGAACGTGCGTTGCATATGAATATATTACTCTGCTCAGTTGTACCATCAGTTCTTCTTTTATCTGACTTCCTCTATCTATTGACCATAACTGTGCTCAGTTCAGCATATTCCAAAAGGTCCTTTTACTTCCAGGTGAATATGTTGCTGATATATTACAAATGACCTTTTCATGCAGGCAATTCACAAAAAAGCTGAAGGGAATCTGTTTTTATAATGTGAGCCATAAGACGGGATTGTTCCTCGAAAACAATATGCCCTTTACTAGATCTGATTGGTGGGTAAATATTTATAGTGTTGTTGTTTTTTTTTTTTGTGGCCACTTGATTCATGTTGTTGTGCGTGATCGGGGTGTGAATTTTGTTTTTAATTTCCCAACAAGGATACTTTATTTTATTTCCAACCCTTCAAACATCTGCCGAAGTTGTGTTCTGGTGTCAGGGGTGCAGAGTCATTCAGAAGTCCTGAGGAACAATGTGTGTAACCCTAGATGACTCGGGGCTTATGTGCAGACTAAGGATTTGTTTTTAACAGTAGGGTTGAATTTCGGTTCATGATTACTGACCAAAAAGAGATGGTGGGCCAGGCTAGGAGCTTGGATTGCTGAAAAACAAGCTTAATCGTCACCCTCAAAGGAAATTCAAGAGGAAGCACAGATGTTTCTTAGCAGTTTCCTCTATGTGAGTAAACAGCATGCTGAAAAAAAATAAACCCATGTTATGACAAATATTGCCAATATTAATTCCAACATGTTGAAATTCAACTTGAATTCTCTGGAAACTCTACTATTCATTCTTAGGGCACTGATATATAATGTCAGGGATAAGACACAGGTTTGAAATTAGGGTTGAGAGAAAGAACAAACTAGAACATATATTAACTAAATTCTTAATAAGTATATCTTTTATATTATAATTATAATACAGCGAGGAGTGAGTTAATTGTATGTGAGAGTCGAGCACGGTTGAGGAAGAGTGTTGTATTCGAACACAGCATTGATAAACGGTTAGAAAGGCACACTCACAGGATTCTTTTGTTGTTTCCGAGTTTAATCATATGGGTAGAGCTCTATTTTTTACCCTTTTTGAATTTAATAATCTGATGCTTTTTTAAATAAAATCTTAAGGAAAATTAAGAGGAAAATAATGTGCTCTTCCAAACACTGGCTTGCTCCTTGTTAGCCACTCTTTTTACAGAATAGGCTCTAACTGAAGATAGAAGAGTTGTTGTGTAGCTGGTTGATCTGGAACAGAACATCTTGTTTTAACCCTCATGTTCATCTAAAGAGTTCACCTTTATACAGAGAAGTGAGTTAATAGTTTGTGAGAGTCTGAGATACGAGCATTTTTGAGGAAGAGAGAGTGACAGTGTTGTATATAAAAACTGTCTCGATTCAACCAGTAAACTCAGCTTGAAAAACATCCAGCATTACTGGATATTGTGTTCCATAAATTCATAAATATGTAGTAATAACTGAAAAACAACCAACACAGCATTGATAAATAATTAGAAAGACACATTTCTTTTGGCATTGGGATTCTTTTGCTGTTGTTCATTCATTCATTTTCCAACCCACATATTCCCTTATTTGGGGTTGTGGGAGTCTGCACATTGAGTGAGAGGCGGGGGTACACCCTGGACAGGTCGCCAGTCCATTGCAGGGCAACATTCACTCACACATTCATTCTTCCATTAACCTAACCGCATGTTTTGGGGATTGTGGGGGAAACCGGAGTTCCCTGGAGGAAACTCACGCAAACACTGGGAGAACGTGCAATCTCCTTCCAGGAAGGTCACCGGCAAGCTTTTAACCGACAACGTTCTAACTGAAAGGCCATAGTGCTACCCACTGCGCCACCGTGCTGCCACTATTTTGCTGTTGTTTCCGACTTTAATGATGTGGGTAGAGCTCTGTTTTCACCACCTTTGAGCCAAATATTTAAAGTCAATCTTCAGTAAAGTTAAGGTGAAATTCATTTGCTCCTCCAAACACTGGCTTGCTCCTTGTTAACCACTCTTTACAAAATAGGAGATATTACAGATATTTTGCCGCTGTCTGACCCTGGAAAAAATCTTACTCATCGTAATAAAACAGATTTGAGCTACTTTTTTGACTGATAGCATTAGCATGAGTAAGGGTGGAGCTTTATATTGCGTCACTTACATGTAATGAAACAAGTGAATATAAGCTAAACTAATTTCAGGAGAAATAAGGTAATATCTGTTTTAGCTTTAGCGCCCAGTTCTATCTACCGACTGAGCCCGGCTCTCTAGAACAGCTCTTACACATACTCATCAAACCTGTTCACATACAAAGACATGATGAGCAAACTCGTGAAAAAGTCCTTAAAAAAAAAACTTTGTAGCTCTTACATGTCAAAAAATCTATCCATTTTCTGTTTCTCAGTCGAAGACGTTCTAATTGTATCTCATTAACAGATCTGTGAATCTTAGCTTTGGATGTCCTCATAAACCTAAAAATCAAACCATTTCACACAGAAATCACTAGACTCAAAATGGAAAACGTAAAAGTTAAAAAATCCTTGTTTTTATATGGAAGTATAATTGAAGCTGTAAAATGTTAGTTCAGTTAGCTCCACTATTTGATAGAACTGTCTAAGAAAAATTGATAATAATTAGCACCTAATGCTTCTGTCATTAGTAACTCCAGTCAGCGCTTTGGAATTCCTTTGATGCCATTCTTATGGTAAGGGATTTCTTTGCTAATCTCCCTAAGAGGAAATCATGGTATTTGGGTCACAAATTCTTCACTCACACTACTGAAATAAACACTAAACTGCAGAGCAATGTTGACATGGACCACTGTTGTGATCTCAAGCTAATCAGGAGCTAATATTCTTTCACTGATGTACTGCTTTTGTTTTAGGATCTGTTTGTTGCTACCAAAACCTTTTTTCAATTGGGGGTTGGGGGTTTCACTGGTGGTGGATGACAAAAAAATCATCGTTACTTGCATACTGTAGATTAGCACTATATTAAAATAGCGGGGGCAGGGTGCCAAAATTTGTTTGACTAGAGCGTTGGGTTTTTGACCTGTACCACAGTGGCACGTGGGGGATGGGACTGGTGTAAGGAATGGTTACAATAGAGCACCACTGCTGTTCTGGCATCTCTGTGATGGGTACTGGCTTGAAAGATGGTGTCCTGGTCCAGAAATGCACCGCTTTCTGTCTGTCTCACTGACTGGGGTGTCCTGAAATGCTCCAAAAAACAAGTCAAGGGTGAGCAGTGTAGGCTAGACCCCCATTCCATCTGCTGAGTTCAGCTGATTTTGTCAATTTTCCCACAGAGCATTTGTTCAGTCAATAAAAATATAAAATGGTTTTATGTTAACCGTTTCAAAAAATTATGAAGTTATTTAACATCTTAATCTCTTGACACGACTCTTGCAATCACAGAAGTACCAGTTGTGGCAAATTTTCCTAGGGAGTATTTACAAGAGTCTGAGGCTTTTTGTGAAGAAGAACGGGCTGCTTTACCAACAGAGAAGATAAAGAACCTCATCAGTAACTATCTCAAGAGATTTCAGGCTGCCGTTGATGTTATGGAAGGAATACAAAATATTAGGAGAACTTTTGGTCTGGGTCGTTTGTTTAAAAAGGGTTGTTTGGCACAGTTGCTTGACTATAAATGGCTTCACCCACTTTTTCACCAACATTTTTATGTTGCCATGGTCTGCCATGGAATGTAAACTTATGAGCAGAACTATAAGTTTACGAAAATCTCTTGTGGGATTGTGTGTCACCACTGCATGATGGGCCTTAAGAAGACATTAAAGTTTTGAGGTTGACCTCAAACTCAATCAGCTCCTTTTACAGATTTTCTGTGGGACAGTTTTTCTGAAATACTTAAATATGATTCCATGAGGTTGTCCCGCAAGATTTGATGGTGCATAGCTGATAAAAACACCTTATATCTGCGGAGTTTGCATTTATATTTTAAGTTTCGAAAATTTGACCACTGCCAAAGAAATATAAAAGTATTGGTTAATTTTTTAAATTTTGAGAGATAACAAATGTTTTTTAAAAATTCGTTTTGAACGTTTGAATTAAATATGCATTCAACCCCTTCTGAAAACATGTCCTAATGGATCATGACAACATTTGTTTGCGCTCACAGACGGGATTTTCTCTCTATGCCCCTATAGAAGGCATTAAAGTTTTGAGGTTGACTTGAGCAAACTGATGCAATCTGCTCCTTCCAAAGTTTTTCTGTGGGATTAAGATCTGGAGACTAACTAGAGGCAACTTCTGGACCTTTTTCTTCTTAACCTCTCAGATTTTGCATTGGCTGTGTGTTGTGGATCATTTTCATGCTTAAGTACCCATCTATGATTCCATTTAGACAAGATTTGATGGCACATAGCTGTCCCCTGAAGTTTCCACCAGTATTTGACAGTTTTGAGTTGATTTGTTTCTCACCTGGCAACAATCCTTTCAGAGTTATTTAATTGATTACATGTGCTGTGTTATGTATAGAAAAATGTGACATTTATTAACAATATTTTGACGTTTTAATGTGAAATAAAAATGCCTGTGCATTGCTGTTTTGGGCATTTGAGCACATATTGTTTGCCACCTGAGCTCAGTGTCTTTTTCTGCCTTCTGCTGGCACTCATCTCATCCGTCCTGCGTGATACAGCACTGGCACTCATTCCATCTGCTAAAACCTTGCTGATCCCTCCTGCTTTCACCACTGTAATCAACTGAAGGATTTGTTAATATGATTAAACACATTTATAGCTACAAAATGTGACAAATCCTCTTCTTTGAAACAGTTAAATAAGGAAGATATTTGGTAGTAAAATTATTCATGATATACAAAAGCAATCAAGTATTCAAACAGTTGTCATCGATTACTATATTAAACTTGGTTTTAGTTGTGCATTAATTAAAATTTTTGAAGGTTTTATTTTTAATGTTTTGTATGTTTGCACTCATCGGTACACCTTGGACCCCTTTCCCCTTCAATGGCATAGATTCAACAAGGTTCTGGAAACTTTTCTCAGAGAGTTTGGTCCATAGTGACATGAGAGCCGTCACAAGATTGGTACACTGTGGTCATAAAGGAATGGAGATGGTCAGCAACAATACTCAAGTCAGCTGTGGTGTTGACTCAATGCTCAATTGGTACTAATGGGCCCAAAGTGTGCCAAGCAAATATCCTTCACACCATTAAACCAGCACCACCACACTGTGTCAGGAGTGTTATGAAAATAGGCCACGCCCACTAAGTGTTTTGTAAAGTTTGTAAATATTTAGCTAAAAACTTGTTGATAGTACTAAACATTTAATTCAGAGTAAGATCATAAAAAAAGAATCGTGCTAGGCATTTATGAAATTCCGATAATATTGAGATTACAAAATTACGGTTCATGACTGTGTTTTATACATTTCAGAACTGTATAATTGTAAGGTTTTTATTTGAATAAGTACTGTTGAATAATAATTTGAAAAATATAAAAAATTACACTCATTTTAAAGGTTTGTGGTGTGATAACAGCAGCAGTTACACTGCGCATTTTTGTCAGATATACAGTATTCAATCACGGGATTGTACTCCCGTGTTTTTTTTATTGCAATCATGTTTTTACAGTTCATAGCTGTTAATGCATTTCTTACAAAAATTCTCCAAAACACGTTTTTAGAACATTTAAAATCCTCTTGTCTTAGAGCTAATACAGTAATGTGTTAATTTTCATGTCAATAAAACTTATTTTTTATTTAATTGTAACTCTTACTCTGTAAAACGCATTAGATTTTTTTTTCACTGTAAATTCTACAGTTATCACATTTTTAAAGTCTTTTTTTGTTGCGTTTATACAGTATTTTTGTGGTAAATGTAGATTTTAACAGTGTATACTTTACTTTCTCTGTAATTTCTTTACTATATCGTTCTAATAGTCTATAAAAAATGTTAAAAAGCAAAATGAACCATAGTAAGAGTTCAAAGTGAACTCTAAGTTAATATTCCTCATATCTCTGTAGTTAATTCCACTCATTGTTGCTGCTAATTTGAAAGTTGATCAATTGCATTGCAAAAAAATGTAATTTGTCATGAAAGATCCAGCATTATTAAATAAAAAAAACAACTAATATTTCATCAATGCTGAAAATGTATTTACGGTAACCAAATTATAATGGAATTTTTTGGTGTTTTGTTCACATTTTTAATAACCGCTCATCCTCTTTATTAAACTTTGAGACTACTTTTCTCAATATGTTTGACTATTGTAGCTCAACAAAAGGAGATGTGTATCACGTTTAGCCGGATCTATTAACCGAACTGAAGTGTCTCTTCACCTGAAGAGAGCTTGAGGGCTCTTATGCATTCATCAGCTTCTAGTTGAAGGCCAGTGTTTGGTCAGCTCTGAGAGGACTCGAAGGACTTGTGAAGTGGCTATTCGTTTAAATTGGATACTTGAGCATAAAGCACCGGCGAGAAAAACATGCGCTTTCTCACATAACGAGGTAAAAGACCAAGCACCACTTGTCTTCCTGCTCTCAGACAGGTCACCCTTCAGACTATTCATTTGATTGATGTGTTCAAAAATGGGCAACAACAAACTAAAACATTTGACTTCTGTCTTATTGGTACTTGAATAAAAAAAAAGTATAAAATGTATGCTCTGAAAAAATTCTGGTATGTGGGCGTTAATTCAACGGTCTCTTCAACCATCAACATGATGTTTGGCTCTTAATTTTTCCAGCTTCCTCTGAAGGCGTGGTAATTATATCCCTACACAAAAACTTTTATGATTGTCAAATCCTTATGTTTTCCTATAAAGGTAGTTCTATGCAAATTATATGTTTTTTTTCTCCTTACCAGCATATTATTTAGTTGTTTTGCTGTATGTAATCTTTTTTTTTTTTCTACTTCTATGTATGATCGTGACTCACGCTGGACCTGACAGCACTGTTGTAAAGATTCATCCCTATGTTCCCCCCGCTGGGTCTCCTGAGGAGTGAAATAATAGAGATTACACATCGCTGTCAGTCCCTACACTTCCAGGTAAGATTGTTTGTGTTGCTGTCTTGAATTTCTTTCAGGTAAACAATTGTTTGATTTGTGTTTGTTTGGTGCCATGCAGTTTTTTTTTTCTTTCAAAAGTACACTTTTTGTGTGTCTTAATAATTCAAGTTTAAAAAAATGTAAATGAACAAAAAAAAAATCCAAAATACTTTCTAGAATTTAGACAAATTGTATATTCAACTTTATTTTTCAGATCAAACACTTACTATTAATTGAATAAATAGCTATGTACATGGGTCTATGTAAATAATAAAAGATAATAATTGAAATTATTCATAACGTACATAATTTCGCTTTTCGCCATTGCTCCACTCTCATAAAATCAATTAAAAAATAAACATTGTTTGCTGCTTTCGTTTTAAGATATATTTCTATTCTGCCTGTGATCAAAGGCCTTTCTGAACAATACACGCAATTTAACAAATTTAGTTTCTTAACCCCCAGATGTGAGTCCAAATTTTTGTTTGTTATTGTTTTGGCCAATATTCCGGTCACCCATATCAAAGTGGTTCAAACTGGCCACCTGGTGGCGCTGTAACCGAGTGTATTCATTGTATATGAGTTCAGTCATGAACTGTTAACATATTTTGTAAAATTACGACCCATCAGACATTATATGACGGAGTTATAATAACTTCCTGTTTATGGCGAAATGTCGAATTTCAAATGCTGCCGTGTGCATAAAGTTTAACACAGTCAAAAAAGCTTCTCAACATAACATTCCATATGCCGGAAGACAAGACTGATCGAGTTTGGGGATGAACAGATCTAAAATCTCTTTGAGGGGTTTGAACCGTACGACACTTTAGCCGAAGCGTTTTTTAGAGTTGTCGATTTTAAAAACGTGATCCGTATTACTTGACTTTAAGTCTTCGTACTCTACACGTCAACAACCTTTTTAGCATTCCATATGCTGACATGTGAAAGGTGGAGCTATAGGGGCTCACTTTTTGAATCCCAATCAGATCTAAATCTAAAGTTCTGATGTGTTTGTAAAATTTTGTGACTTTTTGACCATATTTAGACCAAAACGTGTAGAATGCCGTAAATAAATTTTCAGAGCAATATCAATGAATTATACACACCTACAGTCCTCGAGCCCTAAAAAACTAAAATTCCATTTATAAAAAAAAAAATGTTTTAATATTAAAACTTAACTGAAACTGTTTGTTTGTGAATGCCCTCTGTAGTAATCAATGAATTATTTAAATAGTTGTTTTAGATTTTTAAAAATTAAATACACCCAGGCTACCTTCGTAGCATTTGAAATAATGATATTCAGTATTCATTTTAAACTATACTTCAATAAAATAAATTGCAAAATATTTTTGATTGGTTCTGTTTAAAATGTGGAATTAATGACATGTGAAATGCATTTTTATAAAAGATATAATTCTTAACATAATTATTTTTTTAAGATGACATTTTTGGCTTTTTGCCATTATTTTGAAGCGACTGGGCAGCATTTAGACAGGAAGAGAAGCGGGTGGAAAGTTTGCAAACATGTCTGAAGCACCATCCGACACACTTTTTGACTAAAATAAATGTTTGACTTTTTTGTGAATCTTCAATCTTAGAGTTCCACATATCCCAAAAAAGATTTTTGTCCACTCCTCCGCAGATCCGGTCTAATTTATTGGGGTTTCAAAACAAACCTTAAGCTCCCTCCGTAGACTTTATATTGGATTAAAATCTATAAATTTATTAGGGCCACAGTTTATTTATTTTGATTCTTCTGGATAACTCCCTTGTTTTAGGTCATTGTTATGCTGAGAGACCATCTGGAGAGAGTAGTTCTCACTTTTATGTGGTGCAGTCCTTTTGGCAGACAAACCACAAATCCATTTTTCACCAAAATATTTGACCATTTTCTGGTTTTCTCAAACAATGGCATTTTGAGATGATGCCAAACAGCTCAGATTTTTGAGCACTTCTCCCAGTTCTCCTCCATCATTCAGATGGTCATTGGTTAACTTTACATGGGTCTGCACATGTGTTTTCCTAAGCAAGAAGAGTAGAGATCTGAGTGCTTCACAACATGGTTGTTACCAATTGTTTTCTCGGTAACTATAGTCCCTGCTCGCTTGAGATCATTGAAGACATCTTCGATCTTTTGTCGTTTCGAGGTGGGATCTCCCCTATCATTAAAACACCTGGAGTTTCAGAGCAAGAGAAATATTATTTTGTGTTACTTCCATTTGTCTGAAACCTCAACAAGATTCTTGATGATGGTCGGTCCTCGACATCCTTGGAGACTTATTCGGTTTTTGACAGATTTTCCGCGGAAATTTTGCTGGTGGAAATGTTACTTTTTTGATATTTCTGGGATTTTTTTTCTTTTGTCATTTATTTCCTCACATTTTCCTACATTTACGGAGCGAACATTTCTTGTTGTCAGCAGGGCGTCATGAACCTTTCATCCTACAATGTGTCAGGCTTCAATTACTAAATAAAATAAATAAAACACAAAAAAGCTAATAATATTATGTGAAAGATGAATTAATAAGTGAGGAAACATAATTACAAAACATTGAGCAGATGCATTTCTGAAATGGTTTCACCAAACGTTCATGAACAATCAGAGAACCTTGCGATTCAGGATGAAGTACAACGAGCTATAGAGCAATTTTTTCACATAATAGATCGTTCGGGTGTAGAAAACATTCAGAGAATTATAAAATGGAATCAATTTTATTATAGAAATTGTTCTGCGAGACTTCTAGGGAAGACAAATACTTACAGTTTGACAGAAACAAAACTGAATTATATCGAAGACACAATCTACCGTTTTAAGCTACCAAACATTAGTCCCTCTGTGCTTCAGCAGAGGTTCTGGCCTGGCTTCCAGTGAAATGATACAAAGAGCATTTGTCTGTTTCTAGAACTCCACGTTTGAATCAGAAACAGGCTGACGATGATGATGATGAACACCGATGAATAAGCCTGTGCTAATCTTCTGCTTCGTCCATCCATGGTTGTTCATTTTTTTTGTCGCGACATACAATTGGCCATTACAGGTACAAATACATCAAAATGACTTAAGTTGGAAACTGAAAAAAAAAGAGATTTTTTTCTCATTTTACCATATAATACTTTACAAAAGTCTATTTTGTTTTATTATTCAAGTCTTTGTGTCCAGAGAATGGCACTATCCCAGTAGAAAAAAGGTCTTTTGGGGTGTCCTCGTTTCCTCCTGTGATAAAATACTGCTGATCTTGCAAAGACTGATGTGGATATCATCTTTTCCTTCTCTGCTGCTCACGGATGCTGTCTATTTTTCCCCCGTGGTTCTCACTGTAGTCTGGGCCAGTACTGGGACATGTCTGCTTCACTGCCGGGCACTTGCACTGGTACAGACACCCCAGGTGAGATGAGACCTGTAGCGTGTTAACAAAACAGTTAGCTTTTTTATCATGGCATGCTTTTACAAATGCACACTTACAATTGTTTTGAAGAAAGTGAAATAAAAAAAAATGAAATTAATTTCATAAAATGTAATAATAATAAAAAAAATAATAATCTTTTTTTGTTTTTATTCTATTTAATGATTTTCTGTCATTTTTCCTACAATCTGAAAATGAAATAATTATATTGAATCCCTTTTATATGATTACATTTAACTAAAAAAAATCTTTTTTTCTATATCTGTGAATGAAATTTATTTTATTTGACTTGTTTCTGTATAATCCCTAAAAAATAATCCCTAAAAAACCCTCAATGTTACTATTATTTCATATTATTTCATTTCATAGAAACAAAATAGATTTGTCGTGGATCCACCAGGCATCGTTTTGAACATAAAAGTCCCTCCTTAACTCTCGCATTCATCGTAAACAAGACTTGGTAGTGGTGAAGCAAATACTGTGAACATTTAAGAGGTTTTCTTTAATGTTAATTTACAAAAAAATAACCGCATTTATTAATTTTGACTATGTACATATATTGTAAGGTTTATTTGCATATTAATTTTTTTTATCCAGTTTGATTGGTCGAATGCAATAATATCTAGTTACGAATCACATGACTCAATACAGTGATCTGATATGAATCTAAATAAAATTTCAAAATACAATAACACATTTATTTTTAAAACTAATACAAGTTCTTCTACATCTAAGCATTCGTTGTGGTTCACTTAGCATTATCTAAAATATTATTTCAATAGAGACACAAACTCTTACCCGTTGAGGTTGTTCCCGAGGTGGCCATTGATTGGCTGTTCATGTGCGCCTGCATGTGCGGTGGTGTGTACGTGTCATAGCTCCGCCCGTTTACTGAAGGACTGGTGGGCAGCATGCAGGAGTAGGAAGAGGTCTGGCTAGGCTGTGGATGGGTCAATGAACAGTCAGTGACTTGCGTATGGACACTTTATCTAGCAAAGCTTTTAAAGGAGTACTTACTTGCATAGGAAGGTTGTTGGCCATGGTGAAGCTTGGCATTGGTGGCAGAGCACTGTATGTGTTGGTGAGGGCTGTGTCTGATCTTCCTAACATGGAGCCTGATGTGAAAGATACTGATTGAAAGATAAAACACAATTAGTTCATGTTGGGAGAGTGGGATTCACGGTGATTTTCGGCATGTACCTGGCGTTGTGGGCTGAGGGATTGGCTGATAGACGCTGGTGCTGAAGCTGCTGCTGATGGGGATGTGACTGGAAGAGTTGCTGGCCTGTCTTCTTTGATTTCGTAACTTTTCCTCCCTCCTCCATTTCGCTCTTCTGTTTGAGAACCAGACCTGAAAGGATAGGCCATCAAAGGTTATGCTTTGTGGTATCTTTATATTTTTAAAAGGGTATTTAGATTTTCTTTAAGTAGATTTGAACATTTTAACTGTTGTTTTGTTTGTAAAATAAGTGACGTAATCACAGCGCCAACAATATAATAATAAAACAAACGCATTAACGTTACTCTCACTTTGTTTTCCGTTAATATTTATGTATCCTTTTATTTTTCTATTTTTCTTTTGTTTTCTTTTACCATTGCTTTTCATAGTTGAACAACACAACCCCTCGTCTTTTGTAGGTTTAATGATGCATATATGTGTTTAAACTTAAAAAAAAGAACAGTAAAAAAATAAAAATGTTGTATTTTTGATGGGAATTCTGTACCATTATACGCTTTACTGTTTGTCGCTTGTTTTCTCTTAAAACTTCAATATTTAATTTGTTTTTTAAATTAGATTCTTCTCATATTACATCGTATCACCATTTTAAACACTAGAAATCTATCCTGTGAATTTAGACATTTATTTTAGGCTTGTAACTAATTTATACCAGATCTTTTGAGAATTTTGTAGAAATCCTCTGTATGTGCTGCTGTTTAGCAGAGGTTGATGCTAATGAGCTCACACATGATCGTGAAGAACGTGTTTTTAAGACCTTTCTTGTCAACTTTCATTTCAAATCTTTAATATATTAAATACTTTACCCTACTCTGAACAAGTAAAAAATTCTGCTCTTAAGTTTCTGCATTAACTGTTAAAACTTACTTAAATTTGGAAATAAAGGATGGTTCATATCACATTTTGGGGATTCTTTGTTTCGCTCACCTGTATTCTTGCTTCTGGTAGGTCTATTTTCGCTGCAAGTCTTTCTCGTGCAAAAACGTCTGGGTAGTGCGTTCTTTCAAACTCTGGAGAAAACATTGTGGGATTAGAGTCATGGCAACCCAGGAAATATAATGCACATGCATCATGTTTGCATGGGTCTGTTTATAGGTCATTATTAGGGTTTAACAATACACCAAACTTATAAAATAATATCTATCTAAAGATGTTTAACCATTCAGTAATGCGTATACAGCACAATGAGAGACGGATCTCTAAAATCCAACATTGAATTTAAAGTTTTATCCCTTCAGGCTCATTATTTTTAAAATGTACATTTGTGAATTCAGTGCATGCAACACTACAGAGAAAAACATCTGTTTTCTTCTAAGAGTGACACAACTCATTATATGCATTGTTTCTTAATAAAATGTGTGTAAAGGATACATGTCTTGGTAAATATTACATTTATTACAGACAATTTAAGAGTTTCAGGCCTTATCCACATGTTCCCGTTTTTATGTTCATCCACACATAACTACAGAACCGTGCATTTTTGAAACTGCTGGCCAAGGTGAATCGTATTTGATATGCTCCGCACAATGGGTCTGTGTGGACCTGATAACAAGATTATTATGTGTTCAGGGGGTGGAGTTTGTCATTGCCGCCATGCTATGTTTACAACTAGCAAGCGTAATGATGGTGCATGTTTCCTATTCAGAGACGCTTGTGTTTTTGCAAATGCAGTGCTGAATAACAATTATGAAAACCAACTGAAACCTATAACTTTATATATATAGTTAAAACCACTATTGGTTCAGACGCGTTCAAGATATTGAATTCATTCTTGACCTTTCTACATATTAAAGGTGAAACTTCTTTCACAAATGTGTTTTGTTTATGACTTTTTAAAAATGTTTTATTGGCTACATTGATTCATTGTTCGATTATATTCAGTTAGAAACAACATCAATTTATTTGTATCTTCTTTTCTCCTTTTCTCTGTTGTTTTTACTATATATATTGTTTGGTATTAGCAACTGAGTGGATGCTTAGATGTGACATTTGTTACCTTTTTCAAGTGCTTCTATTTGTTCTTGTGTGAAAGATGTGCGATTCCTTTGCAGTTTCCTCTTGAGCTGAAGTCTCATTTGGGTCTCATCTGAATCTTCACCATTGGAGCTTATTGAGTTTGTGTTCTCACCGCCTCCATCTGACTGTTGGCAGCCATCTGAAACACAAAATTCACGTTTATTCTGTGAAAAAGCAGACATTGGGACTTAAATTAGTCAAGCGTTTCTTAGGCTACGGGATCATGTTGTGGGAAAACATTCAGCGCACGCTCACTTAGATCTTTCAGCATCACGTCACAAAGGCTGACAAGCTCGAAGGCTTTACAGAAATCCGATAAAATGTCTTAAAACCTTTTGAAACTTTTTTTTTTAAACCAAACACCCCCCACATTTCATCACAGAGTTCTTCAATTAGGCCACGGCCACCATATGGGCGTTTGCAGAGCTATTGAGGTGAGCGGCAACACTTGAATAGAGAGGGATGCTTTCACAACCACACAATGCGGGAGAGTTAGGGAAACCCTTAAATGCTCGCTCAGAGGACCGATGGCAAACATTTCGTGGGCTGAATTTTGAGGACACAATTGGAACAGGCGACAAAAGGATTCTCTCGAGCAGTCATTGTAGCACGAGGATTCCAGTCAACAGACTTTAGAGCTTGGCGTGTTAACCTTTATACTCGACTGTCATTAATCAATGTCCCTCGGGCCGGCCCTGCTCAACCTCGGCTCGATTTATACCTTCTTATAAGCACAGGGAGAAAAACACCCAGGCCACTGTGAATGGGACATCCAAATGCCAAGGCTCTTGTTTGTCAGACAAGAGGCAAAAGAAGTGCCAACAGAGAGTAGATAAGCTTTTTAACTTGCCTAATTAACTTGTTGAGTCTTCAGAGAACCATGGTTTGAAAACAAACTCTGCTTACTACAAAACTCCGTGTGAGAGTTGCTTACTGAGGATGTCACTGTTGTCTTCAGGTGTAAATAAGTGATAAGTAACATTAAAAGTGTTTTGTTCTTGAGTCACTTTGGATACAGTGCTTGCTAAATGCACAAATGGAAATGTGTCGCTAAACTGTAATAGTATTTTACTTACACATCTAGAGCTGCTCACTTAAATGTGGTTTGAGTGAAAGAAATGTTCTTGAAGAAAACTGTTGTAAATTTACTGTAAAATTGCCAGGGTTGCTGTCAATTACCTTAATAACGTAATGATAATTAATGATGAATTCCTACCCAGCTCAAATCTAAAATGAGGACAACAGCAACATATACCACACTCACTATATCCAGAATGATTCTTTTAAGAATTTAGTGAGATTCTTACACGAGGAAGAATGCTGCACATTTGCAGAAATGCAGTGAAAGATGCCTGTCATTAAAATACTCAGAGAAAAACGTGTTGCAACTCACAGTTTTCGTCAGGTCTACGTTAAACAGCTTATTAAGGAAAACTATTTAAAATTAAAATTAACGTTAACAGCTTCCACATATATATATATATATATATATATATATATATATATATATATATATATATATATATATATATATATATATATATATATATATAAAACATTTAAGCTGCACAAAATAAGAAAGAAAACTATCTGTATTCATTCTTCATTTGTTTTAACTTTTTTTAATGAATTCATACAAAAAACAACCGACTAAAATACATTCAGTGGGGAAAGTAAAGTTTTTTTTTTTATCTTACTGACGTGAACGACCATTTAGGGTAACAGTCACCTGGCGTCTAATGTTATGAATGACTTTGTTTTTCTTGTTTAATATCCACCATTTTAAAAGAACTAACCCGAATCAGGTCAAATTTTAGAAGCTTTACAAAGATTTAAACATTTTAATTTATTTACGATGGGAAAGTGGTGGAATTAAATAAAAGATGTCCTGACTGTAACTGTTAGGGCGGAAGGCGCGCGAAAATGGTGGCAAAACCGCGCGCCATTTTTCAGCTGTGTAGAAAAGTCTGGATGAAAACATGCGCGCGAGGAGCCTTGCGAAAGGGAAAGTGTCCAAATCCTTTAGCCGGCTTTAGCACCCCGGGCCTGTGGCGGAGGGAGGGCCCCGAGGAACGCTCTCAATGCGATAGAGTTGTCTCTTTTAGCGTGCTGTCAGCCTCAATGAATCCGCGGGTTTGTTCACTGTTGCGTGACGTTCAACATATTGCGTCCACGTTTATTTTCTCACAATCATCAGCAAGAGAAACGAATGTAGAAATGTTCTACCAGGGAGCTATGTGAGGTGGACTTTATAAACGAACGCCAATATAAGATAATTGAAACTTAAATAGTATTTAGGTGTACTGTAACTATTGTGTTTAAATTAAAAACCTTCATTTTCCGCCAGGCTTTCCCCGACTGAAACTGCTCAGTTATGTCCCCTTACTCAAAGTGTGTGTGAGTTTTGTTTATTCGATTTTGCTTCTCATAATATTCACTTATTTTTAATGCTTTTTCACATGTTTAAGGTGACTTTGAGTGTCATGAAATATTATTATTATTAATTATTTACATAAACAACGATCATTTTTAAATGTATTAAATTAAAAACGACTTTTTTGACTCGAAACAAATGCAGCTACACACAACAAAACATTAACTCGGAGAAACGTATTTTTGTGAAACGATTATTATTCGTGCAGTCCATTTTAAACCGATTAAACCCTTTTTGTCATGCATCACTGTTTATTTAATTTCGAAGTTAGATGTATGGCAAGACAATAATCAGTATATATGTATTTTTAACTTTGTATAAACATATACATGTTTGATGATCAAAAATATAAGGTTGCCATTTATTTTAAAACAAGTTTTATTCTGCTTGTATTGTGTATTATATTATTTAGGAAGCTGCTTTCCTGCGTAAAACGCCTGGTTTCTAACAAGCAGTCAGAGTCTTGACAGGGCGATATTATACCCACATTAATTCTCTATTTGTGTCGTTGTATACGTCTGTCTGTCGGTGTAACGCCTTTAACACTGACAGGTCTAATTGCGATACCGTGTCCAGGTTGTCTCCGGTGGAACATTTCCACAGCTGCCTCTTCAAACTGAACGCGTATTTATGCAGCCTTAATGGGAAGCAAAACGTTCAGTAATGAGCTATTACTTGTAAACAGAACTGCTTCCATTACACGTTTCTCCGTGTTGCAGAAACACATCAATTTCTTACACAAAATACGCCATAAATCTATTTTTAATTTCCATACCATATTTATGCCATGCGCTTGGAACGCATGCAACTTTTTTCGTTAAATTTAAGTCGTGCGTTAGCAACCCCCTAAACCAAAACACATCTAATGAAAATAAAACAGCCATACCTTGATTGGGCTGTCCTGGCACGGAGGTTCCGGGGTACCAGCCCGGCCGGGTCCCCCACGTGCCGGTCTGGCCGTTCAGCATCCTCAGCTTTTCATACATGCCATCTGCGCCCATCTGTTGCTTTTCGCTAGCCAGGTTGCGCAGTACTCTGTTTATCGATGACACCTGAAAGACGAACCAAAAGATGCGGCACATTAATTAAAGAGCGCATTCGCAATGTGCCCCCTTTGGCCCCATTTCTGCACAGGCCTACAACATGCCAGAGCATCAGGGCGCATTGCGTTGTCCGGTGTTGGAGAATGTTCACGTTCAAGGTCACAACGCGTGCGCTAAATAAACAGAGTTCATAGCACAGCTTCTCCAAATGAACTTACACTGGGTATATTATCGTTTGTGCAGACCCCCTCCGATAGCAGTCGGTCTCGGATTTCCCAGGCGAAGATTGACGGACACTCCCTCTTGTACTGGGCGATTTTGCCGACCACCTCGGGAGTCGCTACTCGTGGCTTGCTCCCTCCGATCGCCCTGGGTCTGATGGAGCCCGTTTCATAGTACCTTCCCAAGATTTTACTCACGCAGCCGTTGGACACCTGGATGGAAAACAAAAGAAACAATTCACATACATTATTTAAGACTAGTGTGTATTTAAGTGTATGCTGCAAGCAATGATAAGCTTACGTTTTCATTGTCCAGCACTTGGACTTTTGCATCAGCATGGGTCTATAACATAAGAAATACCTTTAACACAAAAAATAGTCTTAAGTGTTTGGAGAAATTGCGCATTTTCTGAAAATGCCTCCGGTTGCCAAATTTCAAAAATTTCCAAGTGGAGGAGCTATAGGTCCTTGCCACCAGACCACTGTGCTTTTGTTTGAGAAACACTGTAGAAGAAATACAAGTTTGAAACCGCGCTGCTCCTCCAGGTGTTTTCTGCTCACCTGCAAGATTCTGGAGATGTCGCACGGCCGCGCGCCGCTGTGAGCGAGTTCAACAATTTTCTGTCGTGTCGTGTCGGGTAGTGGTCTGCCGTTGACAAACACACCGCCGAGCTGGTTCACCCCACTGTGACCTAAAAAGAGAATAAACGCTGTAATTCATGCGGCATTCTTCTATCAGCAGAACACTGCGATCGCTTTTCCATTTCGGATTTTGGTACCCCGTTAGATTTTAGCGGACCTAAACGCACGTTTGACTCGAAAACACTAATGAATTATTATAATAGAGAAACAAATACATTCTACGTATGTTCAAACTTTAATAAAAACCTTAAACTTAACAGAATTAAGTGAATAAATCAGTTTAAAACAATGAAAGGCATGAAGAAGCGAAATACAAATATTTGTTCCACGAATATTGTTCCATATTTTGTGACGTAAACTTTGATAAAATAACCAAAGGTATTTTTGTGCACATGCGCACAACGCGATGGCAGCTAAATCAAACGAGGTAGCAAAATCCGAGAACACCGGTCCTCATTGCAGACATATGTTTGAAATGCTCTCCAGATGTGCCCGTAATCATAATAACAATACATGCATAACAATGATTAAGCGTCAGCGCTCTCGTATGTTTTGGAGCAAAACATCTCCAAGCCACTGAGCCGAGATTTGCGCATCTTTGCAAAGACTTAAACGGATCAGATGGCGTAATGCTATTTGCGGCATTACATTCAAACTTCTTAAACGCTGCCATGATTAAAACTATTGCCTCTGCGCATTGTAAAACCGTTCATAAAACATCAGCCAGTGTTCTACAATTAAAGCCAGACATATTAGACACCAAACCTGAAGCCAAATAAGAAAAGCAGCCTTCCCGGTTCACCTTACTTCTCAGCTCCCTTCCCTCTGAAGCCTCGCGTTAAATTGAGTCCAAGAGCGCAAGCTCCTTTGGAATAAATAAGCTCCAAATATAGAAGAGGGGGAAAATATGATGAGCCTGCCTGACATTTGTCTTTAAAATAAAGCTAGCTGCACGTCAAGTTTGAGCTTAATTTCTGGAAATAGGCGGAAGTCGCCCTGGATCATGCATGGGAGGCTAATTGAAAAGATCAGTTGGAGCACTTGTGGCAGGCATGTCACTTTATGACATTGCTCTGCTTTTGAAAATCGCATCGTCACGACAAATAGTAGCATGATAAAACGACCCTTTCTGTCTGCATTTGGTTATCACTCAGACCAAATTGGACCCTACTCATTTCCCCTTTAAGGCAAGCTTAATTTTAAGGTAGCCTGGGGGCGTGTGTGCGCGCGCGCGTTCACGGGGGCGCGCACTGCCCGTAATATATTAAAAGTGACATTTCTTTTTCCCAAGTGACAAACCTCCAGTGCCTATATTTACTCGCTAGGAGCAAGTCTGTGTGCTGCTGTGTACTGAAGGTTTATACATAATAGAATTCAACTCTGAATTATGCACGAGTGTTGCATTCTTCATCTTGAAAACGAATATTTTAGTTCGCTATTTAAAATAATTGCAATTACGCATTTTCACACTGGATATATAGTTCTAATAATGGCTCTAAAAACCCCATGGGTACATCCACTTGATCTAGGGGTCGCAGATTAGGCTATAAAATAAAACTTTCACTTGAAAGGTTAAGTCTTAATCGTTCTATAATTCCCCACGGGGAACAGTGTCGCTCTCGCCCATTACGCGCGCGCGCTACTCTGTTTCTAATCAATTAATAAGAAGACATATGGTGTCAATTTGGACGCGACACTCTTTATAGACCCAAGAGTTTATTAGCGCAAAGCTGGGATTGTATGTGACATTTTTACAAACTAAAAATCAGTTTTAGATACATTTTTAAAAATACGCGTTTGCTCTGGTACCATACTGTGTGAATGATCATTGCCGATTTTCCCAATTTTTTAATTCCTGACAGATTTTTATCCAAAGTAAACAAGTTAGCAAAACACATTAGCACTCGTTGGGTTTAGGACAGAACAAAACGTCACTGACATCAATAAAAGCATAGAAATGAGAGGATGACATTCAACACACCTTCGTTACAGATGTCATACACCTCTTGTCCAGCATTAAGAGAGAAAATATATCTTATTTATTATTATCAATACTTTCCACAAAAGACTAACTATGCTTTTATGGTCGGCCTTTTACATCTGAGACACAGCACATGTCATTTTATTCACCAAAAGATCAGTCTATCATTTCACTCTCCCGGTGTTCCATCAGAATCATGCAATGTCAATTTCGTCTCTGCTAATGGACTAGGTGGATTGGCGCCGATGCTAACATTAATTTCAGCAATAATTTAAAATCAAGTCAAGCAGAAACATCCTCTCTCTCTCTCTCTCTCTCTCGCTCTCTTTCTCTCTAGCTCACACAGGCACACAATTATGCAAAGAGCATATGGGATAGGCATTCTAACTAGATAACAGTGTGGACATGGGAAATAGCATCGACATTTTATTAAATGCACAGTTTACTTAAATTTACTTGTGGAAAACTTGCCAAACAAATCGTATTCAGTTTAATTTGCCATCAAAAACACACCAAAAACCATATGTTTTCACGCCCGACATTGACTTAGAACCGCATTCCATCAATGGAAAGAAACTCCACTTACTGTTTTGCATCATGGATGCAACGCCAGACTCCCACGTGGCCCGGTTATAGTATTCTATAGTAAAAACAACAAGGGTTAGAAACATCTTTTTCAATCGTGTATTGCAATGCAAAGTGTGCATACATTTACGAACAGCGTAAAGTGGGCTAAAGCTTCAACTTTTTGATTATTCATATTTATTAGGTTTTATTTTTTTTATTTTTTTGCATTCATGCTGCAAAATGTGCAAATCCAAATAAAATGCTGTCTACAAAATTACTATTAAGTCCAGGGTTTAAACTTGCCTGGCAACAGAGTTGACTCTCCGTTTATAACATTTTATAGACTGTCATCTGCTTCACTCTATTAAAAATTCCCTAGGACAAAGCAAAACAGTTTATTAGTACACCTGTCCGTAGTTATGCATTTTTTACCTTGTCTTTTTTTAATTATTTTTTTTATTACTATTTAACTTTTTGGTTTTACAATTGAAGGAAGATCCACTGCGCTGCAAGAAACATTTCTAAAGTTGTAAAAATTTAAAATGCTAACTTTTTCATGAGAGAACATCCATTATTGTGGGCAAGGCATGTTTCCCCTTTGGTGACACACGCGGTCTACCTCGCCTGACTGCGCTGGAAAAGTAAAGCCAGGAGGGGGTTGAGGGGTCTCCGACAAAGCCCCGCTCAATTTTCACAATAGCTTTCTTTCTCCCTACACCAAAACCCAGAAAGGAAGCAGTGGCTCCTCTAACTAGCTACACCGCTTCCAACTAAACGTACCAACAACTCTCAGAAAAATACAAAGAGCCCCCCTCCCATCACCAGGCAGTGCAGCTCGCTGTGACCCGGTGCCCGTTACATCAATGCCTTTTTGTTTGTCTCGTTGCGCGAAAGAGTAAAGTAATTTCTTGTCATAAGTATCTGGAGGTAATTGTGTTACTGGTATGTGTCGTTAAGGGCTGTAAAAAAATGTACAACAGCGCAGTGGGGCGCGCAATTGGGAAAAGACAATCGCAATAAAGGAACTCATTCAGTACATTTAGCGGAAAGGGGGCCACTGAAGAAATACTCCCTGCTTTGATTTTTTCCTCCTTTTAAGTAGGCTACAGATGGATTGTTTGCCCTGTTTACAGTGCACAGCAAACAAATAAATATAGACAAACCGCCAGGGTTGCACGTGTCTCAATGAAATAAATATATTTTTTATAATACTGCGTAAATCCAAATACACAAAATATTGTTAGTCACAAAACAAATACACGTTTTAATTTAAAACATCACTTTGAAACTATAATAAATGGAATAAAAGTCCTTGGTGTAATCCTCCAAATCAAACATATTAATTTCAAAGGAGTGAACCTTCTTGTATGTTTACATTCAACGTTTGATCTTTTCACGTGCATTTTTATTTGCTGTTAAGTTTAATAATTAATGTTTTTTTTGTGCGATCAGCCTTTTTATTAATACAAAACATCACTAGCTGTCATACATAGTTTACTAATTATTATCTAGATGACAATAGCTATGGGGATTTTAAACCCACCGTTATATGCAATGTTTTAAATTAAATAATTTACGTATATAGCGTAATGAATATTTGCAACGGTGCAAAACCTAAACATTTATATATTGGATCAAAAACTTGATTTTCATAACTCAAATTTATTTTATTTGACACAAAATGTATTTTATCTCACTATCAAGTTATACATACTTTTTGTTTTTAGATAGTATCGTTATTCTGGGATAATAAGCAGATAATTAGACTTAGGCAAGTACCAAGTTCACGGTGCGCTCCGGCCGCGCATGGCGCGCGGCTGAATGTGATGGTGTGATTCAAGCTGACACTCCTACTCATCGGGTCATTGCTCTCCCATTTTCACGACTGATCGCGGTCCTGGCCTACTCTGACTTTTTGCTTTCCCAAATATGTACTTTGCTTGAGCACAATTCAGCCAAAGAGCACCCGTTAAACCGGATTATATTTGACTGCACACCATGGTTTTGCTTTGTTAGCATTTTTTGTTTGGTAAAGTTTTTTAATCCTAGTAACTTTTTATTTGCTCAGAACATTTTCTACAAATAACTATGTCTACGAAAGCTAACGCCAATTTATTCAACTTGACCTGCGTATTTGTCTCAAAACAGAAGAAACATAAACTTACCTTTCTGGGGCATAGTTCCAACAGCCTTGATGTATCCTCGCTGATGCTCTTCGTTTCCAATAAGGACGAGACTCCGAAATCGTCCCCAAACTGTTTGTCTTTTATAGTTTCCAGCTGATCACGGGTGGGAAATTTTACATTCCCTGCGAAGGAAACAGAGATTGACAATAAAATGGGATGTCAAGACTGCGCGAGACTGAAAAATGTGCGCTCGTGGGAGTGAGTGAGCAAGGGAGAGAGAGAGTGAGAGGGGGTGAGAGAGGGGGCGCGCACCTATGCTGATTGGCGATAGCACTCGTGTATTTATGTGTGTGTTCCTCGTCTCTGCTGCCTTTTCTTTCTTAATTTGAGCTGACCTCTCATCATTTCCTTGCAAAATACTTCCTCTTGGGTATAGTTTTCAACACCTTTCGGCATTATGTGCTCCTCAATTCATGACTTGTCACTTAGAAAAACATCCAAAAGTGTCGTGAATGCTTTGTGATATTGAAAATATTGCATAGTAAAATTTAAATTGTTTAACTAGTTGACGTTAAATTGTTATTTGCAAAACTTCTGTTGTAAGTCATTGTATATTTAAAATCAGCCTATTGCTTTTACATCAATGTATGCGTGTTAAAATCTCTATTCATGATAATACTTAAAGAAACATTTTCCAAGCACCCCTCCCCTTGGCTTGTTTTAATTTATTCAGCCATTCTCTAGATTTAGTGATGGCACTTTTAACATATTTCAGTATATTATTGAATCCAGTTGCATTTCAAGTGTTGGCTTTATGTCGGAATATTTCGTAACAATTCAGCATTCAAAAATAATGTGTATTGCAACATTTTGTGATTTTAAGAAATGTTTTTGTACAAAAATGCTACTGGTCTAATCAGATTCAACCATCTGGGCTAAAGGTTAATGGGGATGATGTTTCATTTGGCTGAAGTATTTTTTTTCTTTTCCTTTTTACATTCTACATCTGTTTCTGATTCAAAGTGAATTTATTTTATTCAGTTTTCCACTTGATCTTAATTCGGCAAGATTCACATCCACATATAAAACTTTGAAAAGTGTTGTTCCATGGATCAAACACGAAAAGGGATCACTTTCGGTGAGAATGCACCATACAAATACTACTCGTGGTAAGTTTGAATTTATTTTGATTTTAGATTGTGCTGCACTTTAAACAGAGTTTCAAGATGCAGTTCTTTGGCCTTTGCACCTTTCTGCAACTCAAGTGTCGCTTTAAGTAGTTCTTTTCGGCCCTGAATCGAGTGCAAACTTTCTGCACGTGTCATTGTTGACTTGCTGAGATTGCCATCCGCCTTTAGGGCGCGCGCGCTCGGTGATCAGTTGTGGACCCCATACTATTTACATTAATAGCGTGATTTGTTGTCGTTTTCAGCAGGGAAAAAGAAACTCCATGTCGTGGGTTGCCAAGGGGGAAATGAAAATATCATTACGTCCATGGCCGGACACTTAAACTACATTTGTTGATTGCTTGGATATTAGCACACACTTCGGTAAACTCTAAAGCAACCCCTCGGAGCCTGTGTTCGGGGTTACATGCGCTGCACTCTCCTCTCGCCACTCGCAGCTAGGGGTGTTCCCCCCGTTCACTGGAGTGGAATGTATTCCGGGTTGGGATACAAGAAGGGAGGGGGGACGGATAGCATGGTGGGACGGCTTTAAAGAGAGACAAAATGTGTTGGGACGCACGGAGCATAAAATTAAGCTGTGGTTGCATACACTTGACTTCGTTTTGACATGTGAAAAGTGCTAAAAGTCGGAGCTCATCAATAAACTATCGGCAAAGTGAATGCGAGCTCTGACAACCATTGCATTCCCCACCAGAGCACAATGAGGAAACAAACGACACTGCCAAAGAGTCTGTTTCGCAGTGAAAGGCCGCTTGAATGGGACTGGGATAATGAGCTGGCGCGACCGTCATGCACTGTCATTTCGGGACCCGCGGTGCGACCCCACTATACACCGTTTGATATCTAAAAAAAAATCCCCCTTCTCCTCCTCTTCTTTTTGGAAGTTTTTGCTCCTCTGTTGGTGGAAATTTCAACTTTAAACTCGAGTTTGCTGATCCTCGACGAGTTTTAGACTCTATGCCATTAATTCTTTTTCAAATGGGCGTCGGGTGACAAACGACTCGTTGATTGTTGAAGCAAAATGTGGGTTTTTATCTACTCAGATGAATTTCTGATCCAATTAAACACGAGACTTTCGTCATAGATACTTTCTGATGTCACAACTTTGATCTCATGACTATAAAAATCCTTGTTTGAAAAAAAAACATAAGCGAACGAAGAACGAATTGTCACTCACACGTGACCAACCTCTATCTATTTAAATTTTCTAGTTGCTTCTTGCGATTGAGAAATGTATATAACATCTCTTTATATACCTCACCTTAAGTGGGTCACGTGTGTATTCCTTCTCGCTTTTCGCAAACGTTTTGAACTTTAGAATAACCTGACCCCATTGGCTGTCACATTAGCAGTCTGACACGAGGGAATGGGATCAGCAGTAGCTCAGAATCAGGGCCGGGTTTCTGAACCGAAATTGAATGGAGATTTTGATGAAGACGTAACTTTTGTATGGTACACACGTTTCAGAAAAAGAATCCTCCAAAGAATCGTATATCTTGGTTATGTTTAAGTGAAACTTTTAATTAAAAGTATGCTTACAGACAAGTGTAAGTGTTACATAAGTGTAAGTCAAGGGGTAAGTAACACGATTAGCTCTCTTTGGAAGGTTTGCAATCGAGTGTCCAATATACTGAAACCAAGGCATGTCTTCAAAGGTCCAAAAGTCAAATTAGTCAGGTTAAAAAGCGTCTTTCAGGTTCAACGTCACAGATTTGACTAGTTTGGGACTTTTCACACGGCTAGACCCTATAGTTTCTCATCAATTAGCAGAGTTTGGATTAGCAGTCAGAGGGTTTTTTGGTCAAGAAAAAAAAACTAATCTTGTCGCTATTTCCCTCGGGCGGAATGGGCAGTGCCTCTCTCTCTCTCTCTCTCTCTCTTCAACAGGCAGAAAAAATAATAAGGGGCGGGGATGAGGCTGAATACATATGACGTCAGTGCAAGCTATAGAGTCTTTGGCTCTCATTAAGTTTGGGACGAAGTTCGATTTTTATGTTTTTGGTGGGTAGATTTTCGGGTCAATTACAACTTCCTGTGATCTAAAAGAATCAAGTACACATGCTTCCATTCGGGCGCCTAATACTTCGAACCTTTTGCCGATTATTGTATTTTTTTTATTTATTAAAAAACTAAGTTTTTAAGGAACGGTTTGGTTATTTCGAATACATGGTTCTGTCCGGCTGTGGCAGGGTTTATGGAACGTGTAATCTGCATTCGAGGTAAACTATAAGACTGCAACTTCAAATGGTTGCTTGAATGTATTTACTAATTTAATTTTATCCTGTGTTTCACGAGGCCTTACCAAATTCCTTTCCGTTCTTTTTGCCATCTATTGGTTGATTTATCACTGTTGTAGCCCAACAGTAACGTCCAAATTTATATGAACTTCGTCAAGAACAATAAGAAATGATGCTAAATTATTTGTTATACTAAAATGTTTGCATTTATTTAATCTTATACAGTTTAATTTATTTAACTTGGGTGAAATTCATTGCGTCCTGTGGCCTAATGAGATTCAAAGTGATTTGTATATAAAGTTTGTTGCTTTTTTAACTTTGTGGAAACTGCGTTTTGGGGAAAACATCTGATAACTTGGCAAACTGGTAAAACTATTGAATATTTAACCCTCGTCTGTCCACTTTGGATTTTCACTACAACTTTTTACTACTTTACAACCATAAAATTAAGTTTTGTTTTAGCGTGGGAACTGCTTTTTTAATCGTAAACAAGAGCAGGCCTTTAGTTTTTAGGACAGCATGATACATTTCAATGCGATCTAGTTTGTGGAATTGCCAAAAAGTCCACAATGATGCGATTGTAAAAAATACGTTAAAACTGTACAATTTGGCAGCTTGGAAGTCACTTACCTCAGAAAACTCCGTGATCCGTTCCGTTGCAGCGCGGCATTTGTCGCGTTTCCAAATAGTTTTGAATAAAAAGTAAAGCGTTGGACCCCTGCCGGATCCGTCTTTCAAAACTAGTCCCAACGAAAACAATATCCAGTCCAAGCCAAACGTTAAAAACGTTCAGAGAATTAACCTCTTTGTAAACCGGAGGAAACGAGCTAATTAAACAGATGTAGACAAGACGTTTGAACTCTCCGTCGTTTCTTTAGGCTCGCGCTAAGATAAGCTCTGTTATCTTGAAGACAGAATACGTCTTTCTTTAAACGTGCATCAGAATGAAATAGACGCATCGGTCTCGCCAGTAACTTTCTCTTAATATTAACCTCAAGCTTGTTGTGATTGGCTGGAGTGACTGACAACGTCACAATTGACGCCGTTTATCATTCTCCCAACTGGGAAGTTGAGGGAACGGCGGTCTGTTGAGCGCAGCTCCGAAAGGCGTTTGAGTTTCCTGAAGTCCTCCAAGCATTTTAAACTGGGTTGAGCCACTGTAAGGGTTTGAACAATAAGAAGAAAATGATCGTATGCCTTCTTTAAATTTACACACTGGTACATAAGGTTCTTCTACTAAAAACACGCGTTTCAAAACGTCACTGGCTGCTTAGTATTAGTTTAACTTAGCATTTTTAGCAACTAATCTCTGTAAAATTTAAGAAACACCGAATTTACAGGGCAGAGATCTTGAGGTTTCATCAGACTCATCAGATGAGGCTAAAGTCGACCCAAGCAGGATCTCTCTCTTCTCCCCCCTTCGCTTCTTGACTGGACTGCTCTCCAGAGCGCGATCAAGCGGAAATCTAAAGCTGTGCAGGCGGCTTTCTCTTACGCAGACGCCCTATATATACACAAACTTATGGGTTTGTTGGGGAACAGGGACACAATAATAAACAATTATTTCCACCGACATTATCTTTGCGGCTCCGAGGGCATTTGTCGTAGCTGTAAACATTTTTTTTATTGTATAATGAAGCTTAACTTTTAGGCTTTAAAATGTCATGGTATTTACATTTTAGCTTCGCGCGGTTTCTTATCGGATTTGACCGCAATATTCCAAAGACGATTGTAGTCGTTGAGTTTGTCATTCGGTATAGTTACTATGAGCTTATATCACTTGATTGTCCACAGCAAAAGCTTTTTTTTACTTTATCTTGCCCACAGAAAGAGCTGAGTTCATTTTGGGGACTTAAAATGTAGTTGCTTATAGCGACATGCTCCATATGGCCAAATACACATCAATTAAAAACACATTTGAATCCATTCTGATCCCTGACTGTTTGTGTGTATTTAGTTATCCTTACTATTTGTTGCTTTCAGATTTACTATAATGTGCCATTGGTGAAAATGTTTAGCCCGGTCTAATCAGTTTCACGTTTCCCGATGCAGAAATTGATGTAAATCATCCTAATATTTGCAATAATAATCAGAAACAAGACCAACCCATGCAGTCCCAGAATTCCAGTCCATAAATGGACAAATACAAGGTACTTTCTGATCAGTTGGGTGGATGCTCATGTCTCTGGAAAAACGTTCTCGGTTAATTACCTCCATCATGATGAGGAGTGATGCCATACTCGCCCATGGCTCAGCACTTGGTGCATTTAATTATTGCGTACACCTCATGCCACCTTTAGTTGGTTTTACGCCGCATTTATTGTCTTTCAATTCTTATATCCATTTTATGTATTTAATCAAACTTTGGCTCATCAAGACTTCAAAAGAACAGGCCCATTTTTGGAATGGCCCTATAGGTGCTGAATACAGATTCAATGTACTGTAAATGTTAAAAACATGTATCTGTTGTATTGGTAAGTGTATATTCATATACAAAACTCAATCTGAAATGTTCTCCTTTTTTTACAAACATAAAAAATAAGTACATGTTTCAAGTATATATTCCAGTATATAGTAAATATAGCCAACGAAAATGTCGCAAGGCATAAACCAATTAATTGGCTTTCTGATGGTTTTCTCGCTCTTGTGGCTCTATTTCTATTCAATTGTAGCATTGCTGGCTGTTTTATAAACTGTTGTCGGGACATCAGTGTCCACCGAGACCTAAACCCTGGGCAATTTCTTATAATTAGAAACCCCCATCTCGCCGATAACTGAAAGGATTCATTTCATCCCAATCTTAATCCATGCTAATTTGCCCTGTGCACCTCCAGGTGTTCTTTCCCAATGGATGCACTGGGATAAAGATGCATGCTGCGCGGTTCAAGGAATCATATTATCCCTGAAATGAATTTTTGCATGCTGGGTAATACTTTATTATAGTTCTCATTATAAGATAAGTTAGATAAACATCTCTGTATACAAATCTGATATGCCCTTCAGTTTGAGAGCGGGAATTTGATCTTTTTGAAAGGTTAGCGCGAGTTTCTTAACAAGTAGAAAATACAAAAACTAATTGATAGCACTTTAAAACATTTAAACAAATGCGCAGTAGCGTCTTTTCTAAAACATTGGTTCAGTATCGGTTCAATCCACATCTTTCGGTGGATTGATGTGTTATAATCCTTACAAAAATTGCTAAGATGTCACATTTATCCATTCCTTTCATTGGAAAATCTTGAGAGCTGAAGAATTGTAATCCGAGCTCATTATATAAGGCAACTAACTATTTTCATTTACGTCCTTCAATTAAATTGGCGCTGCAGCACCAACACCAGAAATACTTCTCTTGTAAAATATTGGATAACTTGCAACTATGAACAAGGTTCAGAATTGTGTTTGTTGCCTTGTAATGAAGAGGTTTGCACATAACTAGGAATTTGCTGCACACAGCAAAACAGAAAGTGATTTAACTTTGGAAAACTTTGCGAACTCTTCTCTTTGTGTTTCACAGTGTATTGGAATATTAAGCTAGAGGAAAGCTGTAAGAATTCTATAATAAAAACAAATACAGTTTTCTGTTTCGAGCGAATCATAAATATAATACCTATTTATTTTCTAAGAAGTTGTGTGCTCTGAAGCGAAATGTATCCTCTCGCGGTAATAAACGAGATTTTCCGCTACAAGCCATCTGTTTGCGTCCCTTTCTCTGAATTCTAAATATGCTTTTAATTACGGACGGGTTATATCTGGAGACCTCATGATGAGTAATAATTACCCGGCAAATGCGACAGATGGGGGTAAAACTAAAAGACGTCAGAAGTTGCGCCGATTTCGTTTGGTGCCTTGAATCTATAGGATTTTTGTCATCTTTTCCTTCACGATTGTTTTCATATTTCTTTGACGTGCATTGATTTGGAGGCAGCTGTAAGACCTCGTCACAAGAGAGAGGAGCAGTCACAACGAATTAGCGTGACGCCGTAACTCGAACTTATGCGTGGAAGAACCACGTGACTGGCTTGGCTTCTACCAAAAAACATAAAAGGTCTAATTAGTCAATTTTTACTCCTTTAAAATCGAGTGTATGATCAGTCACGTTGTGACACATCATTCATAATTCATTACCTCTGGAGTAATTGATTACAGCTTGTTTTATTTTGTACAAATTATTTATTTCAGGACGGTTTGAGTTGCATGAAAATAAGAGTTTATATGACACGTTTCCACGTATTCTAATAAAGCGTAACTTACATAACAGTGGTCCATTTCTTCAGTTCTGTTTTAAAATCTTTAAAAAAATGCAGCATAGTTTATTTTAAAGCAAGTTTTCTTCTGTAATGCCTCGGTGGCTGAAACTTTTTTTGTCCTTAGTTGTTTTGAGATCGTTGGCTACTTTTCATTTGAAACTGATATTATTACACAAAGTGAAATATTTATTGAAAAAAAAACTATAACTATAATAATTGTTTTCTTTTTTTCCTATAAAAGAAACGCTGGATTTGCTTTATTTAAAATCGTTTTGTTTATCTTTACTAAATAGAGACATTTGGAATGTATTGTATTTATCTTAATTTCTATTTGCATTAATTGTTTTTATATTTATAAATAAAAGTGTTTTATTTCTTTTTGCAACTTTTCTAACAGAACATTTCAGTGACATCTTCGTATCTAAATTTTAATGTTTTGTTATTTTAAGAGTTACAATAAACGGTGGCAGTGATGGGCAATACAACGGCAGGGTTCAAAGTCGTCAGGGTTTATGGCCTTCAATAATGCTCGATCGCCCTCTAGCGGTTCATCTGCAACAGAAGAAAAGAGGCACAAGGGCATTTCCACGCATTTATATTTTTCTGAAAACTTTTACATTATTGCGTTACGTAATGTATTTAGTTACATCTATTTTATAAACTATTTTATCAAGGATTTAATTTATCAATTTTAAACATCTGTTTGAAAAACATCTCAATTGTGTCTGTATATAATAAGTTGTCATTTATTAATCTTAATTAAACCCCTACATTTTTCTGACTTTGCTATGCATAGTATTGTATTTATAAAGACATTTATTTCGATTGATACGATGGAGATTGTGTCTGGTTCTTCTATCACTTGGTGCTGAAGGGACAGCGACATCTCAAATGAAATTTCACCGCGTTCTTAAGCGCTAATATTTGCCATTATTTACTTTATCCACACAAATATCTTATAGCACACTTGAATGTTTGTTTAGAGCACACTTTGAGGCTTTAGCTGTTGAGTAAACTACTTAAGAATGTGAGTTCGCACGGCGTCGAAAACAAACAATTATTACTTCCGCTCGGTTTCATGCGCATGCGCAGACCCACGCTTTTTTTATTCAACGACGCGTCATTTTTTCACCAAAGTTGTTTGCCTTATGTTGCTCTTTCTTGAAGGTAAGAGATAAAACAATTTTTATTAATTGTGTAATTTGAATTTAAATATCTTAATCATCATATAACGTAGATCAAGTAGACATGTCACGTTTAAATGGGTCAAACACTGTGGTCTGGATAGAAATCATGCAAGAGAAGAACGAAGCAGATTAAAAATAGCATAAAACACACGTAAAGTATCAAATAATCTTTAAAAGTTGAAAAACTACATTTTTATACACAGTTAAAAATCAGACAAAGTTTAGTGTAAGTAGCAGACAAAAAATAGTTAGCACTGCATGGAAAATTTGGTTTAAGGATAATCAAGTAGGAGCTAACAAGGAAAGGAAGGTAAATGAAGGCACAAGCTAGGTAATAACATAAAAGGGGTCAAGACACTGAAACATGGCACATGGAAGTGGGAAAAACTAAACAAGCCTTGAGTAACAAATGGATCACATGACTAGCGAAAACAAACCCAACCAAGTCCAGAAAGGAGTACATGGAAATGTGCAAACCAACATGTGACAAGTCATAAATAATGATTATTAACCCCAGTATCAGGGCTTTCAACCACAGAGCCTAGAGTATACGCACATAGACGGCCATGCCCAGATTGACGGAAACCTGGCATTGTTTCATGATAAGGTTGATTTACTGTTGACAAGTACGCTTGGTCATGAAAATCTGACATAATACCAAAAAAAAAATAAAAAATTCTTAGAATACAGGATCGCAAATATCAAGAAGTAAGAAAGTTCCTTTTAAGTTTTGTGCTGTGTGTGGTGAAAAGCTATCAGTTTCATTGTTTTATTATATTTTTACTCAACTTTGAGTAAATTGTCACCTGGTTATTTATAGACTTGTCATGCCTTTCTACTCATAAGACACAAACACCGGTTTACGGTGAGCAAAAGAGTCACAATGTCTTAGTCATGTTTCTGTGTTCAAGGCACGGTAAATTACAGAGAGCAATTGATTTCTGGATTCGTTTCATGATTCATTGAGTCACATTAATTCTGCAGGATGACATGCATGAAATGTGTTGCCTAACACTGATCTGAGACCAGAGCTGATGTATTTTAAGAGTGATAAGAAAAGAAAACGGGTTTGCATATGAAGTCTATGGTGCCTCTACCCCCGTTTATCTTCTAAACAGAAGCTCTTGCTGTTTGTTTAATCTCCAAGTGCCATATTTAGATGTTTTCATGTAAATATCACAGATTTATTAAAACCGTGCAGGATTCAGAGATCTTTCCTCCTAAACAAGGTTCTCCACGCTTGGTTAATAATGCTCAATGAAGTACAGTACAAAGGGAAATTAAATTTCAAAGGCATGGCTGCAAAAGAAAAAAGTGTCGAGCTGGAAGTTAAACTAATGGTGAAAAAAAAAGATGTGAATTAATTTTGCATTTGAGAGAGTATCAGAAATGCCAGAGCTATTTAATCTTGAATTCAACCCCTGACAAACACCGCTGGGGAAACTGGGATATTAATCACGCATTCTTCCATCAGACATCTTAGAAAATATTATAAATTATTAACCGGCCACCAAGAAGATGCTAAATTGACACAATTCAGGCTCAAATCGTAATGATTAAGTAGTAACCGGCCACTTTATTAGGTACGCTAGTTATTGACGCCACTTTCCAATCAGCCAATCGCATTTAGCTGTCCAATGCATTTAGGTATGTAGACATGATCAAGACGATCCACTGCTGTTTTTTAAGTGACTTTGAATGTGGCATGAGTATTTCAGAAACTGCTGATCTACTGGGATTTTCGGGTTTATAGAGAAGGGTCCGAAAAAGAGTGGCAGTTCTGTGGCCGTAAATGCTTTGTTGATGCCAGAGATCAGAGAAGATTGGTTTAAGTTGATATTGAGTGGATAATTTATTGACACACAAGGTAAACCTAATAAAGTGGCTGGTGCATCTATATGAAATTACGATTTTTTTTAATGCTTTTAAAGTTAAAATATTGAGTTTCAGACTGATATTTTTGCATTGAATGAGAGGAACAGGGTGCAAGACCTAAAGGTTGTGACTGTTTCTTGTTCAAAAATTGTAGGTTATGCAAAGAAAGCACATTTGTATAATAAAATTGTTTTTTTTTTTATTTTATTTCACAAGTCTTATCAGTGTGGAATAACAGAGGTTAGTAACCGATTGTATTATTTTTTTTTTTTGTCAGATGAAACCCCACTTTAATTCCCGCAGAGTGCTATTACTTAAAGTGGATGTAGCACAAATTATAAACGTGGAGCGTTCACTCACTGGTGATTTATTTAGAAAATCAATTCTTGAAAAAGGAATTAAATGCATTAAACCTCACTTTGTACTTGGTGTAACGGTGACCTCCAGGTTTGCACACATTGCAGATCCTCTCTAAGTTAATAAATTAAAGTTGAAAGTGACCTCACATTCTGAAATGCTACTGTTTTGTTCATATCGTCACTATCTTACTTGAACACTTGTACTTAGTTCCCCTCTGAGTTATTCAGATGTTCCCTGGCAAATTTAAGCTGGGCATGTGTATGTGGTTTCCTGCTCAGAAGGATTCCAATGCTTCACATCATATTGTGTAACCAGTTCTTTTCTTGGTGACTAGTCCCAGGTGCCTTGAGATTATTTACATCTTCTTGTGTCGTTCTGGACAAACTAGTTTGAAATTGGAGATATGTTTTTTGTAATTATGTTGAAATCGTTACGTTTGGCTTATAATTTCTTTCTGAACACAACAGAATTTTGCGGGAGTCTCCACAATCTGTTTTCCCCATTGAGCTGGGTCTGTTTTGATATACGAGTAGGAAAAGTTTGCTGCAGGTGACGGGCTAAGGTCATGGTTATGTTATTGAACTCAGTGCCAGGCAAGTATGCAGGGAGCGAGAGAAGGACTTGGAACAAAAGCAGATTCACCCGCTAGGCAGCATATGCCTCTGCACTGCCATTCCCTACAGGCCTACAGCACACATCCAGTCAGATCTGAGGCTCCGCGGCCAATAAAAGAGCTTTCTGTACTCGATTCCACACACCACAGATCTCACAGTATAAAGTACACGCTCCATTGTATGCCGTAAAGAAGGACAAACTGTTATTGTAGGCTCCCCATAGAATTCAAACGCAGAGGTTTTCGGTTTGTCACTTATTGTGTCAACAAGAGAGTTAAATATAAAGTGAGGCGCTGAGGGGATTTTGCTGAAGACCTAAATTATTTATTATTACACTGATGGTTTATTGTAAAGATGTGTATTTTTATCTTATCTGACTTACAGAAACTTTAGCTTTTAAAACATATTCTAGTCATTCTAGTCAACAGAATAAATTGTTAAAAAATAAATAGTCTGTCTCTTACAGTAGAAATGCACCTAAGTGGTTTCTAAGTGGAAGAATTTGCAAAATCACAGGGGGGTCAAATACTTTTGGACGTCACTGGCCACTTTATTAGGTACATCTCATTAGGTTGGCTCTGAATGTGTTCAAAAGTAAATATTATTGACTGTCAGAATGCATATAAGAGGAATATATTTTAGGTATTCCATCCTGGCCTTTTTGGAGAGTAAAAAAGCCTTTAGTGTCGCGCATATTTACAAAAAGGTGTGTGTTGGGTACATTTTGAGTCTTGTTTTCTCTTATGGATGCCTTCAAAAACTCTTCACTTGATTATAGCAAGTATTATTGACTGTCAGAATATAAAAGGTAGGAATAGTTTTTTTTTTCATTTTTCTATCCCGAACTTCTTAAACACATTGTATTTGAGGGGCACCTTGGTACATTTCCGATTTGGGCACCCATTTGGTCTGCAGCGGTACCATGTCATGCCAAAGGCACTCTATTGGATTGGGATCTTGTGGCTGTAGAGGCTATTTGCGTACAGTGAACTCATCGAAACCAGTCTGAGATGAGTCACGCTTTATGACATGGAGCGTTATCCAGCGGAATGTAACCACCAGAAGATTGACCGTTCCCTCAGATTGGTCACAGAGGGATGGACATGGTCGGCAACAATACTCAGGTCAGCTGTGGGTTGATGCTAAAGGGGACAAAGTGTGCCAAAAAATACCCCCCACAGCATAACGCCACCACCACCAGTAAGGATGGACCATGCTTTCATGTTATTGGCGCTAAATTCTGACCCTTCCTTCCGAATGTTGCAGCAGAAATTGAGACTCCAATTTCGGTGAGCCTTTGTGAATTCTAGCCCTGGTTTCCTGCTCTTCGCTGACAGGAGTGGCACCCGGTGTGGTCTTCAGCTGATGTAACCCATCCGCCTCAATGAGCGACGTGTCAGAGATGCTTTTCTCATTATATGAGTTACTCTCGGCTTTCTATCCGCTCGAACCCGTCTGAACTTTCTTCTCTAATCTCTGACAATTATTTACCCTAGAGATGGGTGAAATTCCGAGTAGATCAGCAGTTTCTAAAATCACCTTTCTTCTTCATTCTGATGCCTTGTTTGAACTGCAGCATTGAATATGTCTAAATGTGATTGGCTGATTAGAAACATGCATTAACAAGCAATTGGACCGGTGTACCTAATAAAGTGGCCAGTGAGTGTATATTTTACCGGCTTTCAAAGGCATTTGTGTGATATATCATGAAACAAAGATAACCTGTGTTTCTGTCTCCATAGCCAAGGGGATATCACAAGTGGAAGAAAAAAAAAAGTTTTTCAAGTGATTTAATACATAATAAGAAAATAAAACGCCATAAACACTGCAGATAATTAACATATTTACAATTTAGTCTCAAAGTTTCCAAGCTAAATTTCCCCTCCGTCCCTAGCTCCGCTGTGACCTTAAACACAATGGGGATCCCTTGCAGCCGCAAGAATCGATTAATTACACAAATATGTGATCATTCATGTTAGATGCATTTGCTTGTGTAATCGGTGATGCATTGAGTTTACCGTGATGAAGAATTCTGTCTGATGCCATAACTCTCGCTTGTATAACCTCTATTTATGTGGAGTCTTAACCTCTTTGTGTCAACTGCTCATCCATTCCTCCACCTTCAAAGTATGATTCATTCAAAACAACAGATTATTTTTATATACTTGTTTTCTTGACAAATAATTAGATTCTTTAAAATTATGTTTTTTCATGTTTAAAATTAAGTTCTTGCATACAACATAAATCATTTTTAATATCCGCAAAGCTAAACTGGAGTCTAGGTGTGCAGTGCCAAAGTGAGCTCATGCTGAAAGCTTATCGGCTGTAGAAGACCTTCTGGTTGCAGCGTTATCAGCATATGGGACTTCTGATCCTATCACTCACATTTACCTCCAACACCAACTGTGCATCTGTTCCCGCCATGCTGCATATCCAGCACACCGCTCAGCTCTGCGCAGCCAGATGTGCCACAGCTTAACCACACACTCATACGTACATGATCTGAAGTAGCCACCGAATCAAAGTGAATTGGGCTGTAATGGTGTTTAAATAGTCGGATGACATTGTATTATTTTGATGGTGGTCATCCTAAATGCTAAAATTCTTTATTTCTTTAAAGTATTCAAATGATTGGATTTAGAGGTTAAAAGGATCTTACTATTTTTCAAAACTATTCAGCCATTTTCCAGATCCGACGATAGCACGTTTAGCCTAGCTTAGCATAGATCATTGAATCTGATTAGACCAGTAGCATTTAAAATCTATGTATTCATTGTGTCAGTTTTATATTGTGAACCTGACTCTTTTAGAGTTACATGGTGTTGTAACCTTTTTTTTGCAAACTTTTTTTACGTGTGCGCTAGGGCTGCAACAAACGATTATTTTGGTAATCGATTAATCTATCGATTATTAGAGCGATTATTCGATTAGTCATCGATTATTTCAATGATTAATCAGTAGCCTTTGAGCGATTATTCTGCTTTTTCAACTAGTTAAAATAATGAGTTACAAATATTCTAACTAATAAATAAAATAAGAAAATAACTTCAGCTTTTGAAATATTTGTTTTCTTTAAGTTTTCTGATTTTGTTACACTCAAATTACACACAAATGCTCTCATAGCAATGTTTACATGTTTTATTCTAATTCAATAGAAATAAATAAATAATCAGCTGCATTACAGACAAAAAGAAAGTTAAATGTGAACATATCTTGACAGCAGCATTAATAATTGTTGGTTTACCACTCGTTTTAGTTCATCAAAAGTAATATCCCAGGGAAATACACAGTTATGAAACTAGATATTTGGAGGGTGATGATCTAATAAATCTTAAAAAAATCTGGCAACATTTCAAAATGTAAGAAACAAATAAAGATAAGTTTAGAATCAGCATAAGATAATGAATGGTGTGAGAAAGAAATGCTTTAGTGTGTCTCCATTTTATTTCTATTTTTGACTCTTAAAGCTATTAAAATTAACTTTCTCCATTGTGGGACAAGTTTTTTTTCCCATTATGTGAATGGATCTATAAAGCTTTTTATTTTATATCAACAATTTTTTTACTTTGTTTAATCCTTTTTACGTTAAATGTTAATTATTCTAATGAATACACAAATAAAATATAAACATCTAAAGTTTGTATAATGCTGTACATTCATAAATTATTAAAATATTCAATGCTGTAAGCAACTTAGGCGATTGCATTCTTTTGAAACTTTTTAAACAATATTTATAGTTGATCAATGTGTTACAAGTAAATTTGACATCTACGCGGGATATAAGCAAAATAAAAATCAAAACGTCTTCACGAGTAAACATTTTATGTGAACTCTCATTGGTTTAAGGTGCGTTCGACTTCATGTGGCGCTGCGCAGACCGATCGGCGGCTGACTTGAAGTAGTGCATGCCGGTTAGAAATTCTGTCCGACTTGAACCGGCGCTGACGTCACGTGACGTTTACGTGTGGCATCAAAGTAACGCGAGAGCGTTTCGATAACAGCCGGCTTGCTCAGCCAGAGCAGCGTTTTAGGAGCGACTGCGCCAGGATATGATGACGTCACAGCTTCTCATGATTGGCCACATTCACCACATGACGATGATCACGCGTGTTTCGTGCTTCAATCTATACAATTGCATAACAAATCAATTTGCATGCCATTTCGTAAATAGTTTACGATCTTTTGACTGCATTACATTTTTTCCCTTGAATTATTGTTATTGGATTTGTGCATAAGTTTATTATTGTCCTTTTTTCATACAGACCACCTATAGTATTCAGCTGCATATTTGAGTAATATTTTTTATGGAATTACTAAAATGTCAGTAATTTAATGTAATGTGGTCAACATTGATGCTGAAATCTGTAGTAGCTGCTTCACCTGCATGTGCTGCATTGTGCTAGTGTGCATTGTCAATTGAAAAATACAACATTCAGATCACTTTTATACACTGGTATAAATTATAATAAAGACATATACATTGTGCTTGTGCATCTATGATTTTTTTTGGTGGTTTTTCTAACCTGCATTTAGCTAACTGAAGGTAAGAGTTAAATGTAAAAAAAATACATACCACAGAACACAACATAACTACAAAATTATACTACATAACTACAATCTGAACCAAACTCAAAGGTCATTCATGTTAAATGTTTTTAGTTTATTAAAACTTGTTTATGCCATAGATATCACATACATTCTAGACCACAAAAATTACAAACAGACAACCACTTAAATCAGACAAATTGAAATCTGTTAAGTGTTAATCTGTTAAGCGCACATATATGTTCATTCTGCTGCATTTCTTCCAACAGAAAAGGTATTTCTATAACTTCCAGTTCATCTGCGACAAAGTAGGCAAACGTCATGTTTCAGGAAGCAACGAGATTCTAACGTGTCCGACTTGACGGCTCCGTTTTCAGCTCCTCCCCGGCTACTTTCGGCTAATCTCGACGATCGGTCTGCGCAGCGCTGCATGAGCTCGAACGCACCTTTAGTCTGTGTAATCACGTGATTGAATGCGCGTTCACGCAGAGGGGAGTCGAAAAATGGCACAACACCGGGATGCTTCCTCTTTAAGTGCTCAAACAAGCAAGGGTAAGAGGGTAAAACTTTCCCAAACCTTACTCGTTCGGATTCGTTTGCACTTCGTCATAATTCGTGCTGATTTTTTTCTACTGCAGTAGCATTCGTGAGGGCTGCATTACACTCAAACGCTACAGCGCCGTAGCGCTCAAATCGCGACACGTGACCCTTACATTAGGTCACATGACATCAAACGACTCTTCGACAACAAAAATATTTGTTGACAATTTTTTATTGACGACTAATCGTTTCAGCCCTAGTGTGCGCCCTCGCGTGTGATTATAATGCAACATTTGGTATAGACCTATCAAGGGAAGTAGCATACATAACAAATTGAGTACCATTCAACCACTTTATATTTAAATACTGGTTTAATCATATTCAACAGCCATGTTTCCATCTAAATTTGCAAAACTGGAATATTGCATAAATGTTTGCAAATAAAGCACCGTTTCCATTGAACGAGTCCAAGGAAACGAAATCATCACTTCCTCATAAACGGGTGCCAGATATAAAAAGAAAAATGACTCAGTGTTAGCATGACTTATCTTGCTTCGTATGTAGGCGAAAGGTAAAAAAAGACATTGCATTGGGATTTCTTCGTTAAATGCGTTTCCATCGTAGTTCATTGCACATTTTTTTATCGGATAAAAAGTGTATCCTACTCAGTTGTGTGTATCCTGTTTTTAAACTACAGTTAGGACTGAAGCACCTATGTTTGCAGACTGCATTTGGGAAAGAATGAACAACTTTCAAAAAATGGCGCCTGTTCCATGTTTCCATCCAAAGATGCGAATTAAATTTATTCGCAAAACTGGAACGTCGCATAGAACTGTTTGTGACTAAAGCACCGTTTTCATCAAGCGAGTCCAAGTGTACAAAATTGTCACTTCCTGTTTAACTGGCGGCAAAAAATCAAAAGAAAAATTAACGTTGCTGCGCTAGAAGTCCTTTTTTCATACATAATCGCTCATGTCGTCTTGCTTTCGGAGGCGGGAGACTGCTCTTTGGGAACGCAGACGTTCAAGACGCTCTGGCAGGTGATGATTCCGATCCACTTTGATAACAGACTTTAGGAATTGTGGAATGACCAATGCAACATTTCAGATGTCACGCAATTAAATCGTTGTTGGTTAGTCCAGTAATGCCGACTTATCGCGCCCCGGTTCCAACAGAAAAACGCATTGCGCCGTATACATACAGAGTTATGTGGGAAACATTTGCGATTTATTTGGTAAATGCGTTTCCATTTTAGTTTCCGCATATTTTTCCTGGATTGGGAATTTTTTGGGATATTCTATCGCTACATATACCACAGTCAAATGTCAATTATGGCTGCGTCCTACCAAAACATCACCAGGTGAATTGGAACCCGGTGGTAAGAAGTGCACTAACAATACGGGGGACTGTAAATATAACATTTTTCATGAGCAGTTTTTGAAGGAGGGGTACAAGTAATATTTTTTTAATATCTGATTTGAGTTAGATAAGTGGGTGTGGCAAAATGGCGCTATAACGCCACCTAATGTGTTTCAGGCTATGGTGCACTAAGAGTTTGTTGTAGTCGAATGAAATTGGTACACATGTGTAGGGTACCAAGACTTGAATATAAATAATATGGATTGCGTTTCCAGCTATTTCTCAAAAACCTCTTAAAATGGTCATTTTCACGTCATACTTCCACCAACTCTAAGATTTTATTTGTTCATTTCTAAATGGAATTTTATGGATTTGGTCTCAATTGCGAAGCTTTTTAGAAGTCGTTGAATGGTTATTGTTTGGCGGTGTGCTGAATTTCGATGTTTCGTCATGAAGCAAGAAGTTGTTATAACTCAGGCACAATACCCGGGCGTGATCGAATGTCTGATCACGTTTGAAATTTTATCAGTCCATGACTGAGCACTTATACAGTTTATACTTTTGGTTATAGTGCCACCAGGTGGCCAGAGGAAATACAACATTTAACATTGATGAGATTGTCATATGTCAAATTTTCACATATGATAAGAATATTGGCCACAAATATTCCAAAGAATATTCAGACTCATTCACAGCGCCACCTGGAGGTCATGTCAATTTTTTATATGGTTTGCATTGTTTAATTTGTCCGTGTTGTTCAGTAATTTTGGTGCGAAACCCCTTTGACTGCTGCTTGCAGCTTTCTTTTTGATTATCTTTCAAATTTACCAAAAAAAATAACTTTTACGGCAACTCTTTTAGAAAGATTTTTGTGTATCTATAATATTTGGAACCAGAAATGCTTCATACTTTATTGTTTTTAAGAAGAATTAATTTCCACCAAGGTTTATAATTGTTTCTCTAACAGATAAAAGTTGCCAGTGAGCTGCACATAACTCAAGATGATTTTTTGACGAATGGTTGATGATTATAAAAGGTGCTTATAATTGAAAGCTGCCACACTTTTACCTGAAATCTCGAGGATTTCTCAGCGTGTGCTTGTTGTCCTCGTAGTGTAACTCTCCATTGATCAGTGATCACGGGAGCTCAACAGCTGAGCGAGTACTTGATGTTTTTTTTGTTTTTTTTTTTCATGAAAGCACATATGTTGCTTCCACCCTGGTTCCCAGCTGTAGGCCTTTGTATCACCGCGAGCCCGACAACTCTTTACAGGTTCCTCTGTCAGGTAATAACCAGCAGCCTCCAACTCCCCTACAGCTGGCTGTGAGGCAAGATGGATTAGCCTTTGATTTGCTGCAAGCAGGAGATGATTTCCTTTGTCCATCTCCATGTTTTTCAACACACTAAGTCTAATGATTTCTCGGTTTCAAAGGAACTCGTGAGATTTGTTCCTGATGGGCTTTATTGCAGAGCCAGATTCATTATAGGCTGTAAACAGAGACATGCTCTCTCTCGTCAGCAGAAGACTGTGCTGAGCATATTGTAAGCTTTTGATGCTTTTGTGAGCAGGTGTTCAAGGAGGCATGCGTTTGCATCTTCAAATGTAGATGCTCATGGAAAATTCAAGCTGGTGCAGTCTGAATGAATTATCAACTTTACTTTTTAACTTGTAGTTCACGGTTCATGGTTCTGTTGATCTTCACAAGTTTACGGAGCAGTTTACGCTTGTTTAAGGAGAAAAAAACGAATTGGTGAAATATGTTTGGATTGATGAGTTTTACTGTACAACCAAATAGTTTACCTAAGTACAAAATTGTTTTATAAGTTCATAACATATGGCTTGAGACTGTATTAAAATATCTACTTTACTCCAATCTCCACTTTACAAAACAGAACTAATGTACGATGTCTGTGATGAACGTAAAAAGTCACTTTTCAATAAAAAAGCAAACGCTACAGTTTAACCCTTTAAAATCTGGGGCCTTCTTTCTTTGAAATAATTTTTTTGTGCTTGATTTTGAATATAACCCCTCCTTCTTTTTTACAAATATTGTTTTCATTATGTTACACAATAATTCCGCAACAAACTTGAAATTTCAATAAAAACACAAGTATTTAATAATTTAAAAATTATTAAATCTTAAATCTCAAATCTTTTATTGAGTCTTAAATCTTTACGAACAGATTTTGTTTTATAAAAAAAGTAAAAGTGATAAGACTTGTCAATTATCAAAAAAGCAGGCAAAACTCTCCTGAACCTTACACACTGTTCCAAGCAGAATTTTGAAAAACACAAGTCAAATTACAAGTCTTGTATTTCCAAGTGTTATTCCTTCTTTTCACCACTAGATGGCACTGATGGCATCGATTTGGGAACTTTAAAATGAAACTGAAAGACAACACAAATTTTCTCACATTTTAAATTGAAGTACCTCTCAAATTTCAATGTTTGTATAAAATAAGATAAAAAAAATCAAAGCTATTTTTGGAACCCACACATTATGTTTGAAATTAAAGTTAAACAATAGGTTGGTTGCATCATTCCTACTTTATTCAAAACAGCTGCTGTGATTGGCAAACACACCTCAGGGTTAAAGTATTATGCAACATTTTGTTAAATATTGTTAGGCATACCAACAAAGAAACAACTCACAAACACAAATTTATTGTTTAAATAAACTACAAACAAAAAATAAATAAATCAAAGCATGGATATGTTTAATATCTGGCAACCCAACTCAACTCTTCTAAGAGAGAAATAATTTCATGCATAAATAAATATATATATATATATATAAATTCACTTCAAAAATGATTCAAAAGTAATAAATACATTTATAAAATGCATGTCTTTCTACAGTTTACCACATTTACGGTTAAATTGTTAACCACATTTCCTTTTTAATTCACTTATTTCCATGTTTCTTTATTTATATGTCAGTGACCTGCATCTGTGTTTCACAGTGGGGTTGGTGTTCCATTCATGTTGCCTTCTTTTCAAATGTACTATTTATGGTTGTGGCCAAAAAGTAAAATTTTGTTCTCATTATGCCAAATATCTTTGTTTTAGAAGTTTGAAGTTCTGAGGATTAAACATGGTTTTTAATGGCTTCACCAAACCCCTAACTCTGAGCGGAATTAATTATTTCACTTAATCATTTATATTTTCAAAAAATGGGAAGAAATCAGAAAATCTCTGTGTTTCTGATATGTTTTACTTTGCTTTAATCAGTGCCCAGGAGGTGAGAAATAAAGCTGGGAACAACGATACATTCACTTTGCTGCACTTCCTCAAACATTATTCCCTCCATTGATGCTCCTCATTTTAAATCTATTTCTAGATGCTTGACATGCCAACAGCGGAAGAGTGACTAATGCTGGTTCACCATACATCAGAGGATACATAAAGGCCTTCTTTTCCTTCTCCTTTCCCTTCATTCCTCTACGTCTCTTACAGAGTTAAATGAGTGAGTGAGCGTGCAGCGGCTGAGGGTTCACTTGGTCACTGCAGAAACAGGGGTGTAATTACCAGATCAGCTTTGCTAAAAATGCAGACAGGGTGTTCGGTGACCTATCATCCACTAATCTGCATAGTGAAGTATAGCTTCATAACTGTAAATTGCTGACTTAATTAAAAGCTGGGACCTTTCTGTCATTTAATTACAGGGAGAAAAGGTTATTGCTTAAACGCAATTTTCCAAATGTGATTTCTTAACAGTTATTAACGGCCTCGCTATCATTTATTGTTTCAGATTTTTCAATTTAGAAATGGCCGCCGCTGACAGAAGTAATGAGTCGAAGGGGGGAAATACTCAATCTCGATAATACACACACTGCGGCCGTTTGTTTCTCACAAGTGAAGCCAGCTGGTGGGGGGCGCTTGAAAATGTCACACGGAGCACGGGCTGTGATTACTTGGGTTTTTACTGTAGCGATTAAACCATAAGTGGAGTTTTGAAGAGAAGTTCATTAACATTTCTCAAATGAAGGAAATTGGGCTTTAGTTAGATTTGTATAGAGATGTAGAGGGGGGAAATGGGCTCGTGGATTATGGCGAGCCATTTTTCCTTCATTAAATCTTTTCTGCTGAGTGTCAATAAGTTTGCGAGCAAAAAAATACATATTTTATTCCTTTTAGACAAAAAAACTCCCTCTAGACAGGTAAAGCTAGTCATCAAACTTTGCCAAAACATACAAACTAAAAAATGTAATCAACCAGGTACCACTAAAGAAATTTTGTAAAATTCTGCAATTCTAAAATCTCATAGAACCTTCAAACTCACAAAACTTGTGGAGTTTACCAGTGCAAGGGCATATCAATAAGTATTTGAACCCCAAGCTCTAGAATGGGTTAAATATTTACCATTGACTTAAAATTGCCATTATACACTGACAGCTCCCTAGCAACCAAACTGTTGACCCTAGCAACTATATTTTGGTTTGTGATAGAGATGTGGGGGTTGGTTTAAATAACTTATAGTGTCAACATTGACAAAGGCAATATTGTATTAGGTCACTGACCCCTCCATAGCAACCAGGCTGTTTACCATAGCAACCGACTTGTCATTTCTCTGTCTCAGCTTTGGAAACGTATTGAGAAATGGGGGTTGGTGTATATAACTCATTGTGACATTGGCTTTAAACAGTTTGTGTGCTAACTCCCCATTTATACCCATAACAATAATGTTTATATGACTAGCAACTTGGCCTATACATCAGAAGTACCCAGACGTTTTTTTCATTAATATTATAGTGTGTACTACAAACTTGAATAAATGTATAACCAAGAGGTTCCAAAAACCTCTACTGTTCTCTGATATTAATAGTCATCGCTTGATGGCAGCCTTTAGTCATTGTCTCTAGCATGTCTCTTGAGGAATAACACCCCAGATTTGTTGGTCTTGTGGCAAAAACTCTGGAGTTTAGTGTGCCACAAAGATTTTTTATTGGGTTCAAGCCAGAGCTTTGTGCGAGTCACTCAAATTGCCTCACTGGCTCATTTTGAGGTATTTCTTTACCCGAATTCAGGTGTGCTTTGAAATATCGTCACACTGGAAGACCCACATTTCTTTCTCACATTACCTTCAACACTGATAGATTTCCCAGTACTGCAATGAAAAACATCCCCAAAGAATTATGCTCCTACCACCATATTTCACTGTGGGAATGGTGTTCTTTTGGCTAATTTTCACTCAGTCCTTCACTAGTGTGTTCTTGGGTCTTTAGAAACCTTGCTCACTAGTTTTCTTTCCTAAATCTAATCTTTTTTTGTTGTTGGTAACATTGTCAGTGCGTGTTATTTATTGCTGTTTTTTAAATGCGATTTAAATGCTCACATTGGGCAATTTTGCAAGTAATTTGATTACAGGTTTTGTTCTAATGCCAAAATAGTTTTTTTTTAGCTTTTGTTAATTTTTTTACTTTCCCTAGAGAAAAAAATATAGTAAAAATTGATGTCTGGTTGAGTTTGCATGTTTGTTAATATACTACTCATGCACTTTTAATCGTACTGTATCAATCAGAATTTAATTACTAGTTCTTTTTTGTTTTAGGTGGAATGGCACATCACTTTTGGATCTAAGTTAATGCACTTGACCTGCCCTGATTTATTCATGCACAACTGACCTCCAAGCTTGATCACATTTTTACTGTACAGATTATATAGAGTACAATCAATTTAATCATCATATGCTTCAGAAGCATTTGATCTGTTCGTTATTTAAAGATCTGGTCAGGGCCAGGTTTGCTCAATATGAGCAATAACAATCTGGCTTGATGAGCAATAAATTATGAATCCAAGTACTGAAGCTGCAAAATGAAAGTAGTCATTGCTGTGCAGTTAATACGCTTTGAAATTGTTTGAGCGTGTGATTATGTGCAGTTGTTGTATTCATATCAAACTGTAATTTACATCAGGTGATTTAAATCTGTATTTGTTTGGCATTTGGCATATCTTCATCTGGCACTCAATAACATATATGAGCTAAATATGGCATGAGAATTGCAGAGGTTTTAACGCAACACATGTAGCATTTTGTAGGTTGGTTGAGACTGAGACTAGTTACAACAGCTAGTTGTTTGAGCCAGATATTTCATTCGGGATGGATTTGATTCAGGGTTTCATATGAAGATCGTCACTGACAGCTCCTTAGCGACCAAACTGTTGACCCTAGCAACCAAATTTTGGTATATGATAGAGATATGGGGGTTGGTTTAAATAACATATAGTGTCAACATTAAATCATGTCAAGGTAACATTGTCATGTCACTGCAACTGACTCAAAAACATAGCTTATAAGTAAAGGTTGGTAAAAAATTGTTGTTTTTCGAAAGAAAATGAAATTTTGAGTACTGTTTGAAGGTTGGTAAACTCAAATTTAATTAATTAGATTTTATCATAAATTTGTGTCAAAGTTAGCTTCTTACTCTGTTTTTATTTAAAACCTCTGGTCACAATTGTGAATTCCTTTAAATGTAGCAATGGAATTTTGGTTTTAATTTACTGATTTTTTTTTAAATTGTGCACTAAATTTATTTCTCTCAATAGCTATTTTTAGGGTTAAATAATAATTTTTCTGTCTTTCTTTTTCCTTTCTCCAGTTTACAATATTTCTGGATTTTTTTGTTCAGATAATGGGAGCATGATATAGAATCAAATATTTAATCAATTTAAACCATTTAATAAGATTTACTTTGATTATTATAAGGCAGTTTTAATTTAACCTTAACCAGTTGTCATTATTGGCATCTTTTACATTTTTTAACACTGTAAAAATGTTAAATGGTCCTTGGCAGCAGGATTATGCTTTTTTAAATATTTAAATTTTTAAACTTCCAATAAAACAGTATATATGTATATGTATATATTTGTACAAATGTATATCAGTATAAACATATAATTAATGTATGTATCAGTCATAATAGTAAATACACAGTTATAAATGCACTTGCAATGCATCATATTTACAGAATTACGGCCATATTATGAATTTTGATGCAAAGTAGCTGAAATTTAGAAAGAAATATGTATTTTAAAAAATAAAGAAAGCAAGAAGATATAAATGTAGACCTGTCCATCCCAAAGCGAAATTTTCAGTTCAGCGATTGTAGAATTGCTGTACAGTTGGAAAATCTCAGATGCTTTGTGCTGAAGTCATTTGGTTTACTCTGTTTACCAATAAATGTTCCACCTGTGCTGTATTTTAACATTGTTGTTAGAGTCTTAGAAACCTGTAACTTTTCAGCCTTTTTTCCTTCCTGCTCCATAATTCTTCATTCTGGACATTTTATAACAATTTTCAGCAATAACTTGATGTTAAAGTGACACGTCTGCTCCAACTAGAAGGCACTCTCCTCTCTAAACACAACTTTTCACTTAATTAAATCACTGATTTAGTGTTTCTTCTCTAGCGGATTCACACACTTCTTCTGCCCCTTCAGCCCTCCCCCCTCGCTCTCATCCTGAAATATTCATGTTGAAAAGAACACATTTATCCAGGCTGCTAACATCATGTCATTGCTGCTATTGTCCGATGTCAACCTCTTAATTATAGCTTCTGATAGCGATACAGTATTCCCTTCATTTCTGTTCATCGCTCAACCTCCCGCTAAAGGTGATTAGCGACGTTTTATGTCATATCGTTCGTCTGTTTGACAGCCAGCTCGAGTGAACTGGATTAGATTGGACAGCCAAATGAGATAGGCCTGAATCAAATTAAAATAGCAGAGATTATACAATCTTTTAATTGCTCTAGCTGAGGTCAGACAAGAACATTACCACATTGTCTTTCCCTAATCTTAACCTGATGTAAATTGACTGTTTAGAAGTAAGTTTTAAAATTTCAGTAGAATGTGTAAAACAGTAGAATTTGCCACTGTAGAGTGGCTTTTCAAATATAATCTTTGTTTACAAAATTAAACAAAGGACGGTCGTTGACATATGGTGGAAAAAAATAGAGGACATAGGGACATGACCCCAGTGACTTAGCCCAGGTGATGGCGGATGGCCTGACTCAAGCTAAGCACCCTGCATGAGATAAGCACATGTGTTTAATGCTGATTTTCCAGTCGTTGCATGTTCTAAATGTGTTGAGGTTCTAAATTTGATTTGGCTAATTTTATACTTTTTTTGTTGGAAAGAAAATGGTGACACAACATCCTGTTGATCGCTGACTGGTCAGTGGTTGAGTTCACTGATTGGCCAGAAAGAATTGTCATTGCAATATTACATTGACATTGTCAGTATAGAAGTTAATACACTTCAATTGATTATTTACTGTGGTTAATAAATAAAAAGTTGGAGAACAAAAAAATTTCAAGGCAACCTACCAAATAGATTTTCTTTTTAGTTTTGAGATCCAACTTTTATTTAAAAAAAAAAAAAAGTGCTCAACATAGTGGTCTCAGAACTCAGGTCGCGTCCTGGCTTTGCAGCCCCTGCAGTTTTCCTATAAAAGCTTATTAAAAGTTAAGCATGTTTGGATGTATTATGTATATATTTATATACATTAAATCATTTAGCGCAGATAGACAGCTAGTGCAGTATTTTTTGTGGTTGCATTTTGCAGACCTTTCACCTGGTCAGGCTTTGAGATTGCGTGTCATGCTCTGAACTAATGCACTTTGGCTTCATATGTCATAAAAACTGCAGAACCCTCTTTAGCATCTTAATTATTCATGGCTGAGAAAACATGTAACTTAGAAAAGCAAGATTACAGCAATCACCCCATGATAAAACAGTTCTGCCCAATTCAGGTAAAGTGTTCACACAGAGCTGAAATCTATAAAGGAAGATGTCAATAAAATATTCAGTCTATTTTGACAAGTCAGCATCATCTAGTTTATGCATTGAGACAAACATGTCATAACGATGTGTCGCACCATTTCGACATGAGAAATCTGATTTACCAGCTTGCATTGTGTAATTTTGTAACTGCTTTTGAATACAATTTCCATTTGATCAACTCTTCATCTTCTCGTATCATAACCACTCTCCTCTTAACAGGCACAAATTCCCCATAATCTGCTCTCTGTCTTTCCTTTCTTCCTCCTTGTCTAAAAAATCATGTATTTGAAAGTCATGTTGCTGTGGAAACATGCAAATCGTTCCTGATTTCAACCAATGATTAGCGCCACTCCCTATATGGGGATTATGTATAGGGCACTATTAAAACAGTTTTAATAAGTAAACATCTTGTTTTACAGTACTCAGGCTGTTCATATCTGTTACTTAATGTGTTGAATCTATCTCAGGACATTTAAAAGTTTGAGTTCCATTTCTTATTTCTTAGCTGTCATGATGCTAAATATAAGAATATTTTACAGTAGCATTTGAAAGTTATTCCATTCTAAACTAGTCTTTTTTTTTTTTTTAGGGGGGGGGGGGGGTCTTTAAGTGTCATTGTGTGCTGAGGCCAATTTGAAAACACATTTATCTTTTTACTTCTGCCCCCGCGACCCAGCCCCGGATAAGCGGAAGAAGATGGATGGATGGATCTTTTTTTTCTCTTAGAGATGCGTTCAAAAACTCTTATAGCAAGTTATTTTGACTGTCAGAATCCAAAATGTAAGAATATTTTACATTAGCTCATTAGTTTCATGTTGAACTTAGTTTTTTTGGGGGTAAAAAATATACATTTAGTGAAAGTGTGTTGGACTCATCTTAAGATTATATTTTTTTTTTTCTTATGGATGCATCAAAATTTTTTTACTTCATTATAGTAAGTATTTTTGACTGTCAGAATACAAAATATAAGAATATTCTACTGGAATATGTTTGAGTTTTTCTACCCTAAACTTGTTTTTGTTTGTTTTGTTTTATTTTTTGTTGGCCACAAATTGTGGGTTACCACAGTATGAGTAGGGCTCCCATTTGTAATACTGTCAAGTTTTAGCTGTCTTCAGGACTACAGTTTTCTCAGAAGGCAGTTTTTTTGTCTTTTGGTGCATTCCTTTGTTGACCTTATTTGACCAACAATGCTCACTCAGCTTCTGTCAGAGTATGAAAGCACATTGATATGAGTTTTTCAAAGGCGTCCATTTAAACTAACCACGTTGTTTTTCAATATTCTTACGAAATGTTTTTCACAAACGTCTTTGGCAGATAAATCACAATGCCAGTGTTTATGAAGGAACTCTACTATGTTCAATGTATTGAGAAAATCAAACCTGAAACTTAACGGTACTCTTGTCAACCCATGCATGACAACGAAAATAAACAAAACCATTCACAGAGTAGTGAATTAATATGTTACTTTTTAGATTGGCTCTCCTGTTTGTTGAACGGTTGGCATTCAAACAATGTATTTAGTCCATTTTAAGAGGGAAAATCACAAACACTTCTAGTTCTATGTGGAATCTCTTGTGGGTGAATTGAGAATCGTGAGTCATTTTTTTGTCTCCCATTTTCTGAGTTATTAGCTTGCTCCCACCTAATTAGGATTATCTTTAATTTGCAGGATTACAATTAATAGCTTACTGCAGGTAAGTGATTAAGAGTTACCTGGTAATGACCCTGGCAGACTAACTACAGGAGGAGGAGGAGAAATGATGACAGTTCCTCAAACTCAGCATGTCAGGCCACAATTTAAGATGGCCGATGTGAAACGCTCCCCACGAGCCCGCTATACAATGGAGGTGTACACTCTCCCTCTCTGTAATTAAGGTTCATTGAGTGAAATTACCTTCCAATAATTAGTGGGTTGCTGTCAGCGTTTGTTACAGTGTGACAAGCCTATGTCTTCTCGGTTAGGTCTGGTGGCCTTCACCTCAGGAGATAGATGTCTGTCAGAATTGCACAGTGTGACGAGGAGCTGTGTGTCTGACATGCAGAGGGGGATCACACTCCTCTGAATCTGTTGAATATTGGACGGAATTGATCATATTTTGGGATCAAATAATGCTTTAGTCTCCTACAGAACTACAGAACTGATATTTTATTTGTTGGCATCAAAATTTGATGTATTGGAATAAAATGTCACATGAGCAACCAACCCGTTATTCTTTCTTTATCTATTATTCTTCTTCAGTTTGTTCTACCTTTAATCCATGAATCCTTACATCCATTCTTCTGTCAGTGTTTTCCCATTAATCCACCCATCAATCATTCTTTCATTTAAAGGCTCCTTAATTCTGGTCTTCTTAAGAAGTTTTCTATATTTTTCGATATTTTTCATTCTTGTGTCTAGTTTATCTATCCATCCATCCGTCTGTTTATCCGCCCACCCGTCCATCAATCCTTCCATCCATTCATTTGTCTGTCCATCCATCCAGCCACCAATCCGTTCATTTATCAGTTTCTCCATCCAACCAGCCATCCATCTGTCCGCCCATTCAACCGTCAATTCGTCCATTCATCCATGAATCCATGGGTCCATCCAACCAGCCGTCTTATCCATCCATCCGTCCATCCATCCAGCAGTCTTTCCATTAATACAGGCATCAATACTGCCATCCATCTATCCACCAGTCCATCCATCCAGCCACCCATCCATCCATTCATCCGTTAATTCATCCCTCAATCAGTCTGTCCATTAAAACAGGCATCAATACTTCCATCCATCTATCCAGCCTCCCATCAGTTTCTCCATCCAATCGGCCATCCATCCCTTTATCCATCCATTCATTCTTATGTCCATCTACCCATCCATCAGTCCATCCATTTTTCCGTCCGTCCAGCCAGTCATCTATAAATCCATCCATTCATCAATCCCTCCATCCATCCATTCATCCACGTGATTGGGGTTATCAGGTGCCCCCCCCCCTTCCTCAACCTGTCATTGATTAAGACCCACAAGCACTGTTTACCCCCGTATGCACCAGTATACCCAGTGTCCTAGGTTCACCTCCTCCATGGATACCCTGAACGGCATCCTTCTCTCTGAATGAGGCCTAACCCTGAGCGTAAACCGCCTTTCTCCACTTGTTACCATGCGTAAATCCCCAAGCACCTACCCCTACTGGAAAAGCTTCAGCTGCAATATTTATTGTATGTCCATAATAACGAGCTCCATGTGCATGATGGTGTCAGTTGTTTAAATGGTTGTTAAACTCCCATCATACCACAGATACGTACATACCTACCCATGTTATTTGAACACTAAACCAACCTGTAAGCTGCAACACGATGCCATTTGTGCAGCACAGAAAGCTGCTGACAGCGGCACTGCTGAGAGGTTCATGGTAACTCCTGCGTGAGTGCCACCGGTCCAAATGACCAAAAAGATGTTTTCATACAGGAAGAGTTTCTGTCATGTGAATAATGTATGGTCAGAGTGCTTTCAGATGGCCGTGCGGAGGCCCACTGAGAGCCGACCTTTTATGCAGGATGATTCAGGGCAGGAAAGGTTAAAAACACTCGCTTAATTGAACCCCACCAAAGTGGCACTACATTTGTCCAGAAAGCACATATGTGTGCGTGATCTCTGATCACACCCCTGGTGTTCATACATGCAGGGCCACTTGAAAACGACACAGTGCAGATGGTAGCACATTTTTAATTATCTAATAGTGCCTTAAGTGTGTTATTCTGTCATTGCACTCTATTTTATATTATAACTCTTATCATTTTTGTGTTTTTGGTGATGTCCATGAGAGTTATTTTAATGGCTTTAGTAACATTTCATTCTGAGCAATAAAAATGGCCATCACAAATGGGACTTTTTATGTTAATTATTTGGTTTCTTACTGTTTTGTAATTTGAGGCATAAGTCTAATTAATTACTTGATAGTTTTTCCTTTTGTTATCTTGTCTGATAGAATCAAAATAGTTACCTTTCTTAATGAATTAGCATGAATGTTAGATTTAACAAATAAATAAACAAACTTAATCTAGCCACAGGGGTTGCAAGCCAGTGACTTCTGTGCCGGTCCCAAGCCCCGGATAAATAGAGAGGGTTGCGTCAGGAAGGGCATCCGGCGTAAAATATGCCAAAAAACTAAACATGCAAGTCACCAAATCAATTTTCATACCGGATCGGTCGAGGCCCGGGTTAACAACGACCGCCTCCGGTGCTGTTGACTTACAGGGTGCCGGTGGAAATTGGAACCTGGAAAGTTGGAGGTCAGCTCTAGAAAGAAGAGGAATGAAAGTCAGTCGCAGTAAGACAGAATACATGTGTTTGAACGAGAGAGAGGGAAATAGAACAGTGAGGTTACAGGGGGCTGAGGTCAAGAAGGTGCAGGAGTTTAGGTATTTGGGGTCAACAGTCCAGTGTGACGGGGAGTGTGGAAAAGAGGTGAAGAGACGAGTGCAGGCAGGTTGGAGTGGGTGGAGAAAAGTGTCAGGGGTGTTGTGTGACAGAAGAGTGTCAGCAAGAATCAAAGGAAAGGTGTACAGAACAGTAGTGAGAGCAGCTATGATGTATGGGTTGGAGACTGTGGCAGTGAGGAAGAGACAAGAGGCAGAGATGGAAGTAGCAGAGATGAGGATGTTGAGGTTCAGTTTAGGAGTGACGAGGATGGACAAGATTAGGAACGAGCACATCAGAGGGACAGCTCAGGTTGGTTGTTTTGAAGTCAGAGAGGCCAGATTGAGATTGTTTGGACATGTGCAGAGGAGGGATAGTGGTTATGCTGGTAGAAGGATGCTGGAGATGGAGATGCCAGGCAAGAGGTCAAGAGGAAGGCCAAAGACAAGATATATGGATGTGCTGAAAGAGGACATGAAGGTAGTTGGTGCAAGAGTAGAAGATACTGAGGACAGAGTTAGGTGGAAAAGGATGATTCGCTGTGGCGACCCCTAAACTGGGAACAGCCGAAAGGAAAAGAAGATTTGCACAACTTATGCAGAATCTAAATTGCTTTCAGAACCAATATATATTACAAACATTTTCCGCAGTGTGATGATGTCCTGGCTAGAAGTAATGCGACTTTAAGAAAACTTTGGTGACTCATATGTCATTATATTTTATTATGTTATTATTTTTTGTTCTTGAGTACTGATTCAGTCTCTTTGTGTCTGAGTCTTGATTCATGTTCATTTATCTTATGCAAGCTACTGCTTTCTCTGACCTTGGGTACAAGTCCAGTTCACCATTTTTGTTCATTCGTCATGTGCTTTTCTTTTTTCTTTTCTTTCCCTGATCTTGGGCACTGATGTAGTACAATTTAAAGTCAGGTTCACCATTTTTGTTCAATCGTCATGTGTTTTTCTTTTTTTGAGCACTAGATTTTATTTATTTATTTTTTGGAATTTATTGTTAATGCTCCAATGACTTTCATTATAACAGCCTTTTTTGATTGCGATGCAGTGACACCAAATAATCATGCATTCCTGGTTGTTTGAGGACATTCATGTTGGGAAGTGGTAGCATTTGAGATCAAAAAGGTTAAAAACAACCCAGGCCACAATCCCTTTTTTATATTAAAAATAAGTAATTTTGGTTTAATTTTTTCTCCATAATCAGTGAAAATCATGCCAGATCTTGGCAGTTAAAGGGTTAAATTACTATTTAATAAAAAATAAATAAAGGGTAAAATTACAGGGTAAAAAAGTTAGATAAAGAGGTTTATACAAAAACAATTTTTAATTTAGCTGCTTTTAGCAGCCACAAACAACATGAAAGTGTAGTGAAAAGTTCAAAGCATTTTCTTAAAATATGCAAAAAATTATGATTTCTCACCAAAAATATGAAACAACCATGATGAAGTGGCTGAAAACATCCCCAACACCGCACAAGGGATGTATAAAATTCTTCTAAGCCATTAATGACTTCTACAGCAATACATTGACATTCAGTAGTGTATAAAAAGTATATATATATACAATAATAACAAAATACACGGAGGTATGGCTACCCTATGGACTTTGTTGGTGTTAACATGCCTCAACTTAATGGCAATACACACTTAATGGCAATAGAAGTTTTGTGCGACAACGTGACTCGTTTGAAAACGTCTGACTAAACGAGAGGTGCTAACAAAAAAGGAGTTTCGGATTGGTTTTCGCCAAGAGAACGACCAATGAAATATGGCTCTTTAGATGACGTGTTAGGATGTTAAAAAAGCTGCTAGGTGGCTTTTATCTCACGTTTTGATAGCGACCTCGCGCAGGAAACAGGGAAGAAATAGCGTGCCACTCACTAATCATCTCTTTCTCCACATTTTTCCCTGCGATTAGCCACCAATAATGTAAACAGCACGACATCCATGATTTTTTTTCCTCTGTTGTGGTCTTCTTCTGTGTTTTTCGTAAATGCCATCTTCAGGCAGGGAGTATTACTGCAACAATATTTCCTCAACCCAGAAAAAGAGCCCCCTACTGAGAAACCATCTGAAGGTTTGTGTGAATCCTTCAGTTTGGATCGGTGTGTGGAGGCCTTTATTGCTTTAAAGCAATTGCTTAACTGTGCACTTCTGCTCAATTATGGAATAATAACGTGGTGTTTTATCTCAGAAAGTGAGAATCATTGCTTGTGATGCTTGTCTGAGGGGTTGGCTTTGTGTACATTTGTATTTGAGCACACGTGGTTGCCGCTGAGCATGGATCAGATGTGTGCGAGTTCATTTAATGCTGCCTGAGGCCTGTGTTATTTCCCCGTGTAATCCATTTGTGTTGGTTAGCAGGCCAGCAGTGTTAATTAGCTCTAAAGGACTTGCTTGCACATCTCCACCGCCAGCATATGTACGTTTGTCACATGTCACAGTGAATGTGTGAAGCTCAGAGGTCTTCCACAGTTCACCATACGCTTATCTTTTACACAGGCCTGCTCAGTTTAAGATGGGGATCTAATTATTCAGGCGAGGCTAATTTAATGGCCACCGACAGGTCTCATGCGAACGTCTATGTAAATTATGTGGCTCCAATAAAAATTACAGAGTCGGTCTGAGAAGCAAGATAATGTAATAAATTATATTTTAATTTGAATATTAATATTTGAATGTGGCAGCTTCCATATCGGGCAGTTTCTGGGATAATCAGGAAATGGGGATCATTTAGTTGATGGGACTTTAAAGCTGTGAGCGAGGATGATGAGAGAACGAGGGATGGAGGAAGAGAGGGATAGTGCTCTTGGCTAAGAAGATTTAAAACTTTGAGAAAGTCCTTACAAAGCATTTCTGTCGATATATAAGGGAAACAGTTTGTAATGCAATGAGTGACTGAAAAAACAATGTTTTTCTGTGTTTTTCTGTTTACTCCAGGGATGTGTGTCTTTGTAGTGTTGATGCCAATCGTCCTGAGATTCTTGACAAATGAGTTTTAAGATTATATTTGCCAGTGACAGCAGCTGTTTTCACAACCCACAAATTGTTTAATTTAGATTTCAAATATAATGTGTAGGTTTCAAAAAGGTTATTAGTTTTGAAAATGTGCGATTATCTTTCAGTTTCATTTTACAGACCACAAGTCAATGCCATCGGGGCCATCTAGTGGTGAAAAGAAGGGATAACCCTTGGAAGTACAAGACCTGTGAAATGAGTTGTGTTTTTCAAAGTTCTGGCACAAAACAAAGCACAATGGAACAAACAGTGTTTGGAACAGTGTATAAGGTTTAGGAGAGGTTGCTTGACTTTTTTATACAATTTTCCCATTGTTTTGACTTTGTATTTGCATTTTAAGGAGATTGATGGATTTCTAATTCGTCTTAACATTTTTGAATTTTGTTATAAAACAAATCTGTTCATTCATAGTTGTGGTTTTGCAGTAAAAAAATGACACAATTTCATACTCAGAATTGTATTTTTGTACAATATCAGATCTGTTATGGAATTTTTGTGTAATCTAGTTAAAAATGTGAAAAAAGAAGCAGGGGTTGTATTAAAAATGATACTAAGCATTGCCACAAAAACGTTTTAGAGCTGAAAAGTTGGTAAGAAAACACTCAAAGAGTGACTTCTAAGGGTTACACTATGAAGTTGAGTGGTTGGCCACTGTCATATTAATGTGCAGATCATTTCTGTGCTTGTTATAAGGTAATATACATTTGAAATCAAGCTTTGTTGGTGACCTTCCTCGAAACGAAACAAGTTGGTAAGAAGATGATTGAATTAATCTAATGTGTTACTAAAACACAGTGGTGGACAGTAACGAAGTACGAGTAATTCGTTACCGTACTTAAGTAACTGTTTAGTGTATCTGTACTTTACGTGAGTTTGTGACTCTTTATACTTTGACTCAACCACATTTCGAAGTGGAAAACCTTACTTTTTACTCCACTACTTTCCTAAAAGCTGTTGTTTCTTTTTACACAATGTACTGTACATGCGTCACCAGTGACTGGTCAAAATAAGCCGTGTTTCCTGCAGTTTGTGCACTTTACTGTCTAACATGGCTGCTGTCTGCCTGCTTGCTTCTTTTCGCCGTCACGTTCATAGCGCAATGATGCAATAATGAAAGAAGCTCCAGATGTTGAAATTGAGCACCCATGACAATTTTTAAGTCATTCATTTCCACATACTTCAGGGAAATCTTGTGGTGTGTTAGTTTCTGTTTTTGTGTGATTTATGCAAACACGAACATTTGTTTATAGAGTGGACATACAGCTGCGTTGTAAGGAGTCACGTTTAGTAAATTGGAAAAAAAGAAATCCTTTGTAAACTTGAGTTTTTTGTAAGAAATTGCACAGCTCAGCTGTGATGTAGTAAAGGAGCAAGTTGCCATGTGATGAAGAAATAAGATTTCTACATTACTTCAAACACTAAATTGTTAAAGAAACACACTTCTAATGTGGTTTCCCCCCACCCTATTTATCCCTAATCATGTGGTTTCCATTTTAGTAGAATGTGCTTAGGATAATTTCAAAGGATACCAGAAATCACAAATAGAACACATTGTATTTTCAGAGTGGTGTTAGTGGGCTTTTTTCCCCTGTATGACTATAAAGGACAAGACTAGACATTAGAACTACATTTCACCAAATTACTTTTACTTTTGATACTTAAGTAAATTTGAGGTCAAGTACTTTTGCACTTTTACTCAAGATTTAACAATGTTTAAAGGGAGCACTTCCACTTTTACCGGAGTAATAGTTTACACTAGGTACTTTTACTCAAGTACATGGTCTGTGTACTTCGTCCATCACTGGTTAAACGAGTAGAGAAAAGTTGATCCTGAATGTTGTCACCTGCAATCATTCCATTATAAGAGAAGGCCTTTCCTTTTGTAACCGTTACCTGTAAACTCAAAGGCCAAATTTAGATACTGTATATTATATGCTCCTCTCTGTGCAAAGTTTAAGGGTCATTTGTATAATTTTTTAATAAATTCAGATCATTATTGAAGGAAATATATAATAATATATTCCATAGAAGACAGGAGAGGGCTTGAAGTCCAAATATTTACTAAGAGCTTCATGAATAACACATTACAGATATATCTTGGTGAACTAACTGCATTACACAACAGCAACGTGTGAAAAAAAACTCCCGTCGCAATGCGTTAGTTTTCCACACCCCTCCCTGGTGACCTGGTCTCATATATGCTCTTAAAAATGCAAATTAGTTGGGGCGTAGTTCCGTTTGCGTCTGAAGTTTTGGACGTCGTGAGCCGTTCACTTCCTGTAATGGTGGACTGTCTTAATCATCTGCACAGAGAAAAAGGCACTCGGGGTGATAACACAGGTCTATAAAAATATCCTATTGATTTAATTCAAGTAACAAAAGAAATACACAATTATCACTCATTTATTTTTCAGTTTAATATTACACTTAATACTCAAATAATTATAACATAATACACCACATAATTAGAGAAAATGAAACTGTTGGGAGATACCTAAATTATCCTTCAGTGTGAACCTAAAATGTTGTGACTACTTCCATAAAAAAGTAATGAGTTGTTCTATTGTACAAATTGTTAGCTCAGTGGCTGAGGGTGTGGAGCTCAGTGATGGTCAATTGACCCTATGTAGTATTCCGAGATTAAAAGGGATTATTTTTACCTATTTAAAAACCGTTTGTTCCTGGGGATTTCATAGTTGAGTAATACCTCAAAATCTCAACATTTCCAAAATCACGCCTTTTTTCTACCCAAACAAAATAATTGATTTAAGCTTTATTCATATCAATAGCACAACAGCAATTCCACTTCTCCACTGACTAGAGATTCTCATAAGAGATTCGTGAGATATGATAATCCTGTGCTCTGTATATAGGGTCTTCACAAATTTAATAGAGGCCCAGAGGTTATTAAGACACAAATTTAATGTGACCAAGCTGATCATATATTAACCTTAATCTCAATCCATTTGCATTTTCCCGCCTCAACTGAAATGACGGACAGTGGTGAGCTTTTCTCACCCCGTGTGGCCCCACGGTGTAAAATATTAACACATTCACACCAGCAAATTATATTAATGCTTTTTAGACAGCATTTGCATACCATTTCAGACTCCACATTCTACCTAAAATGGAGCGCGTGCTGGAATTATTTATAACCGTTTGTAATGTAATAGCGAGGCTTCGGTTTCAGAGTTCAATAGATAGATGAAGATGAAGCTGTTTTGTTATTTTTCCTCTAGAAAAAAATATCTCTCATTAACATATTCACCACGAGCCGTTCCACCAAATGGATGCCAAGATATCTTTTTTGTACTTGATTCCAATAGTAATTTTAAGTAACTTTAAGTAATGTTTTATTAGATTTATATTAAAGATGGATGCCGTTTTTTGTTGTAACCCTCTTGTTGTACAAGGACTGAGTTTTTAGCAGTGAATTAGCAAATACATGCTAAATGTCTACAGGCTGCATGTGATTATAGAAACAGGAAATTCTGCAAATTTACAAATTTGTGCATTTTTACACTAATTAAATCTCTGAAATAGTTTGAGTAATGGGATGGTATTTTTTAAATGACAACATCCTCACAAAATCACCAAATATGTAAATAAGAAACATGCTCCCATGGTGGTGTAATGATCCAAGTGATGCAGCTACCTGCTGATTTATGGAAATTCCCCAGTTTTTCAGGAGGGGGATGGGTTTGATTAACAGGAATCCAAAAAAAAGCTGGGGACATGATTACCATTTTATTTTATTTATCTAAGATATTAGTGTAAATAAATCTATTGGAAACAAACATTATATATGGATTTATATATCAATGCAAACGAAAGATTCCTTTTAAAGAAAAAAAATGCAATTTTTCGGTGTGTTTTTTTTTTTTGGTTTTGATCAATATTAAAATATTTAAATGTCGATTTAATTTTCTATAAAAATAGTATGTAATGCACTTTGCATAGTAATAAAATGTTGTTATGAATCCATTTTAATGATTATTTATACATTTAAAGTCCCAGGAACAGAAGCGGCACCCATTCAGTGGAATGGCTCTCATGCAATTTTATATATATAGTCTGTGAATGCTTCGGTGCATGCTGTATTTTTTTTAATCGTTCATGTTCCGAATTAAAGGTTTTGTAATCAAAAGACCACTAGGTTTAAGAAAAATAATAATAATAATTTTGTGTAACACCTAATCACCAGAGTCTCCTTGACTTTCCGATTGCCTTACATTTCTAACCATTTTTAAATGAGCATTTTCTTTTCTTTTTTTTCCTATGCCCTCCAATCATTTTTATGTAAAAAAAAACCCAGCATTCACTCATCCATCCATCAATCCAAGTCTGATTTTGGGCTGTAGCTACTAAGATACGCAAGTAGAAAAACCCTGCAAAACTCCAATGGGACTCTAAAGGCTACATAAATAGAACTAAGATCCTGTGTTTTGAGCAGACCTAAGCCTCTAAGTGCCATTAATTACTCTGCTCTATGTTAAAAGTCTCGTGAAAAGTTGACTCCTCCAGGTATAAAGGATTGTCTTGGTTTATTCAAAGGTCTCCAGTCACTTTTTCGACACTAGTCTCTCCTACACAGCAGCAATGGCTTTAAGAGTGGCTCATTTAAAGGTTGTGAACTCATCTGCATCCAGAACAAGCCTTTTCTTCTTACATTATGCATTTCGATCTCACCATTAGCTGCCCAGGCACCTTTTCCTGTGATAGGCACACAATGAGAGCCATATATTTTAATTTAAACACCATAAACCCGTTGAGTGCTTAATTAACTTTTACCATCTTTAGGGGAAGAAAGCCAATTTAGAGACGCTAGCGAGGGTTTGATTTGATATCAAATGGTTGTACATCGCCCGTTCATTTGCTAGGCCTTTTCAGAAGCTGATTAACAGACTGAATTAGAGTGTTGGTAAAATTCATACCCGTTCCCCATGGGAAATCTCCTCTCTCATGCTGCGAGCGTGATTAGCTCCGCTATTGTTTTTATTTAACTGTATTATTTAATGAGCTTTAAGCAGACAAAAAAATGAAAAGAGCTCATTTTCATTAGAATATTAGGCGTATCAGCGTTGTGAAGTGGAAAGCTGCACTAATGTTTTTTTTTTGTTTTTTTTTTTTAAATAGCACCCGCTTTGCTTCGTGAATACAGGTTGATGAGGGAGGATGTCGTTGATTATTTGCATTCTTAATGGTCACTCATTCCTTCTTGTGTTTGCGTGAGTTTCCAAACTGTCTAAGTTTTTAGACTTCAGATAAATTCAATATCTTTAATTTGAATAGTGTGTAACGTAGACTGGTGGCCTATACATGTATACTATATACTAAACTATATATTATACATACACTGGCGGCCTTTACTACATTTTTAGCCAATCTGAGCAGATGTAAAAACACACACACACACACACACACACACACACACACAAAGAAACTCAAAAACACAAAAAAAATTTTGCAACATAAATTATTTTAAAAATGCTAAATAATGTTCCCAACAGAGAGATCTATAAAAACACAAAAATATTACAATATAATGAAATATAAAAAAAAAAAAAAAACACGCAAAAGAAATATTAAAACCACTGAACAATGCTGACAACGTAACACATTTTACAAAAGTAAATGATGTTGACATTTAAAGAAATATAAAAAAAACAAAAATGGTCACAACGTAAAAAAACACAAAAAAAAAAATAAATAATGACGAATAAAAAAAAGGAAAAATACAATACAATGAAATACAAAAACACATATCACAACTGAAATAAAATACTAAAAACGCAAGAACAGCCTGATTTACTTAAGGTCAACAAAGGTATGCACCACAGGACATAAACTCTCTCAAACTTTAAAATAAAACGGCACATTTGTGTATGTTTTTCTTGTATTGTATCATTTATGTATGATTGAATCAGTGGAGATTTTCACAGGTACGACTGTCATCCAAAACTTTTAAAACAATGTTTTATTTTATTTTGTAGACATTGTAGCATGCAGTGCTCAAAGAATGAAGACCAATCACAGATTGATCAGTTTAGCAAAGCATGCAAATAAGCATAAAACCTTAAGTTATGCAGCCACATTATTAAGATATTCAAATTAGGGAGATAAAGAAATATTTGGACCTGAAACTGAGGCACTTGTAACACTCTTATTTTGATTAACTCATCAAGAATCTTTGCTTCACACAATCATTCATTAACAAATCTTAAATGCCAATCATTTCAATTTTTAATCAGACAGTGGAAAATAAAAATAAATTAAAAGTCCTAAAGCTAAAAACGCCAGGGTACTGTTTGATTTGTATTAAAGTGCCCCCATCCACTAGGGGGCAGTTTCTACACTCAGATCATGCCAAATTAAAAAAGAAGAAGTCACTGAGAAGACAGAAGGGCGAGTTTTATATATTTCTTTGTTTCGTTTTGTTTTTTACTTCTTGTACCTAGATTTCTTCCAGTTACGCCACTGCACGTATTTTTGTATCACAACACTCTACCCCACAAAATATTATTAGACCTCTAATTCTTAATACACTTATTTTTTGTGTCATAAAACATATACATTTCTGAGTAAAATATTTGATTTAATGTAGACATAAATATGTTGTTTGTTCAGTGACCAGACTGAAATTGCTGAATAATTACACAGTGCATTAAGTGATCAGATATCAATGCCATTAAAGGATGATTTTCTGAGAGCTCTTTCCCTGTATGGATCACATGATTTCCAAATGGAAATGGAAATGATCTTTAATTAAGAGAGCAAGGCAAACATTTTCATTAAGTCTGCATCACAATGAGCTCTGGGAGTGGAGACAGTCTCTAGAGACAACCTACCCCCTACCCCCCCTTTCCAAGATGAGCTTTTTGTGTCGGCAAAGCACACATGAGGCTTCAGCCCGAAGGCTTGCTCTCTGTCTCTCTCTCCACCGGTTGGAGAGATGTGACTGGGGGTGGAAGTAGAGGTCCCCCTTGAGCCGAGCCGTGCTTGAACTCTTATCTTCAGCATGTTAACAAATGTAATCCTATTACAGTCTTTTATTCTCTCTTTTCTTTCTCTGTCTGATCCAGGCCTATGTCTCCTGGCTAGGCTTCAGAGGAAGAGCTGATGCCCGGCTGTGACAAGCCCGGCTGTGTCTTGACCACCACCTTCCTAACCTCAGGGAAGCATTTCTGCTGGATTGTAAGCATTTACCAAAATATGTACATTTTAAACAATTTGCAGGATCTTAGGGAATTGTGTATTTATCTGAAAAAGTACAAGTGGTTTGAAAATCAAACCAGTGTTCCAGGATAGAATTAAATATAAAAATGGTATATATATCTTACGGGGTCAACAAGGATTGCAGCAGAGGACTTAAATCCTTCAACTCGTAAACTAAAACAACATATTAAGGGGTATAAGTAGTTTGATGTGCAATTTTTGCATATAAATATTAATTTTTATTTAGTTTTCGTTTTGTTTACAAACATTTAGTTAATATTTTTTTAAGAAAATATTAAACAAAACGTTGACAAACCAATGTATCTACCCACCTCAGACATAAAAAAAAAAAACAATGCCGCACTTGTGGTCTTTATAAACAAAAGAATGGTGTGGTGACACAGTCTAGTGAGTGATAATGCTGAACAGCAGCTTACAGCAGTGAGACACATCTGTGCACACGGTCTGCTTCACTGCACCACTCATGCGTTTGCCAGTGGGCAAAAACCCAGTTTTGCTACTCTTCCCTAACAGTTTATTCAAAACAGATATTTTTAGTGTATAATATGGTAAAACATACCCCAGTTTATTGTACATTTATTTAACTTCTACAAATCCCTCTGCCTCTATTTGTGTGCTGCCTTATTTTTGATTTTACCAAATTCATCACTTCCTGTGTTGCAATGTTGTTTCCAATCATTCCTTTTTTTTCCAAAGAAAAAAAAACGACATATGATTTATTTTTCGTCAATTTATAAAATTTAGTCCATTTTAAAGTTCCCCAGCTCTTTCTATAAAATGGACATTGCGTTTTGGTTTGCTCTACAATACTGCTTTTTACCGTCTCAATACAGCTAGGGACATACATAGTTTTTTTTCCCGTTGATTATGAACATTTGACAATACTTCATATGTGTACAATACTTCACCAATTAAAATAGACTAGGTACCTGATTGTTGAACCTTAGGGTCAGATTTCATTCTGGATGAGAGTCAAATATTTACTTTAAATCAGTTTTGAACTTTATCATCAATCAACCAATCAATCTTTATTTATATAGCCCTTTACAACACCAGTGGTGCCCAAAGTGCTTTCCAATTAAAAACAGAAAAACAAGAATACAAAAAACAGAATATTGTACGGAATAAAACAATGTAAAGTAAAAACAGTAAAACATAGTACAAACGTGTCACAAACTACTAAGTATTAAAAGCCATTTTGAACAAATGTGTTTTGAGCCTAGATTTAAAAAGGTTCAAATCAGTGATTTTACGTATGTCAAATGGTAAATTGTTCCACAGTCTGGGACCAGCCACAGAGAAAGCTCGATCACCCCAGTGTTTGAGCCTGGCTCGGGGTACTTTCAAAAGAAGTTTGATGTGCGAACAAATAAAAACTCGGTCAAATAACAAGGTGCTAATCCATTAAGAGCTTTAAAAACAAAAAGTAAAATTTTAAAATCAATTCTAAAAGAAACTGGAAGCCAATGAAGTGTAAAAAGGACTGGTGTGATGTGCTGATGTCTGGGTGTGTTGGTTAAAAAGCGAGCAGCAGCATTCTGCACAAGCTGAAGGCGACTGACAGCAGTTTGAGAAACACCGACATAAAGTGCGTTGCAATAGTCTATTCTAGAGCTAATAAAAGCATGAATAGTCCTTTCAAGGTCGGTTCGATTTAAAAAAGGCTTTACTTTAGATAAAAGGCGTAACTGATAAAAACTAGCTCTCACAACACTGTCAATCTGTTTATCGAGTTTGAAGTTGCTGTCAAAAATAACACCAAGGTTCCTGACTGTCGATTTTAATTTTGGTGACATCCAATCAAAATCAGAAGATGGAGAATCACCAAATAAAATGTATTCTGTTTTGCCTTCATTCAAGCAAAGTGACAACTTTACGTTAACTACAACTTAAAAAAAAAGATTATTGTTGTTTATGTCTAGGCCAGTGTTTCTTAACCATAGGGCACCGGCCCAATCTCGGTCCGCGAGCGCCAACTAGTGGGCCACAAAAAAAATCTGTTCTGAACGTGTGGGTCGCGAGGGCCGCGGGACCTGAATGGCGCTTCCTAGCACTTGGTAGCAATAAGGCGTCAGTCAGGCGTTGTGCTATGCGCCAATTAGCATCTTTACCTTATTTCATTTTAGTTTTTTTTTTTTTTACATTTTAAACCACACTTAAATCCATCAGAGGACATTAAAAACAAATAATAAATGATATTAATAATAAAATTAATTTGGAAGATTGGGTGTACTCCTTATGAGCATCAATGATTGCTGACGCACCACGTCTCGCACTGCTGCAGTTTCCCGTGCAAACGCAGAGAGATCCGATTGATGGTAAGACGTTCCAATGTTCTCTCTGTTAATAACATTAACTTTAAAACGGTCTATTTCGGTCCACACTTGCGTTATGGGGATATTGTTGTTTTGGTTCAGTTGAGTTGAGCCGGCTTCGTTGTTTCGTTCTTGCTGTACCTGCTCCAATACGGAGTTTAATAAAAGAGCCGTTGGACAGCCGTTGTTTCTTGAACTCCAACTTATCTTGGAGTCTTACTGAGACCAAAGCTCGCAGCAGACTCAGAGCATCTCTGGAGGCTACCCTAAGAGTGAGCCTTTCCACCCAGACAGGATTTGATCATGTTTAAGAGACAGGCCCAAGTCTCTCATTAAGAGGTGAACATGAAATGTGATTTGTAGCATGTTAAAAAACACTGTTGTTAATTTGTCACAGATTTGGAGAGTAACATATGGTACAAAAGTTAAGAATAGTTTGTCAAGTTCATCGGCGGGTTGCACTCTATTTAAGTGTCATTTACAGTTTATTTCATTTTAAACTTATTTTAAGTGTGCTTGCTTTATTACCACACAATTTATCAAAATGCCTTATAAATATTTTTCTAATTTGTGGTAAGCACGACAACTTTGGTTTAACTGGTCAGTGTGAAAACATTTTTTTCTTTTACCTTAGTTTAAAGAATACTTTAAAGATTTTATTTTAATAAACCATAGAATGACTTGATTTAATTATAAAACACAAATCAAACAAGATGTGGATCAATTTACATTAACAAGTTATTTGAATTTCCTCGTCACGTTGTATGGGGAAAATTGAGCCCCAGTGTCAAAAAGGTTAAGAAACTCTGGCCTAGGCAAATGTTCAAAAAGGTCTTCCGACTTAACTTTAACTTTAACATCAACTTTAGTGAAGTGTTTGCAGTCTCTAAAGCAAGTAACCCTTGTGTTTGTCCTCATCATTCCTTTAAATGAATATATCCTCATTTCAAAGATGATTTTACAATTTTGTTTCAAATGTCTAATATGCAATTTTATCAGATTAAAAATCTGCTAGAAATGAAGCTAGAAAAAGAGTTACATTATTTAGCCCAAACAGCAAATCTACATACAGCTACTGCACGGGAAACCGATTACTGTGGCCTTTTGGAAATGCAACACATAGCCTGGTTATTTTTAGTTCAAATCCCACATTAATAACTGCTAGCACTCATTATTTACCAAATGAAGGATGGGGTTTACCTGACCCCACATCAGGAGATTAAATTGATTGTCAATCGCCAGTTTCAGAGCCTTATGCAGGATTCGGATCAAAATGTCTACAGTGAAAACCGACAAGTTGAGGAAAACATTTGTGCTTTATTTGGCCTTTGAAAACCATTTCTCATTTGAAAATAAATTAAACACAATCTCTGATATCCAGTTGGTTGGACACTGATGGGCATAGCCACTTGCCACTGCAAGTCATAAACAAATTTGACAGAATTATTTTTTTGTTTAACTTTTTGCTACATCTTTTGACCATGTTCTACAACAAGACGTTTGGTGTTTTAATGGATTATTAGAAATTTTGTGATAAAAGGTAAACTAAGGAATGCACCAAAAGACCAAAAATGAGGAACTATTTGCATGTTTCCACAGCAACATGAGTTTCATAAATAGAGGGATTTTGATATAAAGGAGCAGAAAGACAGAACTGGTAACGAGTCTTCTGGTTCTGATAAGAGGCTTGCTGCATTTGCTGAAGCTTAATTGAATGTAATTTGTTGAAGATTCATGCAAAGTAGATGGTCAAAAGTTCAAATTCCACCACGGAGGCAAGTGATGAAAGTTGTGAAAGGTTCAACTTTATCCAAAAGCAGCTCATTGGTTTCGATGCCAGCTTCATTGTTTGTCATTCTAAAGCAAGCTGAAAGGGGGGAATGGATCACCACTGAAGGGTTGGTGATGGATCCACCAACCACAAGAGACTAGCAGTGAAACAGTCAATGCATGTGTGAATCAGGTTTTACTGAATACATTTGAGCTGGGCCATTTTTAGGTTCTACGATTACATTGGGATTATCTTATTGAAATTCAACACTGCAACACTCGAAACCCGCAGAACTCAGGTTGGCGTTTTTAAATCTATGCTCAAATCTCATTACATTCCTTTCAAATAACTCAAGAGCTTATTCTTCAAATAAAAATGTTCCTTCACACCATTTTTTGGTAGTGGCACAAGGGTTGAAAGGGATCTTGGAAACCTATAATGCAGCTTTCATTAAGCATGAAAAACAATGACGTCTACTTCGTCATATTTGTAGCAGCATGTACAGGACAATTAGTTCAACTTTGGTCATTGTCACAAATAACTTGCAGAATTTAATGTATTCAACCATGAAGAAGTTGCTAGGGTGATTCAAGATTGGTCTTGCTTTTCAAGTCAAGTCAAGAAGCTTTTATGGTCATTTCAACCATATAAGCTGATGCAGTACATAGTGAAATGAAACAACGTTTCTCCAAAACCACTGGTGCTACATAAAACAACATACAACCCAACAGAGAACTAAGGACTAACTTATATACATAAGTGCATCGTGTGCAAACAGTGCAGAACAATACAGTGCAAAAAACAGACAAGATAGTGCAGCACAAGATACACAACAAAAAAGATAACACCGACTAGTAACCTAAAATAACCTAAACTGTAAACAGGGGTGTAATAGTGATGAAGTGTGCAAAAAGCAAGGATAAAAAAGAAAACAGCATGTAAACAGTAAACATAGTTAACAATAAATAATAAATAAAGGTTGTGGTGGAGATAAGGATGTATGTGAGTTAAAATGGTAATGAATGAATAAGAGTGAGTTCAGTTCTTTGTGTTCAGAAGCTTGATGGCTTGTGGGAAAAAAACTGTTGCAAAGTCTGGTTGTGAGGGCCTGAATGCTCCGGAACCTCTTTCCTGACGGTAGGAGTGTGAACATTGTTTCAGGTTGGGGTTGTGAGAGGTCTTTTTAGTGCCTCTGTCTCTATCTTCTTTTAGGGATTTTATTATTGCAACAATCTGCTTTTACCAGATTGAGGAGACATCCAAAACATTGATGAAGACATATAAAGTCAAGAAAAATGTGAAGCCGTCCATTTTATTGGCATCTGGGTGAACTTAATCCAACCCTCAACAGGGCTTATGCACTGAGGGGTCAAGAAACATGAGTGGTCAGACAGCCCAATGATTCAGACAAAAAAAGACTTACAAATGGTTTTAACGGGGGTATAAACTTTCTTCTGTCTGTCAGAACCATGAAGCTAAAGAGTATCAGAGCATAACGGCCTGTTCACATCGACCCGAATTTTCGTTGCAAAGCTTCGTTCTCCAACGCAGGTTAAACCACGGGCGCCAACGGGACTTCAGAAATCGACCCACTGTGACTCATGGGGTGATGCGCTTCCTGTGTAATTGTGGGTATTTAAAATGTAATCTGAGTGCTTCCCACACTCTTCTCTCACATCCGCACGAGAGCTGAGCAGTAGAGAAATGCAGACTGAATAACTTCCATGCGCCCCCTTAAGGGGCTTGAGGTGAACGCATGCTTTTCTGTACCATGCTATCAATGCGTAAATAACCCGCTTTCCTTGCTGTTCATATTAAAGATAATGACACTATCATTAATTATTTTATGAGAATCTTAAGGATTTGGAAGAACAAATCTGAAGAAAAAAAAACTCAAATAGAAGTTTCTTTAGTTGTTGTTGGTTTTTTTGAGAAGTACCAACTCCTTTGAGGATGATGGTACAAGGGCTGAGGCGATAGTACGTTTATCCTTCTCCTTTTCAATGACTGATGAATGTAATTAGAGGAAGCGTCATAATCTACCAAGGCCACTTAAGGCACCCCGGCATACACACATACAAAGCCCTTTAGATTTGAGTGTCAGTAAACCCACAACCTCTCTGTCTCTGTCACACACATGCACACACTTTCTCATGGTGCCCATAGAGGACAGAAATGGAGATGAATGGAGCCCCGGCCACCAAAGTAATCAAAAAAGCATTTTCCATATCTCGATAATTGAATTGTGTACAAGCTGCAAGTTAATGAGGTCATCTCCCCTCCAGCTCTGACAGGAAAGCACAAATAATGATCTCCCCATTTTTTCCTTATGTAGCAATTAATTTGAACCATTGGCAAGCAACTACCGCCCCTCCCCACACCTCCGTTCTCTCTTCGTGCCAGTATGGCTGCTCCCCTCCTCTGCTGTTCCCTCCTCCCCTCGAGCCTTTTCCCCTGTGAGCCTCTTCCCGCTTCTTCTTCTCTCTGCTTGAGTGCCTTCTGGTTAAGGCTGAGAGGAATTGACAGGCGATTGATGTGAGAGAGTCAGTGGGCGAATAAGGGGTGACATAGGCGAGGCAGCCAATCAAGACCCTACAGCTGTTCTGAGCCTGAGAGACTTCCAGGTGACTGTCACCTGAGATTTCACAGGCTGGCACTCCATGGGCACTAGGGGCGTGAGGGATGTGCCAAAAGGGCATCTGCTTCCAAGAGAAGAATGAGGAAGGCGGGCTTGGGCTGTGCTGGAAACGGAAGGAAAATATTAAGATTGATCTCTCTATATTGGTGTTCTTTATCAGAATGTTTTCATGCAGTCCATGAAGCAATCCCTTAGATGTTTCTTTACTTTACTGGTTTATAATTCAGTGAACATGAATGTTCTGCATCCAGGGCCTGTTCAAACTCGAAAGCTAAAGATTGGAGTACCACAGGGGTCAGTTTTTGGACTACTTCTTTTTAAATTGTAGACCTACAGCTAGACATTCTTATTTTGGTAATAATGTGTGATCATTTGAGTTTGTCCTCTGGCTATTTCCTCAGTTTCAACCATTCTTGATGACACGCAAAGTAAAAATGACTACCAATTATAACTTGCAAATAGAGAAACGCACAGCAAATAGAGCAGACCACAATGGAAATCTTTCCATTTAGGATCTCTTAACTCCTTGCTACAGTGGTTACAAGTCAGTGGGGGTTGTCTGCCGGTACGTGTTTAACTTGTTTGTAATTTATGATCTACATTATAATATTTCATACATCTTGAACGTGTTGTGCAAGGGTGCTAGAGTTGTATTTTTAATGTTTAATGTCCCATTGAAACTTTTCCATTGTTGTCTGATATTTGTATTGCTTTTCTCCAAGTATGTAAGATTTATTTATACACCACATTTTACAGCAAGCTTCCCAATGAGCTTAATAGATCAAATCCACAATCATGTAATACTGTCAAGAGATTGACGTTTTGACTTAAAAGTGGAAATTAATGGCGCCAGTATACGTCAAGCGGCAATGACTTCCAGAATCAAAGAGCAGGCTGGATTGTCGCACAGTTAGGGTTTTTTCTAACATTTGGAAAGATAAAAAGAAGCAAGATTATTCGAAGATATAAAAACAAACTGTAAAAATCTCAAAATGAATTCTAAATTCAACAAAAACCCATTGTAAGCAGGCTAGAAATGGAGTGACACAATCATTTATAGTGTTGTGTCCGGATCCTTGGTATAGCCGACTGTGCATCAGATAAATATATGAACCCTTCATCATTTCGCATAATTCCACTTCTCTCTGGCTGCTTCTCTTTCTGTCGCAGTACTGTCCTATCTGTTTTAAATAATGACAAAATGGCCAAATATGTGCTCTAGCCTGCATTGTGCACTAGCTGCAATCTGCAAATGGACTCTCAAGGGAAACTAATAATCTAGTCCGGACATGATGAAGGCATGCGTCACCTTTTGCAGGTTGCAAAACGGTTATTAGCAACTGTTTCTGAATTTATAATTTAAATTTAAATTTGCTACAATGCACGTTTCAATGTGATGTCCAGATTTCACTTAACTTGGAACACTTGACCATCTCTCTGCCACCATGCCGAGTAGCTGTTTGTGTTACCAAGCAATTGAGTGTGTCGGTGTACCTAATAAAGTGGCCGCTGAGTTTAAATGCAAGCATTTAAATTCTGTTTAAAGGTATTTCACACAAAATTTTTGACAGAATTAGATTTCAATGTTCACACTCTACAGTTGCAAACCTTGGGTTAACATCCTAATTTGCATATTTGCAACCTTTATTTAATGAGGTCACTATTTAGTTTTTGATTTCGGTTGCTTATCAGCTCTCTGTCTAGCACTGCATAGTTTAACTCCATCCCTTTGGCACTGTTAACCACTGAAATATGGTTTCATGAGACAGAGTGCTAACTGGCTTACAAAACTACAAGTGTGTTGGAAATGGTTTTAAAATGATGACAACCACGCTTTAAGGTGTGAAAGGCCATACGAAGGGTTAAGGAAGTGAGCCAATTAATTTGTTGGGGGCTGTTTGTCGCAAACAAAGAAGACACAGATTGTTGTTCTCATATTCCTGTAGTTTCACTCTTCTCCAATCACCTCACCCATAAACTCGCAATGCGTCGTGAGCGTTTGGTAATTGCTGTCAATCAGTCGTTGGGAATCTCAGTGGTGCTCCAATTATGCGATCATCTGCAGCCACATCAACGAGGCTGTCAGGGATTTTTCTTTCATCTTCAGGGGGTACTTTCTGGAGCCAAAAGGATGTCCGCTCACATGACAGACAGCTACTTTATCTAATCTCTGACAAATAGTGGCTTAATAAGCATCCTCGGTCAGAAGCAACCACAGAGGATGTGTCAGTAATTGGGGTAATGGAGGAGGTTGGCAGATTTCATTGACCTCTGCCCTTCATTAAACCGTTTTCCTTATCCAGCTAATATCACGTCTCAAGCGAGCTCTTCCACCCCCAACCAAACAGTCGCTTTCCCATTGAACCTGCGATCTCACCTCCGTGGAGTGACACCCAGTCATGTTTTCTTTACGTTGTTGTAAATTAGGCCTAATAAGTCCTTTGCTCCTATTTGGAAAGAAAAACGGCCCTCATTACTGCATAGTTTCCTCCGGCGGCGTTGATTTACTCTGAGAGCCAGTGATCCGATGAGCCTGACCATTTACCATCTTGTCCCCAGTAGCCCTGACATTGTTACTCGTTCAATGGTGCCAACAAATATGAATTATGAATTATTCAGCACTGCAAAGAAGGGTTTGTTATCTGTGAGCATAATGAAAAGGAAGTGTGCATTCGTCTTGAATTATTGTAAATTACTGACTATATGGGATTAACTTTCTGCCTCGGTGGATTCTGAAACCAATTCACCTGTTTGGAAAGAAACACAGATGGGGGTGGTGATAATATACTGTCGTAAAGAGGACGCCGAAATGTGCTTTTGATGCAAATTGAGGTTGTGAGTAAATTCCGTGATCTGATCATGCAAACTGAGCCATGAAACTGTGTTCCGCTCAGTTCACAAAGTGTGTCAGTCTTTGGATAGTCAACGACTTCCGACACTGGCCCAGTGTTGGCTCAAATAAAAACTTTTTGGTGGTTTTGACATTAGAGAATTGTAGTAATCAACATTAACTGTAATTTTTACTTTACTTTATTTTGGTAAATAATACCATTGTCATGTCAATTTCAGTTAAAATGAAAAATAAAGCGAAACTGAAATCATACAATACTCTTAAAAATACATGTTAAAACTATGCTTGTAGTTTTTTTTTTAGATGTAGTTGACACAAAAAAATTTAATACACATTGCTGTATGTTTTCGAAAGTTTGCCCACCAATGGGTTTATCACACGAGCAATTCAAATTCACAAGGGGAGCTACTACATCAAAAGCAGGAAGATCTCGAAAAGGTGGTCACTGGAAAAAGATATCTTATATTAACAATTTATTCAAAGCTCGGTTGAAGGGATGAGTTTTTATATTGTTTTAAACTTGGAGACTGAATCTGAACTCGGAATATTGTAACGGGCGGCGAGGGAGACCCGAGAGAGACACACTGGCACACAAACTGGTGCATTATAAATAAATAACAAAGCCACTCAGTGGGCACCTCCTGTGCTCCTTCGGCTCCCGTTGGCTCTCGCGGCTGTTCTGGATGGGTTGAAATTAGTCTGCTTCTATCGGTCTGAATGGTCTGACTCTATTTATTTGCTGCATCGCGCTTTACTGCGCGCAACTAGATGATGCGCAGCTGAATCAAGTTGCAGGCTGATGAGTAGCACATGGCAACGCTGATGAGCCCGCTACCTCGTCATAACATTGATGTGGGAATGTCCTTGCTCCTCTTGTGACTTTTACTATCTTTAAAGCAACCGATCTCTGTTCAGACTGTTCTATTTTATAGGAAGCCAGTGCAGCGAGGATAGGATTGGTGTGATATGGTCATACTTTCTGGTTCTGTTGAGGAAAAGTTCTAGTTTATTTAGGGAGGAACTGAACAGAAGCTAATAAAGTGTTGCAGTAATCCAATTGTCGAGATCATAAAAACATGGACCTTCTTTTCTACATCTGCTAAGGATAACATGTGCTGCAGCTTTGAGATGTTGAGATGGAAGAATGCAACATTTGCTGGAACAAAATTGGTGATAGCATCTAGTGTCTAATTCTACATATCATCCATTAGGAGTGTAGTTGTATCATATTAAATCAAATAATCATATTAAAAACAAAGGCAAAGAAATGGCCATGCTAATTGAATGTGAAAAAAATAATAATGTAAATGTGATGTTTTTAAATTGGGTTTAGGCAGCATGTCTAATTTAGTCTCTCTGAAATACACACTAATTACTTTTTAGTTGTCACAATACATATCGTGGAGCTACTGGGAGAAATCATCTAGGAGCAGAAGTATATTTGTTTCGGATTCTAGTCACTTCTGAAACTTCTTTACCTTGTCTTTTTGTTTTTGTAATATTACTAGGAGACAATTATACTTTACTCATATTTAAAATAAAAATAATTATAAAATAACCCTCTCCATCACTCAGAGTTAAAGAGATGACTTAATGCAAACAGTAACACTGCCCCCTAGTGGATGGATGGTATCCGACTGCACCCTAGCCTTCTTAGGTTTGGGGTCTCAAACTTTTTAAATTCACTTTTCTTCAATGATTGGTTGTTATATAAACAGTTTCAACAGCTGCTGAGGAATTATGTTGTTAAATATCGTGATTGTATCGTAGGCATAATATGTATCGTATCGCGAGCAGAGTGTACCGCTACACCTCTACTGTCTAATCAATCCAACTTTTGCTCTTGGAGCATGTATTTACTTCAGATACCCATTAGACTCCCAGATGAAAAGCATGCACATCTAAACTTGTGATAATGAGCAGATCCTCCGCTCCTCTGGAGTTGTTTACAAGGTCAAAGCTCTTGAGCCAAGGCATCACATTTTCTCACGTCTGCCAATTTATTCTCGTCTTTGTTTATTTTTTGTTTGACTCGCACGAGAGAGACTTCGTTTCCCCCACATTCTGTACCCTGTCTATCAAGACTCGGCCTTCTTCTCATATACATATCATTATTCGCTGCAGTGTGTCACACTTGTTTTCTGTACTTGCCATTAGGGCTGGAATCTGGATTGCAATAATAGGCGTCTGCAGCGTATATGTGTAGGTTTACAAATGTCAGTGATGCACACGATGTTAGCATTAGCTGCACTGTGAAAGTGTATGAACGGATGAGCAGATATTGCTTTGATTTGAATGACGTTTGGCATTATGTGAAGTGGCACAGGAAGGTGATAACCAAGCTAATCCGTGCTTTTGCTCGGTGAAATTTTAAATGAAACTAACAATGCTTCCATGTCATCTTGACATGGCTCTCGCTAAGGAAGATTGGGTGAGGGAGGACGTCGAGTTTGCCAAGTTCACGTCAGTAATTACATCGCTGTTGTTTTCCTCAGAGTTCAGCAACTGCTATCTTTTTATGTTAGCATTTAACTAAGCTTTTAACCGTTTTCACTGCCTCGAAGGAGAAGAAGCCCATCAAAAACTTTCATTGTGAGTCTGAAGTTGAAGATATCAATTTAACCTACTTCAATTAAGAAGAAGACACCTCAACCTTGGTCCTTTGACGACACTAATTCTAGCTGCGAAAAAATGTACAGGAACATGAAATGAGGACCCATTAGATCTATCTGTGGGTTGAAAATTAGGCCCTGGAAATTATACCTGACACGTAGCATAATTATCTTTCAGTGAAATTGAAGATAGATCACAGGTTTCCCGTTGAGGACTCACGATTCGTCTTGTCGTCGCCTATTTTTTGAAAGACTCAACAAAGGATTGGCATCAGGTGTCAGTGCTAATGAATAAGTGTTTTTGAAATGTATTGGTTGACTGGCAGAGGCCAGAAGGATAAGTGTCTCAGGCTGATTCAATTCATATGTTTCTCGAATTGGAAATTACTCTGCAATTTTGTTGCTTAACTGTTAGCTTAACACAAAGTGGTAAACTTTGTAGTATATTTGTGAGGCATTCCACCAAATGGATGCCATTTGCTTGTTATAACTTTTCATAATGTCTTTTTTTTTAACAATCACATACAAGGTTCAGTGTATGTATTCAAAATTGGTATTGTTTAAGTAACTCATTCAAATGTTTAGTTTCTAACAGCGAAATAGCAACTACATGCTAAATAGCCACATGCTTCACATGATTATAGAACCAGGAAAATTAGCAAATTTAATATTTACTAAATATTTGCATTTTTATACTAAACTATTGAAATTTTTTGAGTAACAGGATAGTACTTTTTAAATGACACTCCAAAATCATCAAATAGTTCAAGTTCAAATCATTGACGCTGACATACAGGACAGTCACAGGCTTCCCTTCTTTCATACCTTCACAAACTCCTCCAGCTTTACGTCCCCTCCAGACGCCTCCGCTCAGAAAATGAACAGCGTCTGTTGGTCCCATCTCAGAGCGGCAAAAAATCTCTCACCAGGACCTTCTCCTTCACAGTTCCTGGCTGGTGGAATTCCATTGCCGTCCCATTACGGAAAGCTGAATCTCTTTACAACTTCAAAAAGCAACTAAAAACTCTACTCTTTTGAGAGCACTTACTAACTTAACTTAACTTAAAAAAAACCCTCTGAAGCACTGATTTGAATTCATTTTCTTTTCTGTACTAGCTTGAAAGTGTTCTATGTGTATGTCTTCTGATCAATCCACTTTGTACCAAACTGCTTGATGTTTACTCCCAATGTAAGCCGCTTTGGATAAAAGCGTCTGCTAAATACATAAATGTAAATGTAAATATGTGAATAAGAAATTGAGAGAACTTACACTTGCTCTTCCCATGGCCTTCTAAAGATCCAAGTGATGCAACTTCCTGCTGAAAAACTGAAATTCCCCAGTTTTTCAGGACAGGAATGGGTTAAGGCTTATTGCAACTTAGTAAATATTGCTTCCATTACCGTTTCTACCAATTGTGTCTATCGTTTCTTCTTTTGACCGTTTTACGGATGCTAACTGCATTCATGCTAACATTGTTAGCAGGCTTTTGGATAGCGTCAAAATATAATCTTAACTTTGTTTTTTTTGTTTTTTTTTTTTCAAATCAGTTTGGGTGAGAACAGTTACCGGTAGGTTTTATATATATGACCTTAATCTAGATTATTGTAAAAATTTGTTTTGACATCCGCGCTAACTTAGAACGACACATTAGCGATGTCAGTGTTATATTATTGATCACAATTTCAATACATAAACATAATCAACAAATATTTATCGTTTGTATCATGCGTGAGTCTGATGTAGATGGTGTTGTATGGTGGTTTGTCATGGTAATCAGAAAACACATTTGTTTTTTTTTTTTTTGTTTTTTTTTTTCATAAATTAAGTTTGCTTGTTAAGTGGACAGTGATTAACAAATATTTTTGTTATTTTCTGTGATGAACAAACAGGAGCAAATGACTCAAAAGATTCTAAGATGTGAATCACAACAGCATTCCAAAATTCCTATAAACGCTAACCAGAGCAGTGAATACATCCCATTTATTAAAGGTACTAAAGAAAAATGTAATATTATATGTGTAATATTTTAACACTAGAGGCCACATTTAAAAATAAAACAGGAAACATTATTTAAATGACCAGTCATTTGCAAATGAACCATTATGATGTTTGATGCTACAACAAAATATTAAAAAAAGGAAAACAAAATGATGCAAAATATGCATCAGAACCTGCCTTAATTAAAAATTAAATCTATGTCAGGCGTCTTCCTCGATTTTCTTTTGAAGCTCCGGAGGGATTCGAAGTTATTAGGTTTAAAATAGTTTCTGTTTTGCTGAAAAACTCTAAAAATCACAAAAAAAAGCATGCATTCCGCTCATCCACTACCATGTCAGGTGAAACCCAAGTCTCTCTACATAATTCTCCTCCAGTTTCTCTCTTTTCAATCCACGTGCGTATAATTCCTTGCATCTTTCGGCACAGTAAAATGCCTTGAGGCTGAGAGGGTCAGTAGGCCTTTCTTCCCTGGAGACAGAAGAGCCCATCTGTCTGTGTGTGCCACTGAACCTAAACTAGCAGCGGGCATGACGACTCCTCCGAGATTCTGAACCCCAACCCCCAATACTTCTACCACAGACAGCAGATGGCACGCAGCCTCCTCGTTCCTTTGCCATGTTTGTTTAATACATTTAATTAATATTCTCCCTCAAAGGAGACCCACCGCAGACCATCCCACATTCTCCTTGTGTATCGCGGTCTCTCATCACTCTTCCTCTTCTTCTCGACTCCTAGATTATGATGGACAGACTGGCATTGAACAATTAAACACATAAGAGGCTAACAATGCCCCAGAGCTGTCTCTAAATGTAAAGCACCTTGTTTTTTCACAGTATTGTATGGTTTAATCACGGCCCACCCTCTGGACACATTCAAGAGCCCCTGAGAGCTCATAATGTAAACAATGTAGTTCTGAGGAAGTTCTCAATGATTCCCTCGGGTGGATGGAATGGAAGTAGGCAGTATTTGAAAAGCTGTTTTGGGTTTGCTACAATGTACATTTAACCAAAAGTCCTAGAAGAAAAGAATCTGAAAGAACCTCTCAAGACTTCCTTAACTCCCATGAGTAGAATGAGGATTTTCGATGTCGGGTCGATCCTGACTAGCACTGCAATGATCCAGGAATAAGGAGGAAGTGGCATTGCACTACATACCTTCTGATCACATCATGTAAAAACAAATCGTGTCCCACACGTGCTCGTTTTAAACAATGTCTACAGTCAGTATACTCTAAGCCACTATAGCGCTGTAAACTCAGTCCTCGTTTCGTCCACTTGGTCTTTGTAAACAAAGCAGATGATGAACAGTTAAGGCAAACACAGGGCGCTATGACGATGAAAAACCCACCTCCACAACTTTAGAAACCCCTGTTTTCAATGTAAACCTTTCGAAACGCGCTAATGTGTGTTTTCAAAACGAAAACATTTTCAAAAATGCGTAGTTACATGAAAACAATGCTGCGTTTACGTGTGGATGAACAGTGGAATCGTGTAGAAAAGTCATTGTGTACAGGACTCCTCTCAGGTCATGAAAGTATCATAGTGGCTGTAATACTCCTAAAGTTGGGGGTATTTTTCAGCGCAGTTACGCTGTCCATCCACACGTTACTGCAGCGCTGTTTTTTTCGTAAACATGCATTTTTGAAAACCCCAGTCAAGATGAATCGTATTTTAAACGCTCTGCACCAAGGGGGACCATGTGGACATTAAAGAAGGGATATTTTTTTAATGTTGGGGGTCGGGTTTGTCGATGTCGTCACAGTCTTTTACTCGTTTGCTTACAAACAGGAAGTGTAATTGCCGCCAAAGCGGTGACCATTTATCGTGGCTTACAGCATTTACAGGATCACATGCGCATGTTTCCTATTGAATTTCCGAACAGAGGTGCTGAATACTCATTTTAAAAGTGCAATGAATCTACTGCCTCCTGTTGGTTTGGTTATTACAGCGTTTCAGGGTTTTCAGCGTGTTGATAATTTTTTTTTAAATGCACATGTGGGGATGCAATTTAAAAAATATATATTTTTGTACAAAATGTGATTTAAAAAAAACATATTCAAGAAAAAATTTTCTCACACTGTGTACAAAGATTTGTGCTCGTTTAAACCATAGACTGTAAATAAATATATACGGTGTGACACCGCCTACAGCAATGGGGCAAATATGCAGCCAGCGTGGAGTTCTCATGGAAGCCGCCATTGAGGGGTGCACATACGCACACACGACTTCCTGATAAGGATGGAACCATCATGGTTTCATAGCTCCACCTCTCTCACACACGCTCCTCTCACACGCAGTCTGTTATATGCAACTTATTTTTTAATTATGAACACAAATTTGAGAACAACTTTTTTGAATTTGATCATTGGCAGCATAAATTATTTTTCTCACAACGTGAAGATATCGATAAGTCCGCTCTGGTCAGTGTAGCTGTCAATCACATGGTCCCGCCTTGTTTTTTCCACCACCACACAAAAATAAACTTGAGCCAAGAAAAAAATACAGTTTTTTCACTGTATAGATAACTTTTGAAAATCATTAAAACCATTTGTGCGAATACCGTACTTTCTGAGGAACTTATTTTTAAAGTTCAGAGTGTATTGGGTGGTAATCATTCGGCAGCCAACATCAAGGGGGCGCTCACCACGGTTTAGCTTCACTCCGCCGGACATGTGAGCCACACTTGGTTTAATCAAACTGTCCATACAAAAACAGCAAAAACACGCCAAAAAAGGTGTAAAGACTATACCAAACCAACAGGTGGCAGTCGATTGCAACATTGTAATCATATTGGCCAATCAGAAGCCTTCAAACAAGTCTACAAACGTGCCATTAACAGTGACCTGGATATGGTAGCAGCCTGGTGAATCTTGTTCACTGATCAAACAGGAAACATGTAAACGTATGAGTATTGTGGTCTTTCAAAGTAAGAACAGTGACCCCACGCACAAGGCGTGATTATAGTGACAAACCCCACCTCCACAACCACCGATTTTCACCATCCACAAGACAACATTATGCCTCAGCGTTTTGTCATTTTCAAATGAAAGCGTTTTAATGAAATCAATGTTGTGTTTACGTGTATGGGAGCAGCGTAACCATGCAGAAAAATCAAGACTGGACGTAAATGCGCGGTTGCGTCGTATCCCATCGTCATTTGCACTCCTTCCTCCTCTCTCTACACACTTCTCTCCCTATATAAAAACTATCCTGTCGGTTCAAAATAAAGGCATTAAAAAATAAATAAAAATGGGACCTTTAAACACAGATGTTTATAGTGCTCATACCAACAATTAAGAAGTGAACCAATTTTTCAAAAGCACTTATTAGCTCAAAGGGAAATGTTCTGTTCCAAATTTACAGAAGAATAATAATAACCGGGAAGCCAGTGTTGCCTGCTGGCATTAAACCTAATTGTACAGCACTGAACTGTGTTATTTAAAATAAAGTGTAGTTCATCTCTAGATAATGAGCCCAGAGAAACTGTGGATGGAACATGATTCCGAAAAACTCCAAATCATTGCTACTGTGGAGCAAAAAGTCCAAATTTGGTAAAACATACCAAGTTTGGTAAGAAAACATCTTTTATTTATACAAAAACACCACGTTTAATTTCTTAAGAAGACTCTGTAGGTTTTAGGGGTTAAAAGAAATACCTCCATCATTGTCCAATGGAAAAGGTAAAGATAAAGACCACATTTTCGAGTTGCTAGGTTTATCAAAAACATACAGAACAGTGAAACCAGTGTGTTACACCAGACCGTAAACCATTTTTTTGTTACTCTCCTAGTTATTATTTAATTTTTTAATACTTAAACCCTTTAACCCTTAACTAATAAATCGAAACAAATCAGTTTAACAATGTACAGATTGATACAGACGTTTTGTTTTGTGTCATTGTCAAGCTGGAATTCTTAACGAAATCTAATGTCTTAGCTGAAAGAAGGATGATCTTACCAAAAAGTCTATACGTTACCGCCTAGTCCCTTGAGTCTGAATTGGTGCAGTTGTCCATTAACCCTGGAGTCAAAACACAACCAAAGCATAATGTTTCCACCTCCCTGTTTGACTGTATGGGTTGTGCTTGGTTTGCTTGGCTTTTTTTGTGTGTTTTTTTTTAGTAGAGGTCTTTGCAAGACTTCAATCCTTCATATTAGGGTTCACCATGGAAGGTCTAGTTTCCTGCAGAGTTTAGCTCTAACCTGAAGCAGCTATTTAAGGACTTAATAGGAAAACTTTGCAGGAAAGCGGCTTTTCAGGACTGAATTTGAACCTGTGCTTTATGGTGTACTGCGTTAACAATTTTAGAGTTCCTAACCATTTTTATGATGACTTTTATGGAGCTGTAAAACAATATAAAAGTCTGTCAAAATAAAACCCGCGAACGCAAAATTCCCATACAATGCGAGTAACAAAAGGAACAGCCGTGAAATAAAGCACATCTGCGTCGTTGAAATCATCCAAACTGTCTTTGTGTTCTAATGAAGACGTTAGCGGAAAACAGGCTGACTGTAATCTGTTTACAAGCACTGAACTGGGAGACTGTCCAACGCCTCAGGGCAGCGCTAACACAACACTGCTAGTCGGTTTCCCCCAGATGTACATGGCACATTTCTCCATCAAACAAGAGCATTTACATACGCTGAGCAGGACATGAGCAAATCTAAAGTGTCATTAGCATATGCACCACGGGCTCATTTGACTTGCTAACGCGCTGGGCATGGATTTTGCCACTGTGGATACATTTCTCTCTCTTCACAAAGACAAAGGTTATGTGACATGTAATCCAATTTGGAGACTCCTCGGGGCCTGCTTTATTTTAACAAGGATCTGGCTTTGGATCTGAACTGGAGCCAGTTTGTCAATCAGCGTTCCAACATGTGATTTTCTGTAACATTTATTTGATTTAAATGTGTCTAAAAATTAAAAATTGCTGTTCTTTTACTCACCTTCTGAATATTTAACAAGTAAACACCTTTTTTCTGAAGTAAAGAATAATGAAATTATATTAATTTTGGTATATAACTGATGGGGGTCAACAAAAATGAAAGAAAATGAGGTTTTATTAAAAATTATGAATCCATTTGATTCTTTTAGACTATATCTACAGTCCCTAGCCTCTGTAATCACTAATGGTATTGATTTTAAACTCAGGAATGAAAAAGATGTGATTCTTTTTTTAGGGTAAAAGCGGGTTTAATCTTGTCGGAAGTCATTAAAGTTTGTGCAACTTTGATGTTGGCTTGGAAAAGTATCATTTAAAAGTATTTTATTAACAAAATGGAATGGTTGCCGAGGTAGAATTTTTGGTTGCTATGGACGAGCCACTGACATCCTAAAAAGTTCCAATAAGACTAATATAAACTAACCCCCATCTCTCTAAGATTTTCTTTTGCTGAGATAGAGAGGTGGCAAATTGGTTGTTAAGGTAAACAGTATGGTTGCTATAGAGGCATTAGTGACATAATATGTTTATTTTGTCACTATAAGTTATATAGACCAACCCCCATGTCTTTATCATTTACCAAAGCTGAGAAAGAGTCCAGAAAATTTGGTTGCTAGGCTAAACACTTTGGTTGCTAGGGTGCGGTCAGTGATAATTTTACAATTTTCCAGAATTCCTTTAGTGATACCAGTCTGAAAAGAAGCTAACGTGATTATTTGTGAACCTAATGATGTGATAGATGTGGTCTGTCTCGTCACTTGTTTCACCTTCCACTTTTTAAAAACAAATTATTCATATCCACAGCAAACTCTTTGTATGTAACTTTCTAGCACCACTCATTATTGAGTTAATAAAGTCCAACTATATGTTATAATTAAACATAAAAATGGTGTCCACGATAACAAAAAAGTCAGTGCCGTCTAGTAGCATAATGTCTAGTGGCATGTCTAATGTGCTGAATCAGTCTCAGATAACTACAAATCTGTAATTTACTAACATTTAATGTCTTGGCTGTGTGTTTTGTGTCTTGCTGGAACACCCATTCTCAACTCATATCAATGAGTTTATGATACATGGCCGTAAGTCCATTGCTCCTTTGAGCCAGTGAAACTGTCCTTTTCCCTTGGGCATAATGTTTCCACCTCCATGCTTGACTTTAGGGATGGTGTTCAGCTGAACTTAATGGTCTAAATCTGACACAACCATTTTGTAAAGTATAAAAAAAATTATTCATTCATGACAAGCTCTACATCTCAGCACATAATTGTACAGCACTGTGCATAGTTGGGTTAATGAAGTCCGCATTTTTGCAATAACATGCGAAATGGTCAATCACGCCACACGATTACAAAAAGAGAGTGCGTTCTAGTAGCATAATGTCTAGTAGCAGCGAGATCCTGAGGTCATGTGCAGAATCAGTATCATACTAGATAACTACAAATCTGTAATTTACAAACCTTTGATGTCTTGGCTGTGTGTTTTGTGTCATTGTCTTGCTGGAACACCCATTCTCAACTCATATCAACGCCTTGGCTGAAGGATCTTACCAAAATACATGGCCCATTCAAATGTTACTTTGAGGCAGTGCGACTCTCCCCCAGAGATTAATGTTTCCACCTCCGTGCTTGACTGTAGGGATGGAACTGATGCTACAAAGGTGGATTTTTGGGAAATCTAATCACAGTTTTCACCCACTGAGGAAATCCGCAGTAGAACTTTTTGAACATAATGCCGTTGGTTTACAAAGAGACAATCCATCTACTCACGTCCACCATGGTACAAGAGATAATGTTCTTTAAGTGCAAACTGCTGTAAAAATCATCAGTTTGTTTGTCAGAGTCTCAAAGGGTCTCTCAAAGAGAGAAGATGGTGCAGTTCTGAGTGGAGCTCCATTCGCCCATGGTCTGGAGCCATGTTAGATCTAGGAGTTTTCTTGAGCCAGTAGTAACCTTTGGATTAAATCTGCTATTATAGCTGACACCTGACTTTTAAAGTGTTATTAATGTAAGAGGAAGACACTTTTGAGTTGAGTTGGCCTTCAAAAGGCTATAAAACCATGGCTCATATGTTAATTGCTGTCTTACTTAACATTATTATTTTTGTTTCTGCAGGATTCTCTGCAATGTTTTATTCAAGCACCTGAATTATTCAATCATTTATTGACCTACACTATAACTGACACACATCATTCATTTTTGATCTATTTTCACTCAGTCTATGCTTATTTCATGAACGAGGATGCGGCACCGTTTGTAGACATGAGAGTTAAATGATGGAATGGAATTGAGCCAGAAACACTCTTATGAAGACTAACACTGCCACCATGTGGTGTTACAGTGAACTAAAACTGGACTTCTGGCAGCACTCAGATGATTCGATTGCAAATAGAGTTGTTTTATTTGTTTAAAATGCTTTTCTCTTGTAGAAGTTTCTGTATTGTTTCTCATTACATTCCTTGGAAAATGTTTTTTTAAGTAATGAATTACTCAAAACAATAAATAGATGCAATGTTGCAGATACAATGTTTTAATTTAACCTTGTTTACTGTTTCTCAAAAGTATTATATTATTAAAAAATGTTATGACTTGCAGATAAAAAAGTTTTATTTAATGCTGTATTAAATATTATTCTAATTATATAAAAAGTTTGCATTGAAAATTTTGTATTTTTTTATTATTATTATTTTAACAATGCTAATAATGATAAATATAATAATGTTTTGGGACAAATCCTGCAAATTAATGCAAAATAAAAGTCTTTGGAGTTGCATTCCATGTGCAAATATTTATACATTATCCATCCACCATCTCTACAAAGTACATTAACAGGTTTATGATGCTTTTGACACACTATATTAACCATTTAAAAACCATTAAGATCACATTTTACATTTTATTTACGACTTCATCTATGTTGCTCTATGATCTATGAGCCTGTTTAAAAAAAATCTTGAACAGCACATCAGGAAACCCCCAGCTGCTTGGAAATCTTTATCTCGGAGAGACTTTATTGATGCACTATAACTACCTTGTGTCTTGTTGCTGTGCTCAACTTCACCTTCATCACAAGTTGACTTCGGGTTTTAAGTCACCTACAAGGATGTTTCTGTTTTGTAAAGTTTGGTTAAACTAGCTGATTAAACACCTGACGATAATCTTGTAAAGTCCCAGTATTTGGGCAAATTTAAAAATTAAACACACATCTGAAAGCATCATTCATGACAACATTTGAGTGTGCTTAAAACAATTGCTCCAATGCTGAATACACGTTTTTTCACATTACCTTTGTTAGTTGTTTATTTAAAGTTAAGCTATGCAGTGATTTACGAGTTATTTTTTAGTTATTTTTATTTTAGATGCAAAAAAATGTACTGATTTGATGAATAGACCACATTAGGGCTCTTAAAGCTACGTATATTCTTTTCTCTGTGACATCACCCCATTTATCAGATATACCCTCCTCAGACTCAAACGCACGGACGCACACACACACACACACACTATCTCAAAAATCTAACCATTAACACTTCAGTTTGTTGTGACATTTGTTCTTGTTTTTAGTTCATCTTTCACCACCAGGTTCCTCCGACAGCACATAAATCAGATAAATGGTTGAACAGGTGACCTTTGACCTTTCAGTTTTGCACTCTGGTCACCAGTGCTGAAGACATGTGTTAGGTGTGAATCATCAAAGACTTCCACTGGCTGAACAAACAAACATTTGATCACTTCAAATGTCAGTAACATCCTGTTTTTTTAATAAATAAAGATATAGATATAAAAGCATGTTCTTTATAAGATTTATTTTAACATACATAGACTGTTAATTTGTGAGGACACATACATTGTTTATACCGAAACACTTTAAATCAGAAATCACCAGTTTGGATATTTATTATATTTGGAGTCATTTTTATTTCAAGGTTGATTTACATTTGTATAATTATTACATGCTATTTAAAAAAAAAAAAAAAAAAACTATCAAATGTCATTTTACAAGCTTTGCCTAAATTATGAAAACATTCCAAACATGTTTTTATTAATAAACTTGATTGAAAAGTTTACTTGTACATGACATTATTGTATATTATTATTATTATTATTATTATCATAATCATCATCATCATCAGTTTTGCCCCGTTAACACTTTCGTTTTTAATTCCAGGTGTTTCTGCATCTCCAAAAAGTACAGTAGCAATTACACATTACAAAAAAAGCAGACATTTTGTACACACATAACATATTCTTATCAAATAATGATAATATAAATAATGAATAAAAGTAAAAATTACAAATTGTAATGATAAAGGGTTGTGTACATATGCAAGGTGTTGTATACACGCACGCACACACACGTGACCGCTGACATCATCAATCTGCGTCTTTAGAGACTGAACGGCGGGCGCATTCCACGGAGACAGCTGCAATGATTAGCCGCAGCAGCAAAAGATCACTTCTCTGCTTCATACCGTGCCGTAAACAGCCACTGGAAGGCGCTCTCGCACGTCTCTGTTCGGGTTCTGTAATAGCTGGAGCTATGAGTCAACAATGTCGTTACGTGAGAAATGTTTATTTTCACTTTAATGACATTTCTTATGAGAAACACTTCTCACATGTTCCTTCGGGGTTTTGGTTCTTTTTTATTTATTTATTTTACCTTGCCACAATATTTTATTTAAGCTACGTTACCAATTTGAAATGGTTTCATTTGCCATGTAATTACTTTAAAATAATTTATAAAGCACCTGTTTTGAGGTATTGGATCACTTTTAAACGAATTTAAGTTAAGTACATCATTAACACACTAATATATTTACACTGAGTGAAATACGTATTTGGACAAATCTCAAAACAATGACTTAGGAGGTCTACTTGTGGTAATAACACTTGCTGGCCATCACCAAATGTTTCTTGTGGTGAAAGAAGAAAATAGCAAAACATTTCTACTTTTACCATAACTTTAGTGGTTTACTTATTTGTACAGAAATGTCTTTGACTTTCTTTAAATTACTTTAAGTGGATCATACCGGTCTGAGTGCGCACTGGGTCTGATCCTTGTGTTTTGAAATGAAACAAGGAAGGCAGATTGCAACATCGGCTTTAAATCAATCATACCAGTCTGAGTCCATATTGGGTCTTATTCTGGTGTTTTGAAATAAGACAAGGAAGGGACAATAAAACGTTGGCTTTGCCACATCCAGTGAACCAAGTCTTCAGTCCAAGAGCTAGGAAATGATTCCTTTCTCTGTCTTTTAACTGCTGAGTCATAAATATCTTGATTTGATCCTGTCCAAGCTCCTTTAAACCAAGATCCTCCTTGATATGTCTTTCTCTAATACGATGTTGACTTAAGTAGAAAAGTGTTTAGTGCTTCTTTGTTTTCCTATTTTCCCCTAACAATTAAACAATGTCAGCTGTGATGTAAAAAAAAAAAACATGCAAATTTGTGCGAAAAACAGTCTGTCCATGGGCTTTCCCAATGTCTGATATTGAAGCGCTGCTGCTGCGCATGAGCTAGTTACAATAGCAGTCTAGCGGCTCATTAAAGAGCGTGCTCAAGTTTACGTAAACAACTCCATTTTTGTACCTCTGACCAATAACTATAGTCTAAATTGAAAATAAAGACCTTACTTATCAGCTAACAGAATTTTTCACACAGCACTTTCACCTAGTTCTCCTCTGAATCATTCAGATGTTCATTATTAAACTCAAGGCCTATGCCGTTTGTCTCTTGGTCATTGTAACCCTATGAAATGGCTTAATTTCACAAATTTTATGGACCAATAATTTTTTTGCTTATGGTAGTTCAACGCAAACCCAATTTTTTTTTATTGTTTTCAGTATCAATCTGATTCTGAATCTAACCAGAGCCCAAAGATTATTCAAATGATTCCAAAATGTTTCAAATGATTATTCAAATGAGCTCATCACATGACCGCACACCACAGCCTGACCCCTAAGCCTGATTTTCAGCTCTAGCCTATGGCTAAATATTTAAAATCAGTCGTCTGCCAAATACTTAATTACCTTGCTCTACATTTTAATATATTTCTCAATTATTTTATTATCTTAAAACTCCATTGGGTTGCAAGTACTTTATTGCAGATTCAAGCTCAGACACATGTTCTTTTGGGAACTGCTGCTCTCACTTATTCATCCTTGGGCTTCTGAACTCTGCTGCTTTTTAAAGCGCTAATCGTCATATTTGCTCTAGATGCTATCATTTTGTGGAAAATGCTCTTCCGGTTGCATCATCGCGATAACTTGAATATTGTTTCTTCTCCCAATTTAACTTTGACAAACGATGGAGTTGATAACGAATTTTTGCTGCTACCGGGAGTGCTGTGTTTGCTTTGGGCTCGGAGTTCCCAGAAGTATTCGAGAAGGGTTTCAAGCATGCAGACCACTCACTCATTACCAGCTCAAAATGCTGTCTTTGATCTATTGTTTTTCCCCTCTGTGCTTCTAGATCTTATATCGTTTCCATTAAAACAATGATAACCAGACAGATTTTAGATGCTGGCCTTTCAGCGTAGAAAACTGAGAAATTCTGCAAATCTTGTAGAGGTTTCTTTTTTTCTAAACAAATTAGGTCTAGGTGATGGTTAAAAAAATATTTTGCGCCCCTCGAAAATGTTTGTAAATTCAACATGTATCAAATTTTTTTTTAGATTTGATTTTAAATGTTAATAAATTCCCATATAATCTCTACAAAGATGATGTTGGTAACAGTAACAGATATTGAAGCAATGTTTTGATATAAAGTCATCATCCCCCATTGGGTCACCATGTTTTTTTTTTTTTATTAAAAAGACCCTCCCCACATCACATGTAATTACAACACTAAAGTACTGAATGTTGGAGATTTTAGAATGAATGAAAAATTGTCCAAATAATTCCAAACGATTCTGTATTTGTAAGTCTTGTCTGTCATGGCCAGGCTCTAATCATACTTTCAGTGCCTTCAAATTGCCCAAAGCCAGGGTGCGCTGTCCTGTAGTCCTTTTTTTTACTTTGATTGAATTTCTGGCAATGTGACTCTCAGAAATTATTGAATTTATAACTCGATTTACCAGCTTTTCAGACTGCTTAGCAACAACAAAAAAAAACCAGTGAATAGGGACAAATCTAGTAATTTGTTTTGGCTAACTGGCTCTTTTGATGGAGACGAAGTGCGGCAAGAATGAGCCGCAATATTGCCTGTTGTCGTGACAAAATGACATGTATGCAAATTAGGTTATGACATCATCTAGCAACATTTGCCTCAACCAATAGCATCTTTTCTTACTGAGGAATTGGCAACATTGTTCACAGAAGCCTGACAGCTGATTGTCGGCTTGGTGTGTCCCGGCCTTAACACTGACATGTAGGTGGTTTTCTACTTTTAGTTTCGTTCGTTTGGTAAAGTTTGTCTGGACCGAAAATCAAAATAGTTATTTTTATTTATTTTTTTTTTTGGTAAAAATCGTTTTACTTTAGCTGTAATCACCAAAAGTAAAAGTTTTTTTTCAATGTCGATTAATATTTAGTTGACTAAAATTGTCTTTAAATAAGTTATTTCGGCCCATTAATTATTAAAAATAGTGTATTTAAATTTATTTAATGAATTAATGCTCCATTTCACATATATTAAATCACAGATTAAAGCCACGAATCAAAATGTCTTAAACCGACCACTCATTAACATTTTCATCCACTGTCGTTTTTATTAATGAAAAGTTGTGTAAACGTCAAGTTTTTGTTACAACAGAGACGTTTTTAGCTCGTCAGTGTCTCATCGTCTCGAGAAAAAGGTTCTTCACTTAAATGATCGTCGTCGTCAACGAAAACCACTCATTCAATGTTTCTTTCACTTTTTTGACCTGCTTCTTCCTCTTCAGGGTCACTGGGTTCTGCTGGTGCAGTGCACTTTGGGCAAAAGGTGGGGTACACCCCAGATAGTTCGCTAGTCCATCACAGGGCAACATGCACTTTCACTCCGGGGAGAATGGTAGACAAAAATTGATTTAAATTTGATTTTTCCGTTGTTAATTCACTGCATTTTGATGAAACACCCCAATCCGAATTTTCAATCTGAAGTTTCATGCAACAACGCCGCGCCTTGTTCAAAAACCATGGGCACCAATGGGAAATCACATATTTGACCGATCGAGCAAATAAAAAAAAATTGTTTTTGGTTTTTATTTCGGATTAAATTTTCGCAAGGAGAACGACCAATGAAAGCTGACTCTTTTGATGACATGAGTAGGACGTAAAAGAGCCACTCGGTGGCGCTCATTCCACAATTTCTTAGCGATTTCATCCAGGAAAGAAATTCCTTTTTCCTCCACATTTCTATGTGTTTTTTAAAATTCTTCTCTGTCTTCATCTTCATTTTGCATCCGTTGTACTGTAAACGCCATCTTCAGGCAGGAAGTGTCATTGCATCAATATTTCCTCAACCCACACAAAGAGCTCACTGCTGAGAAGCCGTCTAAAGAATCTGTGTGTAGAGGCTTTAACAGTTTTTTAAAAAGTATGCTATGCATTTTTTCTACCTCAACTTTTGCACAGTACATTATATGTTGTATCACACCCCTAGTTAATTGTTAAACCCCTTACAGTAGCTCTGCGAACCAAGGAAGCATTCACAGTTTGAGCTAATAGCGTCAGTGAAGAGAAATTAAAGTTTTTGTTGCAGTTTGGATGCAAGTGTTGAAAATTCCTCATCCATGAGACGTTCACACGGGTCTGGCATTGAGAAAGCCCAGCTGTTCACGTTGAGTCTTCAATCTTCCAAAAGAGGGATTTTAAGAGGCTTTTAAATCACATCAGGTCTCTTCATTGGACACTTTCACATCCAGTCTTGATTTTTAATGGTGTGTTTGAAGCAGCACTAGTGGGCTATAGAAGAGCTCTGGTTTGTGCACAGATAAGTGTCAAGTAGAGAGTAAGTTTCTTCAGTCATCTGTTTATCCACTGAAACACAGAAAATGTGCTATTCACGGAATTTTTGCAAAATTATATATATTTTTTTTTATTTAATGAAAGCAGCTGTGAACAGTATTTTTTATTTGCATCCTTCCGGGAGGTAAAATGTTATGCAATTGCAATTTTTTTATGTTAAAAACATAATGTTTAAAATAAAATATCAGTTGTTAAATGTATTTTCTTCAGAGTTTCTCTGCGTGGTTTGTCTGAGAGGGCTGTAGCCTGATCTTTAAAAAAGATTCTGTTCTCTGATTACGAGGATCTACTTCAAGCCATCGGTCACTCTGTAAGGATGAGAGCAAATATGACAAAGCATACTTTTCGAAATGGTAGACTATAAAAATGACGCCTATCTGAATTGATATTCTCACTAATCTTCAGACGGCTTCTCAGCAGTGAGCTCTTTGTGTGGGTTGAGGAAATATTGATGCAAGCACACTCCCTGCCTGTAGATGGCGTTTGTAGTACAACAGATGCAGTCCGTGCCACTCACATTTCTGTGTTCTTTATGGCGTTTGTCAAACAGCTCCCAACAGTGGAAACGTGTTGACATCCATGATTTTGTTCTATGTGTTCTTTGATTTCTTCTCTGTCGTCATCTTTTTCTTTCCTGTTTCCTGTTGCTAAGAAAATGTGGGACATTGCTCTACGCCCTAGTCAAAAAAGCCCACTTTCATTGGTTGTTCTCCTTTTAACATCCCTAGTTTTTGATCGAGGTGTGTTCTCGCACAAAACTTTGAATAAAAAATGTCTGTAGAGGTCTTTATAGGATATTTTTTTTCCAGAAAGATGCAGCACTTTGTTCCAATCTATAGTATTGATAGATACACAGATAAACATAATGCCATTACATGGAAGCAAGTCTCTCTGAAGATATTACCAAATTAAGAGATGCAAGCTTAAACAAATCATATTTAAGTCTCAACAAAGAAGAATATAACATTCAAAATGGCTATTTAAGAATTCAGAATACAGTGTGTCAATGACTTTAGAGATCACATTTCTTCTATATCCTTCTTTGACAAAGAAGATCCCCAATAGAGCGATGTTTTTAAAATAATCCACATAAAAAAGTACGATTGAGTATTAAGGTTTAGATGCTAGTGGTAGAGAGCAACTAGCACATCCTGACACAGATATTTTTCTTATAGCCATCTTTAGAAGCAGATTCCGCCACGATGCAGTTTTTATGTTATGCTCCACCGAGCCTACAGTGTTGGAGCTTGAGTACATCTATGTGGAAAACAGTTGTCACTAAAATCACTTAAACTGCAATTGTGAGTGAAGATGTTTGCTGTGTCTATTCTTCATCCTCTTCTTTCCTGTTTTCGTGGAGGTAACGACCGAATTTGATGCTTCTCCCATGAAGCAACACCATGAAATGCCAACTACTAAAGTGACAGTGACTAATTACAGAGTCTACAGTCCTCATCTACGTGCATTAAGTTACCATTTTTGTGAGGTTTATATCAAGGGTTCTACGCCTTTGCAAGTTTCCACTGTAGACCATGCAAAGGCTTGAAAAGGAAGCTCCTTAAAGGCCTTCCAATCACAATCATTGAAAACCATGGGCACCAACAGGAGCTCACACATCAAACCGTGCCACTCTGTAGAATAGCCACATTTGCATAGCAACTTAGCACAGGAAAGAAGAAGAAGAAGAGTCGGAAATTAAGCAATTGTCCTGAAGGAATCACCAGCGCTCAGAAAACTAGAAGAAACCTAAATCTATTCAGATGTAGTCAACGGTTCAGACAGCTACAATTTACTTTGAAAAAAACTCACTGTAAACAAACCGCCAAACGCTGTTCCAGGTTAAACGATTTACCAAAGTGTACGTGTTCCTTTTTTTTTTAGCGAGGACACCACTATCTCTAGTGAAAACTCGAATTTCCCACCAAACATCTGAAATTACTGGTGAAAACAGTCATGGTACAATTTCTGCAGCGAACGTGTTAAATGCGTACAGTTGTGTAGCGGCCCCTTGTGGCCCGGAGTGCATCTGTTGTACCGCTAACATCCCAGAGATTTGTTGTTTTATTATTCCGTTCTTACATATGAATATAGATCAAGAACATCGTGATTTTTTTTCAACTCCAGGCCCATTTATTGTTGGTACATATATTTGTTATTTTTAGCATCTCATTTCTGAATGCTCACTTTTTTGAATTGCCCATTTGACCCGGTAGATGATCTAGCGAATTTCAAGAATCTAAATCGGAGCTTAACATAGCAAGATGACAGCAGAAATCTCTTGGCGACGATTGTTTTTCTTACTTAAAGGTGCATTTTTGGCTCATCCTTTATGTCAAGTATTCAAAGGGTGTAAAAGTCTTTAGTATAAGGCTGGAATTCACTTTGTTTAGGGATTTAAATAAAGAATTCTATGGTAGAAGAAGAAAAGTTGTCCTTGAATACACACTCCCACAGAGAAAGAGAGAGATTTTGCAGGAAAGAGCATATCTCGGCCTCATTACTGTACAGGCCTTGAGGAAGCGCAGAGGTTTGACTGATGACAGAGTACAGATAGTGCAGAGCTGTTGTGCAACTCTGAAAATAATGCCCCTCTGTGTTTGAGAGAGAGAGTAATTGTAAAAGAAAATGTTTTTTGTCACTAATGGAATGTAGCTTTTAAAGGGCTGTAACAAGACTCTGTACACGTAGATGCTCCTGAGAGCTCTGGAAGTTTTGGGTAGATAGAAATAGAACCAAAAGGAGAAAAGGCTGGTGTGTGGATGATTTGGCTTTCTCGCTTCTTGAATATAAATTAATTTAAAAGTATGAATTAATTAAGATTCTGACCTAGATTTGCATTTGGGTATACTTTACACGTTTGACTTTTTTGCTCTCTGCTGCACAGGAGTTTTCGGCAGGTGTGGAAAAATGCTCTAAACAATGCTTTCAAAAACGGAAGTTTCACTCGAATCGTTTTCAACAATGAACAAAATGGAGTGAAGGAAGAAAAAAGAAATGTATATGTTGAGGGTAACCAGATCCAAAATATATCCAATCCACTATATTTCTGCAGCATGCTTTATATACATGAGAGTGCTGCACAGGAATGGTAATTCAAAGAAATAAAATATTAACTTCCAAGTATTCAAAAGGAATACAACACTATAAAACCATCCAAAACTAAAATACACACATTAATAAAACACACAGAGGACCACACAAGCTCAGGCTGAGTTAAACCCAAAGAATAATTACATTCTACTAAAAATGCGTTCATTGTTTTGTTATTAATCGCAATTAAAATACTTTTTCGGACATATACTTTTGGATATGTAAATGTAAAATGTAACTCAAGACAAAGAAAGTATTTAAAATTTTGTTCAACTTGTGACACACATTTTCTCTTGCAAAAAAAAAACGTAAATATCCTCCAAATTAACCGTTGGCTTGAAGGCCATATTAATAATAGTTTTTTTAATTACGAAAACAAGTAATATTAACACAAAAGGAAACATGAAATATAGAAAACCTGAATAACAAAAGACTTCACCAAAGGAGGAGGAATAAACTAAATTAAATGAACGAATGACCAGGCGAATGTTTACAAACTCACTATAGTCATACGGACGACTTGCAGAATATTTTCGCAGGATAACAGCGAGAGCGATCAAGCTAAACATACAGTGGGACATGCTGAATGAGCAATCATGTGATGGAGCTCCGATCACATGACCAAGGCAGAAGTTAGTTCACTTAAATTTTCCCAGCACGACATAACAAAAAGAAACCCAATTTGGCAACACTGATTGACATAATTTGCAGAAATGTAGCCCCAAACATTCAAGGAACTTTCATTATGCTTCACTCATTTTTCTACTGCTTTCCAGTCCTTTGACCACTGACTTCTGAAACAGCCACATATTTCAAATTTTATACCATTAGTCCAAAGCACCTGGTGCCATTTTTTGCAGTCCTACGTTTCTGTTTTCATACAGACTGGTGATACTTGACCTTGTTCCCACATAGAAATTATGGCTTTTTGGCTGGAGCTCTTCCATGAAGACCACTTCTGGCCACGTCTTGCACACTAAATGGGTGTATTTGGGTTCCCCCAGCCTGATTTCACTGCTTTTTATGCGTTCAAAAGGTAAACGTTTGTTTTTTTTGTGCTTCTTAAAAGGAGTTTAAACAGATATTTGTCTGGGAGAGACCTTGTTGATGCAGTATAACTACCTTGTGTCTAATAGCTGTTTCTGATTCAGTTCATGACTGTATTTGACATGATTAGCAAAAATGACCTTGAGCAAGTCTACCAAACAGAATTAATGCTAGTTTGAAGGCAAAAGGTAGTTTACTCTTAATATTATTTACATTTTGATTGTTCTTGTTTGCTCACTTAAATATATTTCTGAAAAAATTCTTTGTTTACTGCATTTTTTTACACCTGCGCTCAACATTCATTTTATTTTTTCATACCAAAGCCGATTTTATAACAACCCAGAGCAAATATATGAGCCAAAGACTTTTAAAGGGGATGTCTTTGTGGAAATAAAAGACTTAAAATGTTGAAAAGCTGAATGCAGACCCAGGAAGAGTTACTACAGGTTAAGCCCACACATCCTCAGCGTCAGGGCACATCTAATCCGGTAATGGGCAGCCAGCTGCTGATAAACCAGCACAGGTGAAGCAGAGGGTCAGAGATCTTCTGACCAATCATCTGTCACTTTGACTCTCTCTTATCTTATCGCTGAATGAACGGACCTCACTTGTGCACCAGCGCTGGGGTCACTGGGCTTCAGCTCTTATCAGTGAGGAGGCACATGTAGGGCAGCTCCTCTCTTCTCTCCTTCTAAACTCCACACTTTTATAAGCCTGTCAATGTTTTGCTGCGTATGACTTCAGTTCAGTCCTTAGCCTCACACCCAAGAGAGATTTCACTTACTGTACATCTTTATTTAAGTTGGAAGCCTTGGTAAATCTGGATGAGATGCAGCATGGATGGAATAAGTCCCTGTTAAAGCGCTCAGTCTGAGGGAAAAATAGGGCAAGAATTAAAAAAAAAAAAAAAAGGTTGATGCGCATCAACATTCTTTGAGCTCTGCATGTCTTCATCAAATTAACACTCTCCATGAAAGTTTGACGGGGTTGAGATGGTCTTAAATCTCCATGACTGAAGACTACAGTCATCCTTTATCAGAGTTTGGAAGGATTACAGATGCGAGGGTTCAGTGAGAGGGTGACGTTCTTTCATCTTGAGGTATCAGAGCCAAAAAAAAGTCATCTGAAGGAAACTTTGAGAGGGTGATACTGACAGTATTTAACACCAAATATCTGCTTGCATTATGTATTGTGGCATTTATTGAAATGATTTGTAAAAATCTCAGCTCGTCACTCTACTTGATGCCATCATAGAATCCACAACGCTAATGTCTCTAGTGGTTTAATATTAAACACAACAGTGTAACTTTAATACTTATTCAAAAATGCCGAAATAAAAATCGAAGGGGATTTCTCACGGGTGTCTGAAATGCTTTGAAAAAAAAAAAAAAGCTCATATCTAAAAAAAATCTTGGTACAAAATTAAGGATTACAGTTTTTCAGGAGCAAAATCTACAAATAGCAAATATCAAAGATTTCTTAAAATGTTAGGTTTTCATTTTAACATTTTTATTAAAATAATTGTAAATTCTAAATCATTCGCTAAAAATATATATATAAAATGTGAAATATAACTTTCAGGAGCAAAATCAAAAATTACAAATATATAAAAATTCTTAAATGTTACAAAACATTTTTATTTTTTTTTTAATTTTAGACTTCAAAAAGTTAACCAGAGAATAATTTTCTTGGGTTAGGTGATAAACGCTAGAATAAGATTTTGTAATAACATTTCATATATTTATTTTATATATATTCTTTTTTTTTATCTTTGTACATGTGTTATATTAATAGTAATTTGTAAATTAAGAAATATTAATATCTCCCAATTGCTGGGTTCAATCAAATTCATCTGCCATTTTTTTCTTTGGATTTTGGTAATTTCATGCAAATTCCACTTAGAAACAGGTTTTTAAATCTTAAAATAAACCAAATCAGCCTCAATATCGGAAGAGATGTCTTCATGAGGGAACTACAAATTACTAGTCCTCTGCCTCAAAACATTTTGCTTAAGAAACCCAACTATTAAAGTAAACAAAATTGTATTAAAGTATATAAAATATAATGTGACGTCAAACATTTGACTAAATTTTCAAAAAAACATTTGACTAAATTTTCTGATCTGAATGTAATGATCGGTATGGTTCTCTATGGAGAAATTTTTTATATCCCAAAATAACTCGCAGTTAACGAACTTGAAGTTTTAAACTACAATTTCTCAAATGTATAAAGTGAACGTCGTTAAGCGTCTATTGGATTGAAGCGTAACTTTATACATTTTGTGACTCAATATAAATCAAATATGTGATTCAAACTGTTGGAGAAATTTTAAAATAAACCCCATTTTAAGTTTATTTGTGATCATTTCTTTGATAAAACGGATTTTTCTTTGATAAAACAATATACAGTGCATTTGGACGCTTAAATTGATGGAAAGTCATTTTTTCAGCTTTTCTTTGAAGCAGAGCTTCTAACATTGGAAAACACTTTAAAGCCTTTGAGGAGTTTATTTGACGGTGACCTGTTTAGAATCATTAATATTTGATTTGTTAATGCTTCCTGTTTGATGTAACAGATTTCAAATTCATGAATGGAATGCTTAGTTTTCTACCAAATTCTTAGTCCATCTTTATTTTATCTGAGGTATTCCAACAATCGTTCTCGCATGTGCTACCTGTTGAAGCTTCAAAGTCAATACAAACAGTGTTTTAATTGTCAAGTACAACAGCAGGCTTTTATTTGTGCCTTAAAAGCCCGAGCTATAAAAACACATATATTAAGCAGCCATCTGGCCTTCAAAGGGCATTTGGGGCAAATCTAGGCCCCAGATTAGGTGCTGTCTCAGTGAGATACAGCGGGGCTTTCAGCATGAGTAATTGGGTGGAGAAGGTCTCTGATTTACGCAGCACTGGGGGCCTAGCAAATTGTTTAAGATGGAAAAGCCTGGACGGCACAACTTGGGCTTTCAGATAAGGATAAAGCGGCAGCGGATTTCTCTCCTGCACTAGAGGCCTTCTGTTTAGTTAAATTAACCTTTTTTTTTTACATCATAAAAAAAAAAAAATCCTTGTTTAAATTTCTGAGAAATTTGATCCCTCACAGTTTTTTTTAATCATAATAACACCCATTTCATTGATTAATATGAGAATAATAATACAAAAATTGCTGTTTAACTATTGTATAATACCTTATAATGTTATGGCTACAGATAAAATAAATGTTAAAAATGTGTTGAAAAAATTACAATTAAAAAAATAATATATGAGAAATTATTATTTAGGATTGCACCAGTAATAGGGATCTATTAATTTTTTTTTTAAATGGTTTCTGTTCATCAGAAATTTGTCTGATTACTTTGTTAAAGTTATCTGATTTTATTAGAGATAAAGTGGCAGTCAGTCTGATCCATATTTGGAGAAAATGACGTTTTACAAATATTAAACGGCTGTTATTTATCCTGCATCAAGCATTACTTACCGGTGGTGAGTTGGCATCGATTTCCCCAAAGTTCTACCAACGCTAACCGCTTAGCGCGTATAGTTCAGCCTGGTACCACTACAGGATTTCTGGGAAATCACTGAAAACGATGGGAAATTTTCCATTGGCAAGGTGTCAAATTTTCCAAAGCTGTGGACTGAGACTCTAATAGAACCTTCAAGCTCACAACACTTGTGAAGGTTATCCATCTTTGCGAGAACATAGCAAGCACTGTGCAAAGGTATTAGAACCCTAGGCTCTAGGATGGGTTAAATATTTACCATGTGACTTAAAATTGCAACAAACCCAAACAAGGCAATTCAAATCAAGAAAAAATCTATACAGAAATGTGGATTTGATTGTTAATCATAGCTCCATAGCAACCAGGCTGTTTAACATATCTCAATCTCAGTTTAAGAAAATCATGGGGGTTGATTTTTATCATTATTTTTTTTTTTAATTATTCCCATCGTAGTCAAACAGGAACATTATGTCACTGACTTTTCATTAGCAACCAATTTGGCATGTCTCTATCTCAGCTTATGAAAGTTATTAAAAATGGGTGTTTTGCAAGCAGTTTTAATATCACTGACAGCTCCCTAGCAACGAAACTGTTTAACCTAGCAACCACATTTTCTGGACTCTAGCTCAGCTTTTGTATATGATGGAAACATGTGGGTTGGTATAACATATAGTGACAACGGCAACATTAAATTGTCACCGACTTCTCCATAGCAACCAGACTGTTTACCACAGCAATCAATTTGGCATATTTCTATCTCAGCTTTGGAAAATTATTGAGAAATAAGGGTTTGTTAATGTCACCATTGAGATTCTCTTTAAACTGCATTTTTCAAGCCAATATCAAAGTTTGTGTGCACTCTTTATTCATCCAGTTCAACATTGCTCAAAGTCGTTTATGTATCCTTATGTTTAGGTCAAGGAGCAGTGAGTGGTGGGGCACTGCCCTCTTTTGACCAGCTGACTCTGACAGGCAAACGGCCCCTACAAAGAGCTCTTCACAATGAAGGTGGAGCTGGAGATCATTATTAAGGAGGTGGGGCTAAAAACATGATGTCACAAAGTAACACTTTTCAAAATTATTATTTCTTTTAATAATGAAACTTTAAGGATTAAAACTCCTTCAAGAGTTTGGATTCTCATTCAATTCAATTGAACGTCTCTTAAGCAAAACTAGAGTCTGACAACAGAAGAAAAAGTTAATGCAGCGTTTAATTTTTGTATAAAAAGCACAATTAATAACAAATGTATAGATTAAACTCACATATAATGAATATTTAAATGAAACACAACTAAAAATCCGTCCAAATACTTTTTTTTTTTTTGTGAATCTCAGATTTTTGCCTGTAAAGTTTATTTATTTATTTTTTGTTTGTATGCTTTCGGCGTTGGCTGAGGATTGAACTGATTATTTACAACCTGACCACAACCGCTCAGCCACAGAACCAGTGTGACCTACTCATAAATTAACTGGGAAGGTCAGAAAGAGTGAGTTTGTACAAACACCATGGATGAATTTCACAATTCCTGATACCGCACAGATAGTTTGGATACACTTTACAGCTGTTTTTACTTCTTAATTTACAACACAACATAATAAATTAGACTAAAAACTTCTAGAGTTAACTGTTTGCTATGAAATATCTCACATGACAAAGCTCAGACCAAGACAATGGATGGCACTGCTGTAATGAGATTTTATGGCAAGTGTTGGAGCTTCCTCCAGAGGGGGCTGAACTTGCAGATTTATAGTGGCATCGTCTTCTCAGAGCGAGTTTTGGGATTAAGAGGGGGGTCAGATGGTCAGCTGGAGTTTGCTCAGGTTCCTCTGGTGCATGTTGTGATGGCGCACCAGCTCATCGGACCTGGCAAACTTTTTCTGGCAGTTCGGCCATCTGCAGTTGAAGGGTTTCTCACCTGAGGAGTTAAAAGAAACCAGAAAATTAAATAAAAAAAAACTATAACTAATGTACAGCATGATTATATATGAAAGAGGTCACCTTAACGCAACAATAATTAGATAAAAATTATTTCAAAGATCGAAGCAACAAATTGCAGGATTACAATATTGTTGTAATAAAGTTAAGTTCAGCTAATAAAACTGGTATGAGATGGTTTTACTGATTAAAAACTGGTTTATTTGAAAGATTATAAATAGCACTCTCCATATGTTGTGAGGAGTTTTATGTGTATTATATAATAATAATTTATGCAACCGTGTTTGTCCCCCTTATAATTTGTAAATGTTTTCTATTTAAAGACATAGGCAGTGAAGAAATAAAGTATTTGACCCCTGATTATTCAGATTGTTTGCTTACAGTTGTGATAAATGTGATGCTGGGTTTATTTGAAAAGAGAAAATATAAAGGCTAATCCTTAGAGATGTATACATTAAAATGCATTAAAACTGTAAAAAGTAAACGATTTTGTTTAAATCCATCCTTTTTTGTTTTCTTTCATTGTTTAAATAAACAATAAATGTTTTGACTGATCATTTTTTTATCTGCAGGCAAATACTGCCTCTTATTGTAACCACTTTTAGTTTTGTTTTGTTCATTTGTTTTTAAATGAAATACAAATACATCTAAGTCAGAAAAAAAGATTAATATATATGTTCATTTGAAACATTATTTAATATTATTATTGTTAACTGTATATTAAGTGTAAACTAGCTTTAATGAAAAAAAATATCATAACAAAAAATTTTAGATTAGTCACTTCAGAAAAACACAATAATTTATTTGTCGTAGAGCTCTTCATACAATATTGATTAAAAGACGTTTTGAAATACAAATGCTGAATGAAAATGTTCCAGTTTCCCCTCGTCTTTGTTTTAGAAATCAATTGTAAATATAAAGTCCCGAGAATGCTTGCTGACATCTGCTGCCATCTTCTGGTGGAATATAAAATAGCTTTTTGTATGAGGGTTTTCATACTGTGGTGAACAGTGCTTGCAGGTCATATATTAATGCTTCTGGGTACATACACATTATTACCTTAAGTACTACTAATAATTTATTTATTTACAATAAGTAAAAAATAATATTTTATGCAAATATACAGATTTTTATTCATCCTATATATTTTGCTATGAAAATCATTACAAATAAAGATTTAAAATGATATTTTATGAATACCAATACATGATAGTCTTATTATTTTAATCATTTTGCATGTTATTGTGGATTTAAAAGTAGATGTAAAAAAAGCTTTCCTTGTAATCCCCGTAGATGAGGGTTGAGTAAGAAAAGCAATCCTTTACTCATAACATTATAATCCCTGTTTTAATTGGTAGCGAAAAACAAACTGAAAACGTGCGCTAAAGTGACCTCTGAAATTCCGCTACGCATCATAGTGAAAGGGGAGTGTGAATCATAAAAAAATGAAAAGGTTTACGCACTTGTTTTACCTGTATGTGTCCGGGTGTGGGTCTTAAGGTGGTCTGACCGTGAGAACTTTCTCTGACACGTTTCACACTGGAATGGCTTAACGCCTACACACACACAACAACAGGAACACACCGGTGTGATCACACACACACACACACACAAGCTGAGAAAAGCAGTGTCAGGAAAAACAGTCTGATATTAATTATGTGCGAGTCCTTCCTGTGCACCCATACATCGACAAACACTTGCGCTAAATTAGCCTGAGTGAGGAGCTCTTAAATCTTGAAACATGACGGAAAATGTAAACTGTCAATCAAACTAATATCAACAACTGCTAACTGTATCATCACAGTGTTTTGTGGATTTACTGCAGCGTCAGTAACATCAAACTACTAGTGTTTTAATTAGGTAGCATTGAAAATGCTTCTTTTAAAAGCAAAATAAAATAGGAAAAAAAGCTCTTTAAATGATCCTGAGCTACTGCTGAATTACACCATGTTCCCTATTCGGCATGCAGAAGGTGTCTGGTTAATTAGGTTGTTTGTCTTGGAACAATGTGTGGAATAAATAGCTAACTTGATAATCATAAACGATGACTTGAGCAAAATCACTTAAGGTTTGTGACTTTGGGGTGTGTCAATATATCCTGGTACAATATATCACAATACAATATCGTCATATCATGGAGTTTGCGTGTATTCTAGTCACTTCTGCAACTTCTTTACCTTTTCTTCTTGTTTTATGTAATATTTACAAGTATCCTTTACTCACATTTTAAATAAGAAACATTACGAATTTATCTCATTCGATCACTTAGCGTAAAATAGATGACTTAAAGCTAACATTAACACTGCCCCCTAGTGGATGAACGGTATCAAATGCTCTGAAACAAATCCAACTAGACCCCTGCTTAACTTTGTGGTCTCAAAACTTTTGTATATTAAAAATAGTGTTGAAAAAATATTGTGGTGCATATCATGCGTACGCATCATATTGTAAACAGAGTGTATCGTTAAGTCTTTTAAATAACATTTATAAAAGTTCTATTACAATCATCCAAAGAGCATTGGTTCATAATGTTTAGAGAACTGTGCCATGTTCGGTAGCAACACCCTGCTTATTGATATCCTTTACCAACACAATGCTAAATGCTAATAAATGGAAGGCCTAGCGTACGAGGGTCGTGAGTTCAAACCTGTGTGTCTTCTCTGGTGTCGTTTGAGCTGGTCTGATCTGGAGAATCTGCGACCGCAGTCTGTGAAGTCACACTGATAGGGCTTCTCCCCTGTGGTTTCAGTAAAATCACGTTAAGGATACCCTTAGCATTTGTGCTAACAGTAGACATTAGCCTGTTCTCTTACCTGTGTGTTTCCGGCTGTGCATCTGTAAGTGAGAGAGTTTAAAGTATCGTTTGTTGCAGCCCGGGTAGGCGCACATGAACGGCCTTTTTTCATTCGTTTCGGATGATCTCACAATGGCAGGTGTGATGCCTGGAACTCTCCTCACATCCTGCCAGACAAAACCAACATGTGCTTTATGCTACTACAACAAAGGCAGGCCCCAGAACAGAAGATGCGCGGATGTTTAGCTGGTTACTTGATTACCGCTGTGAAATGATCATTGCTATTTCCCCATGCAGCGCTAACTGTGAACGGTTAGTCACGGACGTTAAGTAAATGTAATTCACTGCTTATCCCCCTCATTCCTTCAGCTTCCTTCATTTGCCTGCTGCTGAAGCCCATCTGCTCTTAATTAACTAGCGCTTAGCATAATGGCGTTTCTGTACGCTGGCCCAGTAATGAATGAGTGTTAAGTGTTGTTGATAAGTAAATTACGGAATGTGTTATGGGACTGTAGTGCCAGGGTAATTTAATGACCTCACGGGGAAGCTAACCCAGCGGGCTAGGCTATACAGCTCCACGGGCTAGCGTGCCAGGTTTCATTATATGTGATGGTTGCATTCAGATTAATTGTTTTCAGTTGTACAAGTCATTGTGTTACTCTGATGGGGACTCTGTGGGGGCGTACTGTATTTCTTAGCATTGAGAATGATAAAAATCCTCACCAAAACTCCGCCCCAAACATTCAAGAAACCTCCACCATGCTTCACTGTTGCCTGCAGACACTCATTGTTGTACCGCTCTCCAGCCCCTTGATTAATCAATTGCTACAGCAAAAATATTTGACCTTTTTTCCACTTATGCTTTTGAGCATGCTTCAGTCTCTTGGCCTTGTTCGTCTTGTTGACCCCTTCTTTACATACATCTTTAGACCTGGTTTTCACTGGTTTCAGCTGGACATTCTCTAGTCTTAAAGGGTTATCAGCTTGATGTGTCTTTCATCTGCTGCAAGGTCAGCACATTTCTGTGGCCAACCATCTACAATTCTCATTGTTGGTAAAAGAGCTTGGCAGTACTTTATCCAGTTTTAAACCTCCTACACAGCTGTTTCTGGTTCAGTTCATGACTGGGTTTCAACCTATGCGTGATCAAGACTTGACTATAACGCTACAAAATCTTACAAGTGTACCTGCAAGCATCGATGCTGGTTTAAGGGGACAGTTAGTGTAGATTTTAGATTTTAAATCAAAACGTTCACAAGTAAACAATCATTATTTACTTAATATTTATATGACAATCATTATTCTTTACCATCCTAAAATGTATATTTATATTTAATCAACTGAATATACAGAACCGGTGCTTAGGTTGAAACACAGTCATGAACTGAAACAGAAACATCTCTGTAGGGGGCTTAAAACTGATAGTCGTATATGTATGAAGAGTCTACAGTATCAGGTGGTAACTTGCATATTGCTGACCTAATGTTTTCGCTTTTTCCTGTGAATTAACCCATGGAAGTGTCCAGTCACAGTGTCTGTTTTGAATTTAAACACCTGTTTCAAGTTTATTAGCTTTGGTATTTTTGGTATGCATTAAAATGTAAGAAAATGCACAATCGTCTTTCAGTTTCATTTTACCTACCCCGAATCAGTGCCATTAGTGCCATCTAGAGATCAAAAAAAGGGAAACGCTTGGAAGTACAAGGCCTGTGATATTGCTTGTGTTTTTTTTAAGTTTCATACCATTGCTTTTTTTGTGGTTGGGTGATTTTTTTTAATAAACAGTTCATTTTCAATAAACAAATTTGTAGTAAAGTAGTAGAAAACGCTGAAAACGGCCCACGCTTTAAACTATTAAAAAAACTCTTTGTGAGCAATTTGCAACTTACGTCCAAATACCATTATTTACCATTAAGTTATTAAATTACTTTACATACTGTAAACCATTGAGTTTAATGACTTTGACGACTGCGTAGGTTTTTATTAGATTTTTTTAAATTATGTGCTACGCATTCTCGTTACCATTCTTGAGTTTTCTGTAAATGTGGGGGAGGGGTTTACTGTACAGCACGCATGTACAACGTCTGCCTTGAATTGTCTGTAATCCCTTCAAGTTGAAGAATGATCATAAGTTGCCCATCACGGTTTTGTACCAGAGTAAACACAGAAGTGAAGAAAGGCATCCCGCTGTTCGAGCAAGTAGCTCTGGACAATCTCTTCTTTTACTGCTCTCCTGCCGCTGACGGACATTAATTAAGAGCTAATGATTTATATGCATGAGCAGCAGGCAACTGGAAACTGCAGCCCCGCGGCTAATGGACTTTTAAAAGTGATTCCTCTTCGCTTTTCATCCTCAAATGCGTTTTAAAAAATCTGACAGCGGCCTGGTTCCTCTCGCATAGCCTTCTCATTGCGTCAGTCACTTTTCTACCGAACTTTCTTTCTCAATTGTACTTTTAAGGCACACTTAAACATTTTAAATTTAGGAAGTTGCAGTCGAGCGTTTGTAAAGGCTTGTGAGAAGTATACAGTGTGTTTGTACATCATGGCCTGACCTTGGCCTGAGGCGAGAACGTCCCAAGAGTGTAAAGAATCAGTTCATGTCCTTCAAGTGAACTTGATAGTGGTTGAGCATGAGAAACACTGACCTGAATGCCTCTGAAGACGCCGTGTGTGTGGATGCGATACTGTGTGCTGCAGCTGTACACCATTGGAGTGCTGGGGTCGCTCTCGTAACCTCCTGGATGGCTGTTTGGGGTGAATGGAGAGAATATTTACTTGTTTTTAATAGCACTCTTTTTCAGACCATGCATTTTGCTTGCCACTCTGTTGATGGCACTGCTTTTGCAATTACATGTCAGCTCCAGGTCATTAGAATGTTAGCCGGCTGTCTGTTTCTAATCTGCTCTCACTTTGTTTCGAGGCTGCACCAACAGACATTCTGCTCACTTCTAGACTCTCTGCATTTGAAATGTGTGTATATATATATTCTAACTAAATATGATAAAATGTGACGGTTTTTTTCCGTACTATAAGAAAAATGTCACATTTTATCATATTTAGTTAAATTACAAATAACTGTGAAGCTTAAAAGTTTATGTAGTCATTGATGGACATTTTATGGAATGTCTTTTGAACTCTAAAATGTAAAAAAGTTAAATTCTTTGTCCATATAATTAATGGTAGCTTTCTTTCAACTGAATGCATTTACTTTACTTGTACATTTTTTTGCATCAAGCAGATGCATGTACTAATTATAGTAACAAATACAAAAAAAATAGTTTGACATCCCTGGTATCTCTCTAGCAACCAAACTGTGTACCCTAGCAACCAATTTGAAGTCTTGGTTACCCTAGCAACCAATTACTCAGCTTTTGTAAATGATTGACACAGGGGTTGGTTTATATTTCTTATAGTGACAAAGGAAACATTGTATTATTCCATAGCAACTGTTGTGGCATATATGGTTTACCATAGCAACCATTATTACATATCAGCTAAGGATAATGGTAGAGACATGGGGGTTGGTTTATATTGCTCATAATGACATGGGGAACTTTGTATGATGCCATTGACCCGACTTGTATGATCTCGGCAACCATTCAATTTTGCTGATAAAATACTTTTAAATGTCACTTTTACAAGCCAACATTACAGTCTGTGCACAAACTTTAGCCCTCTATTTTTCTGAATGAAAGCTTCAGATGGGGATGCTAGCTTTTTAAAAAAGATTGTAGACCTAAGGCAAAACTCTCCTCGGAGACAATCACTAAAACACATTGTGGAGATGATACACAAAATGACTGTTTGGCGTGGGGCTCCATTCCAGATGGCAAAAGGGGGTAGGAGTGTTAGAATATCCTTTCTTCATGTCATTGAGAATTGGTCCTGCATGGGTTTATCAGCATGACAATTACCTGAAACAAACACCCAGCTAAGCAGTGGCTCAATAAGGCCATTTCATAACCCGGTTTGTGGGGACATTTGTGTAAGTGCAAGTCTGATAATAACAATAATGATAATAAAATCAAGAGGGGTCAAATACTTCTTTTCCTCACTTTAGTTTAATATGATTTTTATGTTAATCATTATATCACATGGAACTATTAAGATAGTATACCTCCATAATCCAAAATATAGATAAAATCGTTTTTTACATTTTATATTTAATTATATACCATTCCCTTACCATCTTAAATCTAACACCTTTAATAAAAAAAAAAGTTCACAGGCCAATGTATAAAAATTGCACCATGTAAAATGATCTGCTCACAAAATGAAATTGTGCCTCATAATTTTCCCATTTACTCTTGACATCAGATGCAGTTCTTCCTAAATCTCTCTGTGCATTATTTCACAAAGTTTGGATGACACAAAGAGGGCATTGCTAGCTATAAAACACACTGAGTCATGTCTTTGTAACTCATCTTGACATCAGGGCAAATTGCTCCCCGTTTCAAAAAGCAATATTTTTGCCCCAAACATTTGAGGTAGGGCCAGTCAGGGAGATGAATGGGGAATGTATGCTCTTGTTCACTGTTGAACTTCTGTCTGAACCTCAGCGGCATGCCTTTTTTTACGTCATGCTGTAAATACATGTTTCTCAGGACAATTCTGCACCATCTTTCACCTTTAGAGAAGAGACCACACATTAGGGAATCTGTTTCGTGTTACTGCAAAGATCTTTCCCCTCACTTTTACGAAAATGCAACGTTTTGTATATCGTTCTTGAGGTATAACGTCCCCCTAACGTCTGTGTGCAAGACTAGCCGAGACGGTCAGAACAGCATCCTGCAGTAAATCTTCTCGCAGTTCGTTCATTTACTCGCAACAAACCAACTTGGACTTGTGACAGATGTAAGATTACGGAGAATTTGATGGTCCGTAGAAGGCTGTCTGCACATTATTGGTCAAAAGTTCAGGACAATTAAAGTTATTGATGTTGTATTTGATGTTTGTAGTTTATTTCTTGGGGTTTTTTGGGGTGAGGTTGTCATTTGTTTACTGCATAATAACTGATTGCTGTTTGAAGTAAAAAAGAGAGATTTTGTTGATCCAAAGGTACACTATGTTTAAAAAGTAACTATTTGATAGAAAACAATTCTGTTTCCATACGATAAATGGTAAAATACTGCAGTTTATGGTAAGATTCCGGTTTTTCCCCATATATTTTTATTTTTACTAATTATTTATTTGGATTTACAGCAATCAATAATGTACAATATTTTTACAATAATGTACAATTTTTTTTTCCATTTTGCATGGATGTATGACGTTAAATTTGCATGATGTATAGGTATAATATTATAAAATGTAAGGGTATACTGTTTTTATAATATTATTAATAATAATAATAATGTATATTATTTTTTTAAAGCTGACTATCATGGTATATTCGTAAAATAAAAAGATTTTGCATGTATCACAAAAATGATGTCTAGATTTCAAATAAAATGTACAAATGTAACAATTTAACATTTGCTTTTTACGTTGTTTCAAATTAAACATAGTCTACACTCTTAAAAAGGGTTCTTTGGTGGTTTTTCGCTGGTCCTTTGCGGGTTTGATGGTGATGTATAGCACTTTTTTTCCTTTTAAGCTCTTCACCGGTTCTTTGTGGTTTTTGAGGTTCTCATATACCACTTTTTTGTGTAAAGAAACTGTCTTTTTGGTACTTGAGGTTCTGAAGTAGTTCTTTAATGTGCTTTAAGCAGATTCTGGTCGTAAGCAAAGTAAATGGTACCAAAAAGTTTTAGATCAAGTTGTTGAAATGGTTAATTACTTGAGATTTTTCACTCAGAATACTGCTAAACTGTTAACTGAGTGAGTACAAATTGTCTGTTTACAGTATGTTCTAGATGGTTGCTTGTGTCTCATTGTTTTTCCCCATTCTCTGTGTAACGGTCATCGCCCATTTCCGTTTCTTTTTATCACATGTCAGGGAATTCGAAAAGTTGTATACATTTGTAATTTTCTGTTCAAATATTCACAGTATTTATTTAGAAACATTAATGTGGAATTGCTGGCAATTCAACAGAGATGAAAAGTTAAAGGGGGAATTCTCTTTTGTTTTGGAACTAGCTAGTGATTTAATACTTGTTGAAGTTATTTGAAAATGCTTGACGAGCGACGTAAATGATTGGTTGATTGCATACAACAATACCATTCTGTTTAAAGATTTGAAATTGGTTTGGAATACCCATGGTGTATATTGATTCATTCAGGATATGCAATTGCTATAAGCACTTCAACTTTATATAAGACCCAAGACAAGGTACTAGAACTAGAGGGATGATGATGATGATGATGATGATGATGATGAGATATATAATACAATATACCTTCATCAACTAATAAAATAATCCATAAATACAAAAATGTTGCTAAAATTAGATACAGGTTTGATAAGGTTCAAATTTCTTGATGAATATGGTCTGAAATGCAATTTTTGATGAAATGTTGTAATTAGCATTCCGACCAATCGACCAATCACAAGCCTTTTGGCCTTCTGTCCAATCAGAGCAAAATAGAAATATTACAGAGAGTGAATCATTCTGAGAGAATTCTGATTCTTTAAAGTGATATGATTCGACAGAAAATGAATCTGTCAAAATCTCTTTCAATTGCATTTTTATTTGAAATTATAACACAATAACAAACTATACGTAATGACTGTTAAGTAGGATTTTAATTAACATTGTTTCATTTCAACAACTAAGTAATCAATTTGTCATCGAATAGTTTTTTTTTTTAAATATATATATATTTAATTTATTTATTTTCATGAAATATTTCACACCTTTCAACAAATTGGCAATTTTTCCAACATAATGCTTCCACAGCAGCCCCCTTGAGATTCCCTGAGCCAAAGTTTCCCCGTCCCTCTCATTTATCAGTCATTTGGTCAGCCAGGGCACCTCAGTTTCTCTCTCAGAGGGGTCACAGGCTTCTCTTCGCCATGCCAAACGTGACTACCAAGACTTGCTTGGGCCCCATAGGGAGTAGAAGCTGTCCCATTGTGCACTGATGCACTTCCAGCTCCCCCTTCCTCCCAGTGGGCCAGTGCTTGGCCTGGTCAAGGCTGAGGTGCCACTGGCAGAAATATATGGCAGGATATCGTTCTACAGCCAGACAAAACAGAGCCCAGGTTTGAATGCATACGATCAGACCGCCAAAAGATGAGAAGAGCTTTCAGGAGGGGTCATGATTGGGGGGTGTTGGGAATCTTGCCCGACTGTTATTTTAAGAAGGTGGAATTCACAGACAACCGTAATAGCAGTCACAGGTGTAACACAAACTAAACATGAACAAACAAAACTCACTTAAAGTCGCTTCTCTGTTGGGTTGGGGTAAGGATCAACAATTTAGGGTTTCAAACTTTTAATCTAAAGTGCTATTGGTCAAACAGTATATTGTTAAATTTACAGCAATAAACCGTATTTCTATAGGTTTTTATCTATTAAATTTAAGGTCATGCTCTGTAAAACGGTTGTTTTTCGTGTATTTTGTAGAATACGGCCTTTTTCAGTAGCATTGAAAAACTTTTTTACAGTGTAACCCAAACTTGTTTACTTACCTTTATGCACAATGAAGTGCTGCATAATGCTTTTTTTTCCATCACACAAACACAGCACTGTTATTTATTTATTTTTAATCCTAGATTGGGTTTCGTTTCTTGTCCTAAAATCTGTTCGTTTAAAGAAAATCTGGGATTGGTGTGGAATAACCATGATCGATTGTGCATCTGCAAGTACTATGAGTACTAAGCAAGTGAGATATAGCAGATGATATAAGACCCAAGAATAGGTACTAGAGGGCTTATCGTATTTTATTTATTTTACAAACCAAAAATCATATATGTTTACCTGACATATTTATGAAAAAAAAAAAATATATATATATATATATCTAATCAAATTTTGAGGGTGGATAAGAATTTTTTTTATACATAAATATATTTTATTAAACATATCTTTCTTTTAAAAATGCTGAAATGAAATAAAACGTGCATATAAGCAAACGTATAAGATTTTTAATGATCTCGTATTCACCTTTTGCCATTTGAAATTGTATTCACCCGTTCAAGATGCTTGTGTTTTCTACCAAATCAGAATTTAGATGGAGTATCAGGGCTACAAATAAAAAAGTAATTAAGTTCCTAAATCCCAGCATCAGTTAAATGAAGCACATCATAAGTTCTTCTGTCGGCTTCAGCAAAATCATGCGGAAGAATTTCCTCTGAGACGAGAGCGGGTCAGGATGACCTACCTCTTTATAGTGGATGCCAAAGAGTTGACAGGATTCCACGCCATGCACTCCAACTGGGACGCCATTTGATATAGATTATCACTGCTGGAATTGAAAACAACAAAAAAAGGTTGAAATAAACAAACTTTCCTTTATATGGTCTTTTAAAATAATAGGGATATTTGCTCATTTTTCAACCAAACATATCGAAACTTTTTGCCATTTTTAAGAATGTTGTCAATTTTATTTTATTTTAAAAAAAAAAGGCATCCAATGTCAGATGTAAAGAATGCGTAGATGAAAAATAGCCGATCAGACAAAGGCATCCTGGGTAACAATGAATGAATGCGCTATATGAGCATGAAAGGAGTTAACCCACACCAGCGGGGTGATCAGTTAATCAGGTCATCCCCACGACCAAAATGCTGCCCCGTGTGTTATTAACCGTCTGTCCAGAGGGCCATTCATTTCCCTGCCAGGTGCTCGGCCCAACACATAGTTGGGATTTATCTCCAGCAACTCTGACATCATTGTGTTTCATCATGAGAGCATGACCGTATGAAGCGGTACCTGGTACTACACTTCCTCTGGGAACATTACAGTGCTGAAAGAGATGTAAAAAAAATGTGACCTTTGACCCTATTTTACATTTGTATGTCAAAAAAAAGTTTATACAAACATTGTTATTGGTTCTAATAATTTTACTATAAGCTTTGTTACTGTTCGTGAGATCCAGCATTGGCTTTATTTGGGACACCGGATGCTCATTTTCATCAGTAGATGTGGTCAGTTAGTTGGGGTATAATAAATTTCAGCTGATTTGTGGTCAGTATTTGGCTTGGTTTCATGAAAAAGAAAGATATATAGAGCCCCTAAAGGTACATAGAGGATAGAGGAAAACATTTTTGCGTTCTATGGAAACATTTTCGCGATGCCTTTGCAACAGTTTCTGTTTAATGTTTGCGCTAAGCTGTTAAGTTGGCACAAATTTGTTAAATTCATCATTCTTTGTAATTGTATGAAAATATGAGGTCAATGCGTGGGGTGGGTAGAGATGCTTGAAAGAGATATTTTGCGAATGAGTCTGGCTTTTGAGTAGTCCAGAACTTCATGAGTATCAAACATAGACATAATTTTGATAGAGCAAAATGTTGAGAAGGTCAATTCTTTGTGTTGAATTAAATAGACTCTACAGGTATTTATACGTATAACCAAGTTTAAATCAAGCGAAGTGGATTTTTTGTGTGTGTCTAGTGATTCCCACACACCAATATACAGTGACTGCTTCTCTAATGAGTTGTTGGGTTGTTTTCAGCCACTTTAGGGTGTTTTTGAGACCAAACTTTTTCTCGGTTTCATCTAATTTAAAGATTTTTGGTGAAAAATCTTTTTTTTTTAAAAATGCGCTGTACAATATTTCAAAAATTCACGTGTAGGGCTTGTGTAATTCCCTTTCGTGTGGATCATGGTTGCAAACATACACACAATTAAACTGCTGTGAAAATCTGTCAGATCATCTACATCAGCTCTAATCAAAACTTTTTTTCCAAATCAAGGATTTTTCCCCTTTAATTGCCAAGATACTACATGATGTCTGATTTCTTAAAAAAACAAGCAAAATCTCAATGAACAATTTGAAAAATGACAGTGGCTTGGATTTGACCTTTTATTACAGTATTGGACATGTCAAACATTAGTTACAACATTGGCATTGGTGGATTTTTAGTTTTTGCTCAATAAACCCTCATTTATTGTTCATGTCCCATTGACTTCCATTATCACAACATTTTTTTTTTTTATTGCAAAGCCTCGACACCAAATAATCATGCTTTCCTGATTGTTTTTATTCCAGATTTTTACTGTTAGCCAATGGGACATTAACAATAAATGAGGGATAAAACTATTAAATGTGAGGCTACACAAAAACTAAAAATCCACCAATGCCAATGCTGCTACTAATGTTTGACATCTACAACACTGTGATAAAAAGTAAAGAGAAATCCAGGCCACAATCATTTTTCATTTTGAAAATAAGACATTTGGTTAGTTTTTTTTTTTTCAGAAATCAGTGACATCATGTAAGATCTAGGGTAAAATTGAAGTGTAAAAATCTTTAAATTGTAGTTTTGATTAGAACTTGGGTAGATATAGAGATTTGTGTAAAAATGAAAACCCAGAAAGGCTAGTGAATTTAAACAGTGTGAGTTTAAAATGAAACCTCATAAAAAAACAATCTGAATTGAATTAATAATGTAATATCTGCTGGAAGATATGTCTGGATTTGAGTTTATATTTGTCAAAACAGGCAAAGTTGAAGTGAACCCATGTCTCTTTGAGAATAACAACAACCTGATTCTTTTTTTGAAAATCAGAACATTTATGTTCAAGCCTGAAAATCCCTGAAAAATGTATAAATACAGCGCTGCGGGTACCAGGCGTTTGATTTGAGACACAGCACAGCGTTTCCATTTGAGCTTTCACAGCCGCTGAGATCTGTTTATTACCAGCGAGAGAAACAGGAACGGGAAATCACAAAGTCGTCTTATCATCCCAATTCTGTTATTTAGATTCTTTATGTTCCCTGTGTGCTGGAAAAACAACATGGCACAAGCATGCCAGGAATGTGAGATGATTTCTGGGCTGTTGAAGTAGCGTAGGGAATTCCAGAAACTGCTATCAGAACGAAGGAATCCAATGCTGCAAGATTCAAGCTTTTTCCTGGCCTCGAACTAGTTGAGCTTTAATAACATGCTTGACACAGCCAAGCTTTGATTTGATTCATTCTAACCACTGACATTTCAGTTTAGACCTTGTGTGGAGCAACACCGGAGTCTTCAACATCTTGCGGTTGTTCCTCCTTTTCCTGCTCTTGTTCTAGAGCATCCTGATTCCTCTACGTGTTCATGGCGGTCTGACTCTTTCAGACTGTGACGTGCTTCTCAACTGTAATGTTTCGTTTCCTCCTAATCTGCTTGGAGATATGTTGCCTTTGAAGCCTCTCATTCATTTTGTTCATTCTTTTAATCTCCGAGTGGAAGTCAATGCTTCTGGATTTCAATGTTTTTTTGTGTTCAATTTAAAGACGAAACCGTGAGAGATTTGCAATAGATCGAAAGCATGAAGTAAAGCTCCGTCGTACCTGTTGTATGGGTTCCTCAGAAGCAGGGCTTGACTTCCTGTGCAGCTGTCTGAGGGAGTGTGGCAGCCGTACACAGGCGGAGGAACAGGATACTGCTGCTCACCTGAAACACACCCATCACAAGGCTTTGATGGCACCGACTACTTCTATATCAGATCTGTTTTGATTCTATTTGCATCTAAAAGTGTCTTTGTGGAAACGCTTTATATCTGGGTGGAAGCGGAAATGCTTTTCGAGAGAAATTGACAAAAAATTTTCCAAGCAAATTACCGTATTTTTCGCCATATAAGACGCACCGGCATATAAGACTCACCTAATTTTAAATGAGGACGATCTAGAAAAAAAAGATCCTGAACCAAATACTGTAGTAAAATATTTTATATAAACTGTGTAAAAGTTAACAGCAGTTTTAAGAACAATTATATGCTAAACATGTAACATAAACAGTCAGTAAACAGTAAAAGTAACAAAAAAAGGCTGTAATGTTTCATACCTGCTCCTTACGATCCGTGCTATGGTAGGATCGACGAGCAGAGATGGGCGATGACTTCAGCGCGCACCGACGGTTCCGGAGGGTGATGCGAATTTTCATATATAATACTACCATCTAGTGGTCATTTAGAGAAATGTAATTTGAGAAACTTTTAAGAGCACACGTCATACTTCAGTCCCGCCCTGAGAGGCTCGAGGTTCTTCTTCCAATGCGGAAAACACGTGTGTAGGAAATGCGTTGAGACTGCTAAATCTTTACAATAAATAGCCGCATTTGCTGTGTTCTCTCTCAAATGGTCTCCAGTGTTTATTATCAATTGAGAAGGTATATTTTTACCAAAACAGGAGCTAGGCCAAAGCCGCGGCCTCTCTTACGCCTCTCCTACAGCCGTGACCGCCCTCCGCTCCGCGGCGCTCTGCATTCGCCGTATAAGACGCACCAACTTTTCCCCCTCAGTTTTGGGGAAGAAAAAGTGTGTTTTATACGGCGAAAAATACGGTAAGTCATTTGTTCTTTTTCCAAAAGAGAGGGAATGCGCATGACGTCACAGTACCCGGAAGTCGTAGAATGGGTGGCGAAAAGCTAAATCATGCTCTAGTGTTGAGTTTGACCCATGTATACGCTGAAAATGGGTAAAAGCTATGGTGTAATTGATTTAAAAAAAATTGACAAAGAAGAAGCAAATGTATTGCTGCAATTTGAACAAATAACACAAATAAACAAACAATAACTTTTTGGTTGCCATTTTGTTGGACTTGTAACAATATCGGCATATTAGTTAGTTGTGAGTGAAATGTTTGGCATTAATAATAAAAAAATACTAATGTTATTTCTCAAAAAACTCGGGAAACCGTGACCCCAGCCAACCATATGGACAGACGCGGTAGCTAATCTGTTTTTAGGGAGGAGGCTCAGGCTGGGAGAACACAACTCGAGACAATGTGAACAAAAAAACAAATAGAAAACAGCTTTTTTCATGAAAATAATTCTTCCATAATGGTTTATAATAGATGTACTTGTGAGGCGGGGCTATCAAAATTATAAACGGACCCCATTAGTCACTGGGGGTGTGTTTTCCTGATTTTAAATGTCAACAAGACTCCCAAAGATTGCATACTGCACCTCTGAATGGGATAAAAAGTTTTTTCTCTCATTCAACATTATGCATCCACTGGAAAGAAAGCCAACAGCTTCTCTACTAAAAATTGTCATCAAATGATTTGTAGATATTCCACATGCAACTAAAGTCTCCATAGATCACTTTAATTTCCCTGACAAATCCCGCTTTAAAGTACACCCAGACGTTGAGCCTTGTGTACGCCTTTAAACTTTCTTTTGTGTGCTTTTCCAGTGTTTAAATCCACAAAATATCAATATCAGGAAATCCATTTTCTGGTCAAATGTCTACGTTTATGGAAACTAGTCATCTGGTGATTTGTCGTCCATAGTTCAACTCTTTTTCAGTGTATAATTATCAGAATAACTCACATTTCGATACTTTTCAATATTCATCGCAGCCATTTTACTACTTGTTTTGTCACTCAGTCTCAGTTAAGGGGAAGTGGCCCGATGGGAAAAGTGACTTCAGTGCATATATATATATATATATACCGTATTTTTCGGCTCATAAGACGCACTTTTTCTTCCCCAAAACTGAGGGGGAAAAGTTGGTGCGTCTTATGAAGCGAATGCAAACCGCCGTGAAGTCCGGTAACGGCCGTATGAGAGGTGTAAGAGCCCCGGAGCTCCGGAGCTAGGCCGAAGCCGCGGCCATATTTGTTTACCAAGCGCTGCGCGCTGACGTCATCTCTGCCATTGCGCGGACGTAACGAAAACGGGGGGGGGGGAAACTACATTTCCCACAATGCCTTTGGCATCCGCATCCATACTTACGTCACGAGCGAAACTACAGAGATCAGCTGACTCTCGCATTTGAGTGATCTCTCACGCTACAAACCCGTTTTCTCACGCTAAAATACATTTCAAGATGTGAAATGGGCACAGCTCATAGTTTGTCTGCTATGTTTTTTGAGCCTGATGATAAGATGATGATCGATCTGCATCGTCTTCAGTCTGTGAGGGTTTTATTTCCGCTAAACATTCACTTGGACAGTTTCACAATCTTGGACAGTTTGATCCTTTGGAGTTATTTGGGTTTTCATAAGCTGACAAAAATCAAAAGGATTTATATTAGAACAAAAAGCACACGCTTGTTTCCAGCGCTCGCTCTCTATCTCTCTCTCTCACGGGCGTGCGCGCGCGCGCGCGCTCGCGCTCGCGAGGTAAACAAAACGATCTCAATGACTGAAACTCTTCTTTAATAAACTCAAACTCAAATCATCTCTCAACGGTACATCTCACACATGTACATACGAGATAACAAACGTAAGTAACATGTTCTGCAATTAGGGAGTGTTTGATTACAGGGGGGCTCGACTAAAAAAGTTTGAGAACCACTGTATTATTACTAATGTGGGGGCAATCTTACTATATATTATTAGTAATGTAGTGACAATGTTACTGGCTATTATTAGTAATGTAGTGACAATGTTACTGGCTATTATTAGTAATGTAGTGACCATGTTACTAGCTATTATTAGTAATGTAGTGACAATGTTGCACTGGAACAGTGATGGTGATAACGAATGGTGGACTTTAGAGTGATGAGTGGGGGCAAAGAAAAACATTACAGCCTTTTTTTTGTTACTTTTACTGTTTACTGTCTGTTCATGTTACATGTTTGGCTGTTAACTTTTACACAGTTGATATAAAATATTTTACAACAGTATTTGGTTCAGAATCTTTTTTTTCTGGATTTTCCTCTTTAAAAATTGGGTGCGTCTTATGTGCCGGTGCGTCTTATGAGCCGAAAAATACGGTATATCCTTATACTCTACTCACTTAAAAAAGTTAATTAAATTCCATCATATTTTTTTCAACAATTAAGTCACTTAGAAGCATCTGCTAAATCATAATCGTAAGCAAGTTATATACATTTATCATTATTATTATTATTAATGGTTTCATGTTCTATATTCTAAAGTGCATTATTTGCACTAATTGTAACTGATGTTACACCTTTTTTACATTAATAGCGAGAAAAAGCTTTAATACACCTTTAAATAACTAGAAGAGAGTGAAAAAAGCTACATTTGGCGCTAATCTCATTTGGCTGAAGATCATTAATGTTCAACAAGTGTAGCTTTTAATGATCCTGTGCTCTTAAATCTCAGGCCGTGAGCTTTCAAGCTCAGTGTTTGTCTTGAGTCTCTGATGATGAATCTCTACGGCTGGATGCTTCCACAATCAAAACTGAGCTGCTCCAGCCAAACGCATCACTGAGTGCCTGTATGTGTCCAGTATCTGTAGGACTACGGAGTAAAACGACAGGCTAAGAAGTTTGAAGCCTCTAAATGGAATGAGGGAATTTGTGGGGCAGAGAAATGTTAATGATACCAAAATTGATTTGTCTTGTAGCGGGGGCGGCACAGTGGGTAGGCCTTCCAGTTAGAAGGTTGCCGGTTCGAGGCTTGCCGGTGACATTCCTGGAAGGAGTTTGCATGCTCTCCCTGTGCTTGCGTGGTATCCTCCGGGTACTCCGGTTTCCCCCACAATCCCCAAAAAAACATGCATCAGGTTAATTGAATAATCTAAATTCCCCTTAGGTGTGAATGTGTGAGTGATTGTTGTCCAGGGTGTACCCCTGCCTCTCGCCAAATGTGTGCTGGATATAGGCACCGGCAGACCTCCGTGACCCCAAAAGGGAATAAGCAGGTTTGAAAATGAATGAGTAAATTTTGTAGCGCCCAAGATTGGGGTAGTTGAGGGTAGTTTGTATCATAAAGGCTTCTCATCACTGGATTTCTGCTGTACTCCTCATTTTCTGCCATAAAATCATGTGGTTATTTAATGTTTATGAAAATGAAGCATATTTCATTAGCGTCCATCTTTGCACTACAACATCCTGGTAACCTTGTGAATTTTTCTGTAGCAAGTACACATCGAATACAGGTCACATTTAGAAAAAAATGAGCATTAAAGCCTGAAGTGTAAACGAGGCCAAAGTTATGCTTAAGTTTGAAAGAGGCTAATACACAATGGATTAACTACGGCAGAGGCACCTAACAATGCAACTCTGTTTCCTCTAAAGAAGTGCGAGATGTTGGCAATTTGAGATTATTCACGGAATGACAAACAATTTTTATTTTTTTTGCAAAAACATCCCATTTTCAAGTAAACTCAAATTACTGGAATGAAAAACATTTATGTTTAAGTTGTGCCAGAATCAATGTTGTCAGTGCGAGAGTTGGGCAGGGCTTTCGGTGCAACCTAAACAAACCATGTGTTATTATTACAAGTATTATGTATGACTGAAAACTTATGGTGACTATTTGTTCTCTTTATGTAGCTTAGATTTAATTTATTTCTTCATACAATATTATGTTATTTACTTTCAAATGTATAAATACATTTTTGCACTAATATTTTTAACAATAATCATCCCTAATCAAGATGAAGCCTCTGATTGGTCTACTGGAGCCATGTCTAGCTCTGAATGGATGAAAAGTGGCGTATACCAAAAATAAGCATTTCTACAAAAAAAAAAAAAAACATCTAAAAGCCTCGACATGACAAGAGCCCTTTAATTATAAAACCGTAATACATTTTAATGATGCGAAAAATGTATTCAATTGTACGCCAAAATACTTGCTAGGATTGCTATAGTCGCCATTTTTAAGATTATATTATCTTTTTCGTTAACAGCAACTTTCTCCACGCAAATGGTTAAACTTGATCAAGTGTAATCAATGGCTGACGTTGTAGAATAGGTTTCTGCCGCTTTGAATGGAATACGTTCAAGAATCTTTATGTTACATCACATTGTTGTAGTGGCCTTTGAGCAAATCACGGAGAGAGTTCTCTAGAGCAGACACAAAGGGTTTGCATATTTCACACAGTGGCTGTTTTTAGAACAAAGTCGAAAAGCTGGTGGGAAGAACCCGGAAGTAGAGGTAAATAAACAACCCACGACTGTTTAATTGAAGGTTACCTCACCAATATTATTGGTAAATATATTACACTATTGGTTTAATAATCCGCCTTAGACTCTACATAGTGTAAGATATTGCATTTATTTAGTTTAATTAGAACATCTCTTGTTTTCAGTCTCAGGTGAAAAGGCAATTTGCTCAATAACACCTCTACACACCGATCCGAATGGAAATTCTTCGGACGGCTTCTCAGCAGGGTCTGGTTCGAGGAAATATTGATGCAATAAAGCTACCTGTCTGAAGATGGCATTTGTGGTACAACAGATGCTCACTGCACCAAATGGGGAAACGGGAAAGAAGAGCAGGAAGAAGGCGACGGCAGAGAATAAATGAATGAACACAAAATGGTGGACGTTGAGCGGATTTACTGTTGGTGCGAGCTGTTTGGATTTGTGGCATGCTGTTGAGAACTAAGTGAGCGCCAACGATCGGTTCTTTTATGTTCTACTTACCTCATCAAAAACTTTCATTGGTCTTTCTCCTCACGAAAACCAGATCTGATATAGCTTTCTGAAACTCGATTTTTTATTTGTTGGCACAGCTCGTTCTGTCCCATATATGATGTCCCATTGGTGCCCATGGGTTTAGTTAGAGGAACTTGCAACACAAAATTGTGCTGCTGTGTATCTTCGAGAAAAGTTCAGATGCCAGTATTCAATTTCTTTCTTAGCTTTCGTAAACCATTGTAGATTTAGGAACATTCAGGATGGAACATGATACAGCGCTACAATGATATTTATAGCAAATCGACACAGTGTTGTAAACGTTGACTGTCACAGTTATTTATTCATTCATTTTCCCACCCGCTTATTCCCTTTCGGCATCACGGGGTCTGCCGGTGCCTATCTCTAGCGCACATTGAGCTAAAGGTCTCAGTCACAGTTAATTTAAGAGTAGTATTAGGTAAACTTTATTTTGTTTCAGTTTGTCATAGCTGTGTGAGTGGTAGTTGTTGCTGGACTTCTGCATAAATTCTACAACTATTTTTTCAGTGTTTCAACTGTGTGTGTTTTCTCTGCTCAGTGAGTGGAGTGTGGCATTAGTCATGGTAAGGTTGTGGGTTCGAATCCAAATCTGTTTATTGCTGGCAATGTAAGTGGCTTTGAATAAAAGCAAATGCGCAAATCCAAAGCTTTTTTGAGAACTACCTCCACATCCACTCAAAGTGAAGCAAGAGGGGTCCTCAAAGTAGCAACCAGCTCAAATATACTTTATAAAAATGATGTAAATATATATTGCTAATCACATTTTCAATCAAAATCTATTAAAGTTTGTTAAATCGTCTGTTAAATTATGAAACCTTTCTAATAAAACACAAATTCATGTAAATTCCTTTAAAAATGTGGTTCCGTTTGCTTAAATTAAACTGCGTAAACAGTTTAGTATTATCATTTATTATTTAATCGCAAAAAAAAATCATGATTTAAACACATGCAATTTCTAAAGCACATAAGGCTGCAATTTTATCTGTTAATATATTTCAATTTTTATTCAGAATGCGTTCTGATGCTCACGATTTTAATATGTTAGATGTTTTTGTAATGCCTGGATCTCAGGTTAGTTAATCTTTATTTTTTTTCATGTTGTCTGACAATTTATTAGAGCTTTTGAAAACATTTACAATGTATGCATGGATGTGTGCTAAAACGCAATTGCAATATTCGTTTGAAATATCGCAATATGATTATTTGGTCCATATTGCACAGCCCTAATGCACGAAAATAAATATTTTTAAGAGCGTCCCCTCGAAGAAGCTAATTTGTAAATTTTACTGAAATAAATGCATGGCAAGCTCAGAAAAAAAAAAAATAAATAAATAAATAAATAAACATGATTGAACAATGTCGTCCATTACGCACCTGATCTAACTAAATTATCCAGAACTAACTTTACATGATGTATGCAAATATGAGTTCTCTTTTTGCATTTTCAAAAATGAAACACTATCTAGAGATGGTTCTGTAAGTTCAGAGAAGTTTGTTTCTCTTATCAACGTATAGTGTGATTTTTTTTAGGGTGGAGCTTGTGTTTACCCATGCTGCTTTGTTGCGTCATAGGGTCCTCGTGTTTGAAGGAATGGTTTGGAAACTGTGAGCCGTGGTGGGAAGCGCTGTGGCCGTAGTTCGAGGCTCCATCGAAAGGTACTGTGCTGTAACCTGCCAGAGATATCACATAAATATCAAATAAAAGACGTACAGAGTATTGATCTCGAGAGAAATCAGTGCTTGTTTCTAGACAATGACTATTTACATTATTAAATTAATCTAAATCATTTCATAAAAAACTTTTACAAGCCTCACTGAATTCCATGATGTTTTCAAAATAAGCGCAGTGCAGGTAATTTCAAGCAGTTCGTCTTGTCTGCATTGGCGGTTGCTGAACAGATAATTTCTACATGTTTGGTTCTTAATCAGCCCTGGAAAGGTGGAGGGGTGGCAGGATGAGGCAGGGGAGCAGGTTTAGGGCTAAATCATGCCTGGGTTTAACCTCGGGTCACCCGGAGCATCGTCCATCACGCTCTCTCCCTCACCCGTCCTCATTAATTACCAGCCAAACACTTTCACCTCAGACATGAAGAAACTCATTAAACATGAGCATTTCTCTTCATGGCACAGTGTACCCACAATGCACCGCGGCGTCACCCACAGAGAGAGAGAGCACACTGCAGGATGAAACTGATTGAAAGTTGGAGTGGATCCAAAATTAACTATAAGGAAGGGTATATGTTGTTATGAATTATTACTTAATTATTTCTAAATATTATTTAGCAAACAGATTTATAATTAATTTGCATTGATACAAAAATATATATTTGCAGTTCCTCTATTCACAAAATGTAAGTTTGTTTAATAAATTACAATGAATCCTGATTAAATATAATTAGATTTTATTAGTATAATGGGTGATAAATAAATCATGTTCATTTATATGAAACGTATTGTATTGGAATAACCGAATTTATATGCATATTTACAGAATAAATTATGACATATTTAATGTTTATTTCTCACAATCAAGCTGTAAATGTTATAAAATCTATTTAGCAGAAATGCAGAATTGTATGAACATTATAAAACATTTATTAAACCTAAAATAAATAGTTGACAAACTTGATTTCATTACCTCATCCATTATGCATCAAATAAAATAAAATAAACATGTACTGGTTTAAACATTAAGAAGTTACAGGATTAATTCTAATTAATTTAATTACATAATTACATTGAGTGTAGTAAAAATATATAAATATTTATTATAAATAAGTCGCACCAAAGCGCCTTGGAATCGGGAGATATTTACATTAAATATAATGAATATTTTTTTTTTATTTACACACAATATGTTTCGGAAATTTTATGAAAAATGTATAAAATTCTACTATTTCAAAAATGATTTGATGGCAAAAAAGTTTGTTTGTTACTGTTTAACTAAAAATAGGCAAAATCACTCTTTATAAAAAGGTGAAAAACCGACAATTTCAAGGCAAGCTGCTGCTATATTTTTTTCTGTTTTTCTAATTCTGTAATTTGAAGAAAAAAATTTGAAAACTCTTTTAAAAAAATACAAATTAAATAAAACTATTTAAATGGGCACCCTTTTTTTCTGAAAGCTATGAAACTTATTTTAATTAGACATTATCTCTTGAACGCTAAGTTTCGACTCTATAATAAGTTTATTATAAGACTATATAAGTTTCGACTCTATAATAAAGATAAATTATCAGTAGATCTCACTTTAAATGTGCCGCAGATCATCACTTCTGTGTTTGTTCTTTCCCTGTTGGAATATTAATTGCAAGTGCAGCTCGTTTGGCTTTGTTTATAAAGCAGCACTTTGTCATCCTTAGGAAGAAGGAACAATATTTTTCTTGCCTAACAGCAAAAGTTTATTATCCCACACAGTGGTGATGTGAAGAAATCACAACATATCTCTCGGTATCAGTAAAAAAGTGCTGGTGATTCCAGGAGCAATGAGTGTGTGTGTGATTACTCAGCACAGAGAAAGAGGCGACGGCCTGCTGATGGATAAAACCACAAAACACTTTTACTCATGTGCACTCACAAAACATACAGGAAGTTCTCGAAGCGTGATGCAGCTAATCTTAGAAGGATAGTGACAAACCTGAGACTTTTATGCTCTTTTTTGATTTATTAACAAAAAGAAATAATTTAATTAAAAATATAAATATATAGCTTCATCCAAAAAGTGTTTTCAACAAGTTATTTAAAATTAAAGTGGAGTATTTGTGATAAAATGTTTTTTTTTAATACTTTTAATTACACGTTATCAAAAATAAATCAGTAATCCGATTTTCTAGTGTGGCATTAGTTGAGATTTTAAAAAAGATGTTTTAAATGATGTTTAAGTGGTTGAGGAAGGATTTAATTTAAAAAAGTTTCCACTTTTTCCACAAATATAATTCATATTATTCCAAATAATCATACACGTACAATGTAATGGTGAACAATTAAAAAAATAACCTTTCTGATTATTAAATACAACTTTTTTTCATTTGGGGTCGGGAGGTGTATTGATTGATACTTACTGAATAGCAGTTCTAAAAAAAATACCAAAAAACTTGTAAAACTTAAAATTTTCAGTTTTATAAAAGTTAAAAATAATTATTATTTTGGTGTGAATAATATGTTTTTACAATTAAAAGCTGCTCCATAGATAGTAATAAATATTGGCCATAATTAAAGGGTTTACCAAAAGTTTTCCACTTGTTTTTCACCCAAATAACAATTGTACCATTAGAGTTTTCTCTTTCAATTATTTTTCACCCAAATCAAAAGTTTACCATTAAAAAATTCACTTATTTTTCACCCAAATCAAGTTTACCATTAAAAAATTCACTTAATTTTCACCCAAATAACAATTGTACCATTAGAGTTTTCTCTTTCAATTATTTTTCACCCAAATCAAAAGTTTACCATTAAAAAATTCACTTATTTTTCACCCAAATCAAGTTTACCATTAAAAAATTCACTTAATTTTCACCCAAATAACAATTGTACCATTAGAGTTTTCTCTTTCAATTATTTTTCACCCAAATCAAAAGTTTACCATTAAAAAATTCACTTATTTTTCACCCAAATCAAGTTTACCATTAAAAAATTCACTTTGTTTTTCACCCAAATAACAATTGTACCATTAGAGTTTTCTCTTTCAATTATTTTTCACCCAAATCAAAAGTTTACCATTAAAAAAATCACTTATTTTTCACCCAAATCAAAAGTTTACCATTAAAAAAATCACTTATTTTTCACCCAAATCAAGTTTACCCATTAAAAAAATCACTTATTTTTCACCCAAATCAAAAGTTTACCATTAAAAAAATCACTTATTTTTCACCCAAATCAAGTTTACCATTAAAAAATTCACTTAATTTTCACCCAAATCAAGTTTACCATTAAAAAAATCACTTATTTTTCACCCAAATCAAAAGTTTACCATTAAAAAAATCACTTATTTTTCACCCAAATCAAAAGTTTACCATTAAAAAAATCACTTATTTTTCATCCAAATCAAAAGTTTACCATTAAAAAATTCACTTATTTTTCACCCAAATCAAAAGTGTACCATAAAAAAAATGTTACACTTATTTTTCACCCAAATTAAAAGTTTACGATTTAAAATGGTTTTCATTTCACCAAATTTCACCCAAATTAAAAGTTTATTTAAAATCTGCTTTTATGCCATATCTCCTGTTTAAATACAAAACTGAAAATTCTCACCTTGGTTTCTGGAGCTGGACTGACTGTCCATGCAGTTGGACAGGTAGGGGCTGTTGCTGAACATCCTTGACTGGCTGGCCGGAGGCTGGCTTGCTGCCGGGGCACCAAAGGCGCCATACCTGCAGGCCCCGGTGCCAGTGAATTGTCCCGAGAAGTGCACGGTGAAAGCACTAAGCCCACAATGAGGGTCTTCATGAGGGTCTGGTGTCCCCCAGCTGGGCTCTTGCTTGATGAAGGAGTGCTGGGCCAGTGAACTGTAAGGCGTCCCAGTGTGAAAGTCCAGCATCGGAGCCCACTGAGGGGTGCTGCTCACGGGAAGAGTGCAGTTTCCATTGCCCCCAGGCAGTGGTGGTACGGGTGGGAGCAGAGTGTTCAAGTCACGAACATCTGAACCCATTTTGAGACGTTTCAAGCTTGGAGTGCTCAAGTCCTGATGAGATGTTAGGTCCAGTGGAGATGGTTTGACTTCTCTTCAGCGCTGAGATCCAAACTCAAGAAGTCATCGCTAAGTCAATTTGGGTCACAGACGGCTAAAAAAATTCCTCCTCCGGTTTTCAAACGGAATCCATGTCGCAATAGGTGATACGCAAATGTGCAGGCTCTGTGAAACGAGTAAGAAGAGCACCAGAGATGGACCTCCTTTCTTGCGCCTCTGTTTTGTTTAGAGGCCCCTAAGATAGAGAGTCAGAGAGGAGCAGGAGGAGGAGGAGCCAGACCAGGAGTGGATAGTTGAGCGTAACACTTCATTCATTTACTTCCCTCCTCCCGGTAAAGCACACAAGGAGCCTCAAATATACTGAGGGTGTGAATGTGGGTGTTTGGGGGGAGTCTGTGGAGGAATAACAGTTATTCATTTTAGAGCTTTAATGCACAAACCAATCAACGCTCTGCGGATTTATCGGCGCATGAGCAGCAATATCATCCAAATATTGGCAGCAGGTATATAGTCGAGTTTACAAGTTAAATCACGACTTGTTTATAAAAGTGCATGCACTTTAAAAGATGCACAGTAAATAACCGCTAACTGTGATTGCCAGACCTTTACTGTTAAGTATACAGTAGCACCATTATTGTTTTTTTATATATAATAATTTTTTTTCAGTTCATAAGAGTCTAACTAACATATTTTGTTGCTATAAAAGCAGTTTATACCTGTACAATTCAAGGATTTACATTTACGGTTCATGACAATCTTTTTTTACAGGTAAAACAGATGATTTTAAGGGTCTGTATTGTAATAATTACAGTTAATTTACATTTTTTTACACCTCAGAATGGTCTAATTTAAAGGTTTGTGTTTACTAAAATAAAGTAATCGTGTAATAATTGTATTGTAAATGTAAACACATAAATACATTATACATCAACACGACTGCAACTGTGCTTGCCAGAGCTTTTTCGTCAAATACTCTGGAATTTACAGGATTTTAGTGTGGATTTTCACATGATTTTAACTGTTATATTTAAGTTCTTACTGTGCAATATTTATTTTCTCACTGCAAGTTACATGTTTTGGGATAAACAGTCATTTCCTGTAACATTTTGCAGTTGCATTTACAGATATCTTAACAGTGTTAAGGATGTTTAATTTCATTTTGCGCAACTTTCCTATATGCAAATCACAACAATACAATTACACATTTAAAACACTGCGGCACATATAAAACAAAACACAAATCTAAACAATTTATATAAACAAAATATATAAAGATAAAACAAAAATAAATCAGTCAAACCGGAAGGGGTAGGTACAGCTAGTTGATTCTTGTCCTTGATTGGTCAAAACCTCTGGCAATCTCTGGAAAAAGAAATCCAATAGCCACTAATGTAGATCCAGCCCTAGTGGTCAACAACATTCATTTTCCAACCTGCTTATTTTAGGGGTCACAGGGGTCTGCCAGTGCCTATTGCCAGTGCACATCACAGGGTAACAATCACGCACACATTCACACCTAAGGGGAATTTCGATTATTCAAATAACCTAACCATATGTTTTGTTTTTGGGATTGTGGGGGAAACCGGAGTACCCGGAGGTAACCCACACAACCATAGGGAGAACATGAAAACTCCTTGCAGGAAGGTCATCCGCGAGCCTCAAAAGGGCAACCTTCTAACTGGAAAGCCATAGTGCTACCCACTGTACTACCCACTGTGCCACCCTGCCGCCTGTTTTTCCTCCACTTGTCTGAAAAAAGTCTAATAATAAATGGCTGAAAATATACTTATATTTGAATTTGATTCAAAGATGAAGATTTTTTTTTAATATCTTCCTCTATGTCTATAGAGCAGGAGGAGGTGCCATATCAAGCTCAGCTGCCATTTTATTTTGTGTAAGTTTCCACCGTATCAGGAGTGGCACATGAATTGTTTTAGGGTTAAATATTTATAAAATTCTGAAAATGCTAAATAAAGAACTATTACTAATTATGTAGAACAACAAAACCCCAAAATAATTTGGTTAGTTTTAGTTTAAATCGGTAGGAGTTGCTCTGTAAATGTGTAACCATGACAACGGTGGCCACGCTACAAATATGGACGCGATGATGTCACTCCTCCCGCGTGGCTTAACCAATCCGTGCTAGGGAATCTATTATCAAATTATACCTACTTTTTCTGGTTTTGTTTATTTTGTTTTTGTTTTGTAATAATTTAATTTACAATTTTCAGCCTCCCAGCATCATAATCAGTGACTCCATATAATCGTATAATCTCTCTCTCTCTCTCTCTCTCTCTCTCTCTCTCTCTCTCTCTCTCTCTCTCTCTCTCTCTTTCAAAAACGTTATAATATATTCATTTTAAAATGTTATTACGTGTTATTTTGTTTCTTGTATAGCTTGGACATTGAAACTATATTGATTAGTATTAATTACCATTGCTTTAACGGAAACAAAACCAACTAGACATGATAAATAAAAATAAGTATATCTATTCATAAATGAACGAAAACGAAAAAAAACCTGAATCATTTAGTTCTCACAAAAAAAACAATTATTCTTACGCAGTTTTAATTAACGAGTTAAAAGGAGAGCAGTAATACGCACAAGATTAAAATATACTATAATAATAATAATAATAATAATAATAATGGTGATGATGCCTAAGAACGTCAATTTTGTTTTAATTTATCTTTAAAGGGAACGAATATATAATAAGGAGTTAATAAAAAACGGAGCGCACTACTTTTCTAATTAGTTTTCATGAAATGCATTTTTGCAAATATAATTTATCAATATAATTAGGTTAAAGAACCTTTCTTATACTTTTAAGAGCTTTAGGCTCAAGCTATGTTCGTATTTTTCGGTTGACGTAACTATGGCTAGCTAGAAGGCTAATTTTATAACCGTTTAGCGCCGTAAACAAAAACAACCGAACTTTGAAACATTCGGGTCAAAAAGACAAGAAGCGGAAACCGAAAACAGTGTTATGTTTTAAATAAAGAACATTAACCGTTTGAGATTAAAAGTCAGGGGAATACTATACGCGCTGTCACACAACGGTCAAGCGCAAACATTAGAAAATGAGAAATAGGCAATGTTGCGATGAAGACACGAGGAGGGATGAGTCAATTATAAGAGTGTATAATCTGCCCAGAGGAAGAGAGTTTTACACACCCCTCCGAACACTCCCTCAGCAAGGGCTTCTAAGTTGCTGCTTAACCTCTGGCTCACCGCTGTCTTGAACAGAGAAACGAGGTAATATTACTGAATCCTGATCTCCAGACAGACTTCATCTGGAAACCTTCAGCACGGAGATATGAAAACAAACCAGTCCGGTGTTACAGTGTTAGTCAATTCGTCGAGTCAAAAAGCATTCATAACCATTAGCAGAAACTTGCAACAACTACAATAGACGATTCACCCAACATCCAGACGCTTTTAGTCCACGGCGAAACAAAAGAACAACTGTGGATCTTTAATAAGATTATAAAACACTGGTTTTTATATACTTTAATTTACTTTTAGCATCTATTATACTCGTTAAGATGCAGCCTGTATTATTGTGGTATTTTTCTGCAACCATATTTTCATTTTTTTGTATATTGTTATTATTTGGTGTATTTATAGGCATATTTTTTGTTCCTTTTTCTAGATTTCATAATGTTTTCCTCTGTGCTTGTATATTCTGTGGACATATATCTATTCTTCCTTCTTTTTCTTCTTCCTCATCTTTTTCCTTCTTATTCTTCTTCATCTTCTCCTTCCTTTACCTTTTTCTTCTTCTTCCTCGTGTTGTTCCCTTTCATTGTCTTCTTTTCATCTTCTTATTTTGCCTTCACTGTCGTCTTCTTCCTTATTTTTCTCTTGCTTGTCCTCTTCTTTTTGTTCATTTTCCTCTTCCTCTTCTTGTTCCTTGTCTTTGCACGAGATCTGTTACAAATTTCGTATTGGCCAAGTCTCATGTGCTACACTAAATATGGCACCACCTTTGCCAGACTTGGGCCAAGCCTCCCGACATACCATTGCCAGACCAATGCCTGGCCAAGCACAACATTGCTTGCTGACGGGAAGTATGAAACAGAATTAATGAAATTAGGGGTTTAGAAAAAAAGGCCAAAAGTAAAAACACATCAATTATAAAGCAACAAAATGGCTGAAGCTGTAATTAAGAGGATGTAGCAAATTTGTTTTGGACAGGCATGATTGTACAGACTGTATGTTTTTAAAGTACTTACTAGCCATCTTTAGAAGCAGATTTCTGTGTTAATAGTGTTCTTTAGAGATAAACAAGCGAGGGACTCCGAGTTGACAACTAAATTCATTACTTCACAAAGAGTTGCAACTGTATAAATAAAATGTTTTTTAAAAAAAGTTATTTCTTTTAATAGACGGGAAATCTTTCATTCCTCGTTGGCTCATCTTTTCCACTGTGTTGGTCTCTTTAAACCTCTTAATAATGCTTCTTGACACTTGAAATCACTTTGATAAACGCTTGTATCCTTCTCCGTCTTTATGAACATTGACAATTCTTTCTCGAAACTAATTGTCTGCTGTGATTTACAGTGCATATTTTTTCGCTAGTTGTTTGCAAGATGCTAATCCTCAGGGTAACCAAGCATAGAAAGTAAATGGAAAGTATGCACACAACAGTGGTTTTGTTTTAAAACCAATCACTTAATGATTTCTCAGTATTATTGACCTATTTATTGTTTATCCAACAATTATTATTTGAGGCAATTATCAATTTTGAACATGATCTGATTCAACTCTCATGTTTCCACAGCGTTTCTCCTGGTATTTTTATTTATTTTTTTGTCAAATGGTTGGTACTAGAGTTGGTTATTCACCCGAACGTAGAGAGAACATGAGCCACTCATAAAAGCATCCTATAGCAGAAACAAATGATGAAAAACTTAATGTCTTACAGTCAAAACTGCTGGTTTAATTGCACAGGTTACAACAACTTTGTCAGATAAGCAGTCATAAAAGAAACTTCTGCTTCATTTATATATTCTGTAAATAGTTTAAATAATAACCAGAACAATGATACCTCTGTTCACGAAGGCCATCCTTTATCCAATTAACCAAGATCCATCTTTATTTGTCAAACCTTTAGGCCTCTGTGTAGCCGGAAGCATTGGCCGAGGAGCAGGACATGGCTAAGCAGAGGCAGCTCTCCTGAAATTGATGAGCTGAGATCGGGTCCGTCTTCACCATCTGGAATTGTAGTCTGAGGTTCTGCTGAAAGCCGCTGACCCAGGATTCAACTCTTTAACTCGGGGAAGAAGAGAGCGAGGAAAAGCAAAGTCTGTCATGTCAGCAGAAGTCACTGTGTCAGAATCCTTTATCTTGTCATCGAGCTGAAGCGCTTTAGAGAAACGACTAGGATTAAACCTACCCTTGTTCAGAACGAGTGGCAGAGATCCAAAGTAAAGTAAGTTGCCATTCTAGTTTCATATTTCCACTGATTCAATCAGTTGTGATCTTTAGTTAGTGTCTTATTCTGTTTCTGCAGTTCACCCTGTCAATGGGAAACTGTCATGTTCGGTAAAGCCAAAGACGGGTAAGTAACTTTCAATACACAAAAACAACAAAACTAAAATTTTAGTATTTTTTTTTATTTAAATAAGATTTTGAGATATAGAATGTACGTTTTTGTCATTCATACCCACTTTCATTGTGTAGTAGACGTCAAGTCGCTTCTAAAAGAAACTTTCAGCTCATAATGCAACTTGCTTGTTACCGTCATGTGATCAGCATGGACCCGCCCCGCTGATAACTGGTACAATGAATGCTAACAGCTTTAAGGGGTGAAATGTGTAATTAATCAATACAAAAGTGCACAGTTCAACCCCAAAGCAAAGAAAGTATCATTGAAGAAAAAAAGACTTCCGTGATATATAAAAGAATATTTTATTTGCGTAAAATAAATGTATTACTTTATCAGCTGAGATGTTTACATGCCTCCTCATGTTTATTTGGGATTAACGTTTGCCCCAAACCATGTTTTATTGCATACTTTCAAAAGGTTGTCTTTCAAAATCTTCATATAGTCTTCCTTTTTCATGTTTCATTCAACTCTAATGAGATTCCCAGTACCATACTTTCTGAAACATCCCCACAGCATCATCTTGCCACCACCTTGTTTCACTGTGAGTGCAAATCTACAGAACAGAAATGCTGAGACATGTTAAACTGTTGATATGGTGAATTTCCTTTGCGTGATAACCTTTAGACATTTGCTCTCAACAAGAAATAATAGCATATTCTTCCAGAGCAGATCTCATCCAAAGTTGTTTCCCACAGATTTTTCCTATTGCATTCATCTCTAGGCTTTGAGCAACGTGTGTCAGTCAGGTTCACACACGTTGCTCATTTGGAGATATTCACCTGAAGTGAGGCATGATTTGAGTTGTGGTTACGCTGACAAAAGACAAAATGGCGACCCAAAACTAGTTTTCTTGCGGATTGTCTCCTTTTTACATGTTTCCTTCAACTCCAATGAGATTCCCAGTACTAAACTTATTAAAACAACACATGTTTCACTGTGAGAATGGTGCTCTCAGAGTAAATCGGCATGTTTTTGGCCTTTTTGGATTTCTAGATAAGATAGTATGCGACTGAAACCCACGTTGACTTGTACAATTATACGTCCAGCACACTGTCTACTACTCCATGGGGCCAGACCTGTCTTTTAAACTTCATGCAGTTCTTGCTTCATGAAGCTGCTGTGATGAACCTTATTTTTAAAATTCTACCAAAAATCTACTTCCCTAGAAGAAAAAATGACTGCAAACCCCTTTCAAAACATTCCATTGTTCTGTTATTCATCACTCGGAAATGTTATTTATGCAAAAGTAAAAGTACTGTCCCCGAGTAAATAAAATAGTAATTGTCCCCATTTGGGACCAGACTTGGACCAACTTCAGGTTTGAGATTTGCTTCGACCAAGACAGAAATTCAACATTTTTGCTGAATAAAATTGAAACAGGCATGTTTAGGTGACAAGAATTCCAAACGAGTCGTTGCCCAGAAACTAGGTTAGATTTTATTACAGAATTAGATTTTATTTAAGTGTATTTATAGTGTTCCTTCAAAGTTCTAATGAATGCAGGCTGTGTTCTTGGCACTGGAACCAAACTGGGGAGAGAATAACTGAGAGAAGAAGAAGAAGCTAGATGAAAAATGTACGATTGTTTGGCTTCAGTGACGCCGAATGCGGCAATTTACTTAGAAAACAAAGAGTTTTAGTTAGCACTTGGTCTCACCTCTTCCTCTTTGCTGAACTCCCTTGTTCATACAAGCAACACCCACTCTTTGCTATTTCAGTTGTCAGAACAAGACTATAGGTTTTTCTGGGCTCCCACAGGGGATCTGAGAAATTCTGGACATGTCCAATGTTGTATTTCTGAAACAACAGCAGCAGAAAAAGAATGACTCCCCTGGCCATTGAGATGCATTTTTCCACTTAACGAACAACAAATTATCTTAAAATAAAACCCCGCCGACTTTTACCCAAGTGCTCTACAGGCTCAAGAAAAACACAGCGATCCAAGTGACCCTGAAAATATTTTGTTTTTACAAAGTGCACCATTGCATCAAAGAGATCCGACTTCAAGGTAGAACCTCTACCGACTTCATTTGTACAGCAGACTAATTGATAGCCCCCGATGATTTCCACTCGTTTGATGAATCTCTTCTGAGTCCTCGGAGAACGTTTAAAGGAAATGAGAAATGTTGCTGCTCACCCATGACAAAGGACACGAAAGTTTGAGTACGCTCATGGAGCACTGAGCTAACAGACTCCACTTGAACCAGGATTTATTGTAAACATGAGAAGACTTGTGATTAAAGTCGTAAGTAATGAAACGGACAGGTCCAAAGACCATGGACAACAAATGCAACAGATGTCAATGCTGACAGAGAACACACTATCTTTGTCAAATGAATAAACGCTCTGTTAGCCACAGATCTGTGGTTGAAATGAATCGCGCTCGTCCTTATCAGCAGGGGGCTCCAACGAAAAGGCGTTGGAGGCAAATTTTCCTGTGTCCTCGAAACAATCCCCGTCTGTTGACGCTAGCATTCCCCCCAATTGTCTTTCCTTCTAATGCAGTTTTATCAACAACTGGATTATAGAGAAGAGTTGAAACAAAGTTTTCATTTTGCAAGCAAATTATCTCTGACTTTTGGCCTTGTTGGTGCTTCCCAAAGTCAGAGTCATTATGAGATGGTGTTAAAATAAGTTGCAGGTGCTCGAGGGAATGGCTGATAAGGCTGAGAATAGTCTGAGATCCACTGAAGTATTTAAAACACTGGCTTGTCTTCAAAAAACTCTGAAGGAACCCAGAGAAATTCAGCTTTTTACGGATGCGGGAAATCATCCAACATTACCTAAACACTGAAGGGTATCAGACGGAGTGGTACCGCCAGCTGCAAGGCCATGAATTAATACATTTTGGTATGTTCACGCTGGAACAACCTTGAACATGTGGCAAGAGAAAAGAAAAACATCAAAGATTGGATTTAATTAGAAGTCCAAGGGGTTTTAACAAATGCTCGAGCTCTTCTGACTTACACATCATTCTGTCACTGCAGCGTAACAGATTGCTCTTATACATTATGTGCTATACATACTATTGTTCTAAACGCATGGTGATAGTTTTGGATGGGAGACACGGGGAAGGATTTTGCTCTACAAATAGCACACAATGGAACACTTATGGAGAAAGGGCTCCTTGTTTAATAAAGGCTGAGAGGTCTATATCCTAAGCACACACGATCAATCTTGGGAGATGAAATTTTTCAGTCTCCACTTAAGTTTATGGGGAGAGAAAACTTTACAGAGGCTGGCCGGGCTCCAGGAGAGGGAAAGAAATGATGTCGGGACATTTCTTCAAAGATAGTATCTTTACGTTTGAGCGCCACAGCATGGGTTTTGTACAGGAATCAAATAGCACGACTACAAATCACCGCAAAGTACTTATCTTGAGCCAGATCGTGAGTGCTGAACTGTAACGTTGTTTCAGAAATGGGATCTGATCTGGAAATAATAAATGCTGAGAATGGATGGTTTCGATAAGACATTTATACAAGGACACAAGGTTGTCATGTGAGCAGATACAAGCTCTTGTTTTGCCCGCGGTTCCTGTGTGAAGGGTTTTGCGCCCATGACTCAGCAAGATCACCGTATCATTCTTTAGTTTGTTTGTGGACAGGTTGTTTTTGAGCTGTGAAACGTGCTACTGTCTAAGCTTTATTTGATGAGACATTCTGTTCCCTGTCTTCGTGGTTCAGCAATTAAAAAATGCTAGTTTGGCATGAAGACACTAGCGAATCCTTTCATACCAGATCATTTGGCAACAATCTTACAAGCGTGCAGTTGCTTGAAGAGAGATGTCTCTGACTGCACTCAGGTTCATTGGCTGGTCAGGGGAAGGGGCTTTCCGCAGGGAAGACTGCCTTCTCTCTTACCATTATTTCACTCCAATTAGCAATAAAACTAAAGCATTCAAAACAACTGATAAGTTTTCTTTGATATAATATTTCCTATTCCAATTTGTTACCGTATATTTCGCCGTATAAGCGTACGCCGAATGCAGAGCGGAGCGGAGGGCGGTCACGGCCGTAGGAGAGGCGTATGAGAGGCTGCGGCTTTGGCCTAGCTCGTGTTATGGTAAAAAATATACCTTCTCAGTTGATAATAAACACTGGAGACAGAGAGAGAACACAGCAAATGCGGCTATTTATTGTAAAGATTTAGCAGTCTCAACGCATTTCCTTCACACGTGTTATTCGCATTGGAAAAGAACCTCGAGCCTCTCAAAGCGCTGGAAGAAGGGCGGGACTGAAGTATGACGTGTGCTTTTAAAAGTTTCTCAAATTACATTTCTCTAAATGACCACTAGATGGTAGTATTATATATGAAAATTCCCATCACACTCCGGAGCTCGCTGACGTCTTCGCACATCTCTGCTCGTTGATCCTACCATAGCGCGGATCGTAAGGAGCAGGTATGAAACATTACAGCCTTTTTTTGTTACTTTTACTGTTTACTGACTATTCATGTTACATGATTGGCATAAAATTGTTCTTAAAACTGCTGTTAACTTTTACACAGTTTATATAAAATATTTTACTACAGTATTTGGTTCAGAATCTTTTTTTTCTAGATCGTCCTCATTTAAAATTGGGTGCGTCTTATACGGCGAAAAATACGGTACTTAGTTCCTTCATACTTGTACATGCCAAAGATTTTTAGGGCTTGAGCACCAAAGGTAACCATTGTAACTGCTTAAAGTGTTACTGTTTTGCTGCTTTTCGTGTATTTTTGATGGTCTTAAAAAATTTATATCTAAATGGGGTCTGAAAAGTGGGAAAAATGGCTCCATAGCGCCACCTAACAAATTTCAGCTTATGGTGCGGTAACTGTTGTATTCACATTTGAAAAGCCCAACAAACACAATAACTGGTAACACAGTCCTGGTTTGTCCTCTTTTTTTTTATTTTACAAATCATAAAAAAACTCCAAAAGTCCATTAAAACAAGCAAAGGAGGCGCTGAGGTGGTGGAAAATGGTGGTAGTCATCTGTAGTAAAAGTTCCATGAAGATGGAACAGAATCAGTACATTTTCCAGTGGATCACAGTTAATAAAGCCCAGACTTACTTGACCGGGCAGCGGATAACTCCATGCTTTGGAGCAGTCTAATATCTACTTGTGGATTCTCGGGGGAAAATTTTGGGGGGAAAAATACCTATATTAAAATGAATCTTTAAATACTAAAATCTAGATTTGAAAATTTTGTTTGTATGACTTTGAAAAAAAAGGATTTAATCTCACAATGAATTATCTTTTTTTTTCTTCATACGAGATCCCTCCAACCTGAGCGACTTGTTCGTTTTCCCTCGACCGGTCAGCAGGGCAAACGAGCCAGTGAAAGCACACTATATAAACACTCCTCAGGGACCAGCAAGTGATCCATCATTGTGCACTGCCATTGTAAGGCTTCTAAGACTGATTAAGTCAAAGGCAGCTAAATCATCTGAATTCCTGCTGTGCCGTGGCCCTTGCTTTCTAGATTAAGATGAAAAGGCCTGTGCATTCCTCATTTGATAATTAATGATGCAACCGTAACAGGATTCTGACAGTGGCGTTAGAGCTCATTAGCCACTTACCTCAAAAAAAAAAAAAAATATTCGGATGAACGGGTGCTTTATTAAAAGTAAACGGTATCATTGGTTTGCTTTTGTTCAAGAGCATGTGAGAGGTGAACGTCCTCACTGTGGTCTAGGGACTAAGTCTGGCTTTGAGGAAGTCATAAAATATATCTGTACCAAAAAAAAAAAAGCTTCCGATTTGGTTCAAGAATAATCTGAAGCTGGAGCCAGGGGCACCGTTGAGCCCGAATGGCACTGATCTGAATCTATAGTGACCTTTGAGCTCATTTTTCCTGTAATCTGACCGGTCAGTAGGTCGCACAAGTGATCATTAATCTAGCAGTAGGGGATAAATACACATCTCTTTTCTCGCTAAAATTCAGACGACAGATTATTTTGTGCTTGATAAAAATCAACAGCCAGAATACATTCGTCATTCACATATTTTCCTGTTTTGTTTGACGTATCTTTGAGGAGAAGTTAAATATATATATTAAAAAAGCTTTATTTAGGAAAGAATCAATTATTTGAAGGAGCTGCCATGAAAACATAAACACTGAGAAGTGTTTTTGGCTTAATCTGATGAATGCGTAAAACTACTTTTAGTAAGATGTCTAATAAATAAACTGACAGAGATCATTTTTGTAATCCAAAATGTACTCAATGTTTACTTTACAAACTTGAAAATTAGTTTCACGTTTCTGTTTAATGCAGTTTGATAACCACTGATGTCTCTACTGGAAAAATCATACAGAACCTCTTACAGAAACTTAAAAAAGAAGTAAAAAGGCGGCATGGTGGCGCAGTGAGTAGCACTGTGACCTTCCAGTAAGAAAGTTGTCGGTTTGAGGCTCGCCGGTTTCCCCCACAATCCCAAAAGCATGCGGTTAGGTTAACTGAATAATCTAAATATTGACTACTAATAAAATAATGTTATAAGAGATGAAATGGCAGCCAGCATACAATGCACACATATTATTTACAGGTGTTTTGTCAAAAAATTATATATATATAATAATATCTGTAATCTTATATCTATAAAATAATATCTAAAAGTCAATAATATCTATATAATGGATATAATCAAAGATAGGAAAGGGTTACTAGGGACCAGTCCAGGGTCTACCCCGCCTCTCACCCGATGTGAGCTGGAGATAGATAATGCAAACATTAACAGTGCCTCCTAGTGGATGGATGGTATTTCTATTTTTTTCATTGTTTTTCAATAGTTGGTTAAAGTATTTAGAGGAATTTATTGTATAGTGAGCAAATACCACATTTTTTTTTAAATATTATGATGTTACATTCATTCATTCCCGCTAATTCCCTTTCAGGGTCATGGGAGTCTGCTGGTGCCAGCATAAATATCCAGCGCACATCGGGCGAGAGGCAGGGGTACACCCTGGACAGGTCGCCAGTCCATCACAGGGCAAAGATTATGATGTAAATATCTTTTTTAGCCCTTTCCCATCTTTCATTATTGCCATCTCCATCGTCCCATATGATCAGGGGCTTAATTGTCAACATTTACAGTTAACATTGACAGAATTCTGGCGAATTCTGTAAATAACATGTGTGCATTGTATGCTGGCTGCCATTTCATCTCTTATAACATCATTTCCATTTGATCCTATTATTACTAGTCAATATTGTTGACCAATCCACAAGTGAACAATTCCTGCAAGATTCAAACTACACGCTCTCTGAAACAGTTTATTTTACTTTTTTAAAACAATCTATGCCAACGAACTGCCAGAATTTAAATAGTATCTTTTTTTATAGCGGGGATTTTATGTGTGGAAGGTATAGTAATAAAAAAAACGTGTGAATCTTTTTATACAAGATCTGCTATTCATGCTTTCTACAATATCTCTTCTACGAGACAGGGAAGAGATGGGGAAAGAGAGTGTGAGCGATACAAAGGCTGTGGGGGGGGGGGGTGATGTTAAGGGTCGCTGACTGGATGTAATGGTGCAGATCATTGAAGCCTCTTCTGTCTGAGGGGGAGGTCTCGGAATCTATTTTCTTCTGGGTTACAGAAACAATCCACTACTTAAATATCAAAATGAAAAAGATTTTTAATTGACTAAATATATAGCTTTTTAAGTTTTTGATCAACACACATGTTGGATATTTGCATTCAATTTAACTTTCCCAACCCTCCCCAATCTCTCTCCCACATCGCTTCCGGACTCTTTTAATTGACTTGTCACATAAAATCAATTTAGGCAATTGCCGAAAAGATAAATCCCAAAAAATATAAAACCAAAAGCCACAAATTAAACTTTACAGTTGAAATAAAAATGGTTCTCAAACATGTCTGTCTCATTTCACCCCTTTTCCCACCGTGTGGAGTTAAATTAAGACTTAAACTGGTGCCGAATTAAAGGTGTGGCCATTTAAAATGACTGACCATGACCTCCACATAGCTTGAAAACCTATAGGAATAAAAAAAAGAAACCTATAGGGAACATCAACTATGCTTTTATTTGACTGATCTGTCTGGAAACTTCTATAAACTGTGGTGCTACTCAAATGATGAAAATATAAATATTTACTAATTTTATACTATTAATTGGAATTGAAATTCATGACTTCAGATCTAAGATCTAGAAAACATCAACCATGAGTTCAACAGCTCCACAATAATATTATAAAGCAACTGAAAGCTTTCTGTTCTGCTTCCTAAAATGTTCATGTATATAGTTATAATGAATTTAAAGCACATCTGAATTTTGTTTGTTTGAATTCATGCAAATTTAAATGAAATTTTTATGTAAATTAAGCATGACTTTGATTAAAACATAAAAAGCATCCATTTTTTATTTATAGCAGTTTGAATTTGTCATGTTTTCATTTGATTAAATTAAAAATGTTACAAATAACACAAAAAATGTTTTCATGTAAATTAATTGAGCCTGAATTTTGTCAATTAATACATAAAATGCAAAAAAAAAATCGCTCTTTAAGGTAATTTACAATCACTGACGATCAATAAACAAATATGTGGAATATTACACATTTCTGTCCCTCCGCACCAGGCACTTGACTCCAAGACTGCCAAACTTTACAGGCACGTAACCTTTACGAGTTTTCTAAGTGTAGTGCTCAAAGTAGGAAGGCCTGTGTAGAACTCTTTAAAAGTTTGTAACCAAATACATTTGTAGCCTAATGGATCTCAGTGTGTCAGTAACTGTTTGTGATTTAGAGAGAGGGTGGGGGGCTCTGTGTTCAGAAGGAGGAGGCGAAGCTAGGAGTAGAGGTGGGGGGGGGGTGTATGAAAGTTTTACAAGATCCCCTGGAGTGAAGAGGCACTCTCCATCATCAGCCCAAGACTTCCCACCGAGTAAGACTTATAGGCTGACACCTCAATAGGGACACAGTTTAGATGGGATGCTTATTTTGTCCATACTCCCCAAAAGAAAATTCTCTATTTAATTATTTACCTAGTCTTTCGTCGAATTCGACTACGAAATGAGATTGAATTAAGATACATTTACATTTTAGTTAAGTTTACTGCAACTTTGCCTCGTTGGTTTGTTTTGAGTAACCTACACAGTATATATATTTTTTTAAATGTACAGCACATTTAAAATTCCAAATAACCAAATAGGTCCAACTTTTTGATATAATCAAAGTTTCTTTGTTCAGTTTATTTCTAAAGTACAATTTAATACAACCATTGTTGCCCAAAGTGCTGTAAAAAATAGAAAACCAAAAACAAACAAAGAAAACATTTACATAAATATACAAAAACAATCACATAAAACAACACTGGAAAATCAGGAAAAACATAAAACTTAGCACTCAGAAAGATTAAAAGCCTGAGTTAGTAAATAAGTTTTTAACAAAGATTTAAAACAAAAAAAAGCTGATCTAATCCTCAAAGGTAACATTCCACAGTTTCGGTTTCCACAGCGCGGTCACCCTTAAGTGTTGTTCTAGTTCTGGAAATTGCTTGTTTAAAGTTATTTAAAGTTCAACTTAAATATTGTAAACCAATGAGGGGGCTTTATACATTTTAATTACTTATATATAAAATTCTTATGTTTTTGTTTTATACGTTTTTCATTAATGTAATAAAAAATTTATTAATAAAACATTACGCCTTTACTCCTAAAAATATATATATATATATATATAATTTCGTTTGTAAAATAATAATCTAGATTTTAAACAATGCTTATATTTTTAAAAGTTTTTCATTAATGTAATAAAAATTTATCAATAAAATATTGCGCCCTTCATCTTAAAAAAAATGTAATCATATACATTTGTTTGTAAAGTAACATCAAGATTTTTATACAATGCTTATATATTTGTTTTATTGGTGTATAAAAGTTTTCATTAATGTAACAAAAAAAATGCAATTGAATTTAATTAGATTAATGTTAAAAAAACGTTCTTCATATGATTGCGTTTTCTTTGTGCACAAACGAAAACAAAACACAAAGTTGTACAAGTGATGTTAATTTACCTCTAAAGTAAAACGTTTTGAAAATATCTGTTTTGTTTCCGAGCATGAGCATATTTTTTGGATTATGAAACAGATATATAGTTGAGGAAGATGTTCTCCATGTCTGGGGAGTAGTGTACCCACCTCTTCAGAATTGAACACGTATGGCGCCGACATGGTGGTCCTTAAGGGGTATAATTCAATCACAACGGCTGTCCGTTGAGAATTTCCTATTTCTCTGGGTTCATAGTCCACAGGAAGATTAACATCTGGCCGAGAGAGAGAGAGGACGAGTCAGAACCGTGCGTTTGGGCTAATTTAAAGCCATATAAATGATGTGGATGGTGAACTTTAAACCGGGCTGACCTTTGACAGTAGTGGGCAGGCTGGGATTATCGTCTCATCTCAATGTGAAGTAAGGTGAGAAGGCCAGAACTGAGGTGATTCACGAGTGGACAGATTTAGTTCAAATGAGTCAAATATTCACAAATAGTCTATCCGCACTGTATCTGTGTCGGTTGCGTACGCGTAGCTTCTGCGGATCGACAGAGCCAACTTGCTTTCTTTAGCAGATGTTTACGGCGAGTAAATCCTCCATTAACTAGTGCAATGATATCATTTAGACACTGAACAAATTCTTTCGGGGGGAATTGTAACTTAACGTTAACTTTGAGTTATTCAGGTTCTGTTAACCGATAACAACACACGCCTTGATACCAAACAGCTCTTTGTAAAGTCTATTGAGGCTTGCACATATTTATAAAGCGAGAATAAGTAGAGCGTAAAACAAAGCCAAAACAATCGCTGACGTTCCTGCACTGCTCCCGTTACTCGCTAACGTGCCGCCAATTTGGGCAGTGTGAAAGCTCTCATTCATTAACATGGGCACCGACAAAAATATGCGCCGCTTGTCTGTGTGGTCTGAAACCGGCATGAGAGGGCTTGGTCTTGGCCATTTAGCAATTATGTTTGGCCAGTTGTTCCTAAATTTAACCAAAAACACACTGTACCAATGCCCCTGAAGTCCCTTATCCCTTCAGCCAGCAAACCCCCCAAAGTTTGCAAAAACATCCAAACTGGTTTGATTCAGGTTGCTGCTTCCTTTCAGGCTGGAACTACTAAACATATTCTAGAAAATCACAAAGAATGCTGGGAAAGCGTTGATTTAACATGGGGTCAAACTAAGAACTTCATAGAAACGTAACCTCAAATGAAAATACCAACCAAAAGTGTGCAAAACGAATTAGAACCCTAGAAGGTTTGAATAATCACCATTGACTTAGAATTACATATGACTGAATCTCCCTAGCAATCAAACTGTTTACCCTAGCAACCAAATTGGCACATCACTATCTCAGCTAAGGAAATTCATAGACAATTTTTAATGATGATCCTCCATAGCAACCAATATTTTTACCTTGGCAACCAATCAATTTTGCTTAGAAAAATACGTTTAAACAGCACTTTTAGAGGCCAACCTCAAAGTGAAAACCTTGGTTAACCTCCAATGTTCACATCATGGTCAACCAGCAAATTAGTTTATCAAATGACTGGCAGTGGCACAAACTCTAGCAAAAAGCACTTAAAAGACTTAAAAGCAGAGACCCAGGATCAAGCAGCCATCGGAAAAAGAACTAGAAAACATTTTAGGTTGAATGCAGTAAACAATATCTGCCGTTTTGCCAACAATCCTTTAAAAATGTTCAGCATTGGGTGGTGTGGTCAATGTAAAGATGAAAGTTTGGTTGCTATATCACATAAACCATAGCTATCAAAGGTCATAACAATCTTGGATAACGAAGTAAGATATCCTCTGACCACAAAGCCCTGCTGCAATAGAACGTTTTGTTTGCAAAAATATGTTGATGACTTTGCAAAAAGCAGTGTTTTATCTTTTGACCACAAAAGTAGTGGAAAACAGTAATACATGCATGCAAAGTTTTGTACAGATATGTTGATGCTTTTGCAACAAAACAGCAATAAAAAAACACAATTTACAATTTTTTCGGTTATCTGACCACTAGGGGGTGCTGTGTTGAAACTGCAGGGAAACTCAGATTGAACAAAAGGCTTGACTTTTTTTCACTTGTGAACTAATAAAACCTACAAGTTTAACTCAAATTACTACTTTTTGGCTAATTTTGGCAAATATTAGTGCTTTCTGTACTTCACATTGTCATGTGACATTTATTAAAAACATATATTGACTAATAAGACAGTCATCCCAGATTTTGGGGGAAAATGCAACATATGCTGTTGCAATATTACGTAGTACATCCAAAGATGACCTTTATTTAGTGCAAAAACAGGTAAATATTGTAACTTAAGAAGAGGAAAACTGAAAGGAGGTAAATGTGATGTGAAAACGCCGAAGACCTGCAGTGTTCGCACAAACACCGGCAAGGATGCAGATCAAGCTAATTTGCTGGGGCAGTCAGTCAGGACACTGTGATGGAATGTGAATGTCAGCAGGCTCTGTATTTACACACGATATAAAAGGGACTAGTAATTAACACTCAGATCCTCCCGCGCTAAAGTGTAATTGACTGTTTCAAAGGACTGCCACTTCATAATCCAGTGTGTGTATTAAAATTACACTCTCCATATTGCCCACTCCCTCAGAGGATAGGGGTCAGCACCACTGGCTGGAACGCATAAGATTTCTTTATGAGGGCATTAACATACTGACATATTAATAATGAGTAAGTGTATTAAAGTGGAGGGACCTTCGAGGTGCATATTTGCTTTTTGCCGGATGGTTTTAGTACGTGGTGTTTCTCTCTCTCTCTCTAAAAAAGTATGTCATTTAAGAAAGTCATTCGGTTTATTTTCATAATATATATCTCATTAAAATAGTGCACAGGCATGGACGTGTACAGGATCTTCTACAAAAAATTAGCATATTGTGATAAAGTTCATTATTTTTTGTAATGTACTGATAAACATTAGACTTTCTTATATTTCAGATTCCTTTGCACACAACTGTAGTAGCTCCTTTTCTGTACTAGCTTGAAAGTGTTCTATGTGTATGTCTTCTGATCAATCCACTTTGTACCAAACTTCTTGATGTTTACTCCCAATGTAAACCGCTTTGGATAAAAGCGTCTGCTAAATACGTAAATGTAAAGTAATGTAATGCATACAGCTCATGAAAACCCAAAAATTCATATTTAAAAATTAGCCTATTTCATCTGATATATTAATCCTTTATCCAATACTTGTTACGGGATTAAAATACAATATATTTGTGCAAAAAAAAAAAAAAAAAAAATAGGATTTGGACATGAAAATGAAAACATGAAAAAAAAAATTAACATCTCTTTGCATTTTCTAAAAGTGTAATGGATTTGATTCATATGTGCAAAAAAAAACAAATTTTTTTACAGCAGTTTATTTCTGAAACACACCAAAAGGGAACTAAACTGCCCTTTATATTTTCTAAATAAAGGTTAGTGGATTTGATTGAGAGATTTGTGAGTTTAAACATGAAATTGAAAAAAAAAAACGTTATTTTACAGCTGTTTTATCCCCTTTCTTAACACACACACACGCACACACCCACACACACACACACACAAATAGGTATTAAAATGACCCTCTGTGTAATATTTAGGATTTTAATGTATTTCAAAGCATCAGATGTCACTAAAACGTTCCAGTTGCTGAAAACTAAGACATAAGAATAGTGCATATAACCACCTTAACCATAGATAATAGATAAAACTGCAATAAAAGTAATCTCACCATCTGCTTTCATTGAGAGCAGTGTCGCTGTATGCAACACATTTCTTTGCCATCCGTGTTGCCCTAACATGTCCCTACTGTCTACTTACCAAGGGCATAAACTTAATGGGAGACTCATTTGCATTCATTAATTTGGCTTAATATGTGTTAATTGATTCCTGGTACCTTTGTATTTTAATTATCCCAAGTTATTGTTGGCCACAGTTTGTGTACTGGATGTTAATGAGAGATGTTTGGCCATTAAATGCCCTCTGAGGAATGCACGTGCTAGCCTGGGAGTAATGAGAGGTAATTAGCTTGTGCAGCATAATTAACAGGTTTTATGTGCAGAGCTAACCTTGTTTAGCATTGGATTAACACAGAGCAAACATCTGACCGTTAAATCAATTCTGTTATTAACATTTATTCAAGTAAACTTTGAAAACATGGCAACAAATCTGCTTTTGTGGAACGTTACAATTGGCTGCAATTTCGAACAGAGAACTGCAAACAAAAAAATCATTCGGTTTTGGATCTTTTTGGAGGCAGTAGACCTTCAGATGACATAAACTGCTCGATTTTAGCAATCTGGGCCATTATGTCAGATTGTTTCCAGTCATCTCTTGCTTCAGAATTGGGTGTCACAGGCCGGGCTGGTTTCTGCAGGCTCTGGGGCTTGGGTGGAGATACAGAAGGAGTGTAATCTTGAGGCAGCCCACTGACCACTGAAGAAGAATTGGCATCTTTGGTACTTGGTGTCGAGTTGTAGGAGTTGAGGTGATTCTCCTGTGGTAAAATTAAACTTTTGCATTAAATAAAATATATTTACAAATATTTCAAACATATGGAATTAAGGACGACTTAAAATCCAGGTTCAAGGCACATTTATTAAGCGAATGCGTAGACTCAGAGCCTGAAGTGACTATTGTCTGCTAATATTGCAGGGTGGATAAGTATCTGGCTGTATTTCTCAGTGTTTAAAAAACATAAATCCTGACCAAATCTCCATCATTTGTAGAAATACAGCCCCAAATGTTCAGAGAACTTCCACCATGCTTTACTGATGCCAGCAGACACTCATTATTGCACCTATCTCCAGCCCAAAAAAATGACTTCTGCTGCAGCCAAATTTTTGTCTGCACCTCAGGGCCAATGTTTTTATCATACTTGAGTCACTTGGCCTTTGGGTTGTGAATGGCTTTTTGGGTTGTAATAGAAAAACATATCTAGAATCCAATTGTCTGAAATAGAACAGGAAGTTACATCACAACAGGAAGTTTCTTTAATAAAGCAGCACAACAAGGCTCAGCCCCTTTGGCTCTGGAGATCTGGCTCTCTCTGGGTCTCCCATTCCCTTTACCCAGATCTTCTTTTGTTCTCAATGCAGCATGTATTTTAGTTAAATAAAGCCATGCTTTCTGTTAAATCTTAAACCTTGCTTCCAGAGTCTTCTGTTATGGGTTATCAATTAATACACAATAACATAGTGCATCTCTTCCTGACTGTAGATGGGTGTACTGGATCTCTACAAACGTCAGCCAATTCTGAGCTGATGGCACTGTTTGACTTTTATTTTGGCCCAGACCATCCCTCGTTTCTGTCAATTTCTAGGGAATTTGATAAGGGAATGTGATGATATACACATTATAAATATTTACATTTCTGCAGGTTAATGTAGCACCCATTCTTCACAACCTTTTTATAAATGTGGTATATTTTTGTACTCAGAAAAACATCACCAGATTTTTACCAGTGGCGTTCAGAGTCTTACCTTCTGCAATAACATTTCTGAAAAAGACTGTTTCACTGCATTCCACTCTCCATGGCCATCACTCTTTAGGTGGGGGCGCTTGCTTGGAACGTCCAGTCTCTCAGGAGTCTTAATTGGGGCTGTGAAATAGGTAAATTATATTAGAAAACTATGTATTTTCTTAACAATATTTACTTTAAATTACAATACATGCCTTGTTTTGCAAAGGTGTCCTTCCTAAAAAGTGGAGCACAGAATGGAGAATCAAGCTCATAAAGTCCAGACTTTGAGGAGGCATGGGGTGGCTTCATGTTCCATTTCGTCAGCATGTCCAATCCAATGGTCGACAGATTCCTGGAACTTACAGGATGTTTTGAAGTATGACAATCAAAGATGTCATTATGGTCAACAAATGACTGGCTTTTAACCAGTGAACACTTGGAAGTGGAAGGACCTTGGTTTGGATAGGTTAGATTGGGTTCCTTGATATGAACTTTTGGTTGCGTATGGTGATCTTTCAAGTCAAGGGAAGTACATTTTGTGACTTCCTGTTTGTTGAAAGGGATCTTTTCGTCAAGACATTCTACTTCATCATCGGGATTGTATAGGTTTGTTTCAACTGAGCTATCCAGTTGGGAACCTGAACTTTGTGAACCTTCGCTGATGAGCTCAGAGTCTTTGTGTTCAGGATGATATAAAGAAGCTGTGGTACTACTGAGCTTACTATCAGGGTCCACGTCAGGAGGTTTGCATGGTTGTGGCTGGTCTTCTTTTAAGGCTTTTTTGGTATTTTCAGCATCTTTGGGCTTGAGACCGCTCAGATCAAACGGGGTAGAGGCATGGTCATGCTTGGTTGCAGGCTTCTCTGGTATAGTTTCTTTGCGTTGATGTGGCTGGGCAGCACTCATTCCCTCTATACCAATAATTTTGGCACCAAACGCCACTTGCACTTGTGCATTCGCATTTTTCTCGTTTTTTGTGAGTTCAGCCTTGTTTTCTTGTCTTTGTTCGTTTGCATGCTCACATTTGGTTTCAACATCATCTAAAAAAGTTTCGTTGCACAGGTTTGGCAGGGGTGCGATCATTGGTTCTACAATGAGCACGTTATCATCGGACTTCATTGTGTTTTGTGTTATGTCCTCTTTGCCCTCAAGATTGGTTTCCAATGGTAGTGTAGAAGTATCAACTTTGGTTTCTGTGCCTTTGTGGATAGTGTGGTTCCCTGTATGTTGCTGGATTCCAATCTCTTCTTCCGTAATGAACACTGTATCACTGCACTCCATAATTGAAGTTTCAAATTCATTTTCGTTTGTTGAATTTGGTTGGGAAGTTTTCAGTTCTTCGATAGTGGTCTTGGATTGAATTTCGCTTTCATTAATATTGTCTTTGGACTCAATGGTGAGACTTTCCCCTTCCCTTTCATGGACCTCCAGGAAAGTTTCCTTGCATGAATGTGGAGGGTTGCCATTTAGTCCTTCTATTAATGTATTTTCAAGTTTGGTTTTGTCTTCAAAACGTGTTTCAGAAGTTGTTTGACGTTCCTTTCGGGAAGCACTGTAGACATGTTCAGGTATGGAAGTCTGGTGTTCTTTGAATTGGTTGGACTGAGTTGAAGGATATTCTTGTCTTTCCATGTGTTTACCTGATGTCTGGGGTTCAGTCACATCAGAAATACACAAATTATGCTGCAGTGGTCTATCTTTTGGTTTCAAAGCTAAAGAGTTGCCGTCTATTCCGTAAACAGACCTGGTTTCAGACTCTGATATCTCAACAAGATGACCGTCTGTGTCACTGTGAGTTGAGTTTGAAGGGCATCCTTTATCAAGAGAAATGCAGATGGACTCACATTCCCTGACACCGTTGTTTGTTTTATCACACAACTCTGAAACAAGATTTGTCTTCAGACTGGCATCTGAATATGTTTTTCTGTGGTCTTCAGGGTTTGACATGTTATCAGATTTTGTTGGTAGAGAAAGTAAAGAAATTTCTCCGTCAACCTCCATTGGGTTTGCGTTTTCCTCAAGAGAGGAGTCGTATTTTGTAGCCTCTGTGAGAGAAAATAAAATGCATGCATCACTTTTAAGAGAAAAATGAAAAGTACAGGTAAGCTCTCTTGATTAAGAGACTCCTGTCACCACCTCCTCACACTTTGCTCTGTATAAAATTATTAGGTATTACTGTGCCAAGCTTGGCTGGAGAAAACCTTTTCGCATTCTTCCGTACCTGGAATGTCTTTATCGGTATGACACATTGGTTCTCCGTTTTCATAAGGGCTAATAAGACTCTCTTCAGAGTCTTTTTGGAGGCTGCTCATCTTTGCAAGGTTAATGGCAATACCTGGAGAATCTCCTTTTAGATCAGCCTGTGAATTGGTAATTTGATCACTTAACACAAATTTCTTTTCAAAGTGGTGAGGTCAAATTTTGACGGAAGAATCCCACCTTAGACGTTAGACCATCATCTGTTTTGTGAAGAGCAAGATAAGTCAGCTTTTTGTTCCCTTCCTGGAGCTGACTATATGCCTCTTTTGTGGCCATTAGCTCGTCTTGTTCTGCCTTCGCTGATAGATGGCATTCTAGAATCTGCAGTAGGAGATCAAACATTACTTCTCTATACTGAAAAACTTGCTGTAATGGTTCCTTCTGCTATCGGTGCAGAGATGCTTTTAAGGTCCTTCACCTCCTTTTCCCAGGCCATTTTTGAATTTTGGTATTCATCTTTCAGGCGAGCAAGGATTTCGTCTTTTTCTTTTGTCCTCTCTTGATTTAAATCTTGTTCCGTTTTAAGGACCTGCAATGAAATTAATCACCCAGCAAATTTGTATTGCAGTAATGATTTTTTTATGTGTTTATTTAACTTGGACTGAGGATTCTAAACAGATGGGATAGGCTTATACAAATCACATGGCTTTGTCATGTTAATAATGGTATTAATCAGTGAATGACTAAGTGAATTAAATAGAGGAATGGTGAGAATGAAAGCAAAGGAGGCTTTACACAGACATTAAACACACTTACAATTATTGAGTTGCACTTTGTGTGTTGTAAATGTGAAAAAGTGATTTTCAATTCATTCAGTCAGTTTTATGAGCACAAGATGGAGTTAGGAACGCAAATTTTAATAAGGTTATAATATTTAAATTTAGGTTATAAAATAAAATAACTATAAAACAAAAAATATTTAATGATAAAATCAAAATAACACAAGATAGAAATTGTTAGAATAGTTATCAGGTTAGAAATGTGGTTGAAGTTTGAGATTTTTTTAGGTGTAGGATATTTAATAATCCATAATTAACATATTTTAGCCATCATATATTTGTGTTACGATAAAAAAAGAAACACTGTGATGGTAGTACACTAGTAGACACATACTAACATTATGTATTTACAAAATGCATATATTTATTCTTATATATTTTAATTTTAAATGAATACAGTTCTTCCCTTTTAATTAATCTTTCTACTTTTTATTCTTCTTTCTACAAGATCTTAATAAAAAAAATCACTTCTGGCATTGACTGAACAGTGACAATGATCAGAGAAGGGAGCTGTCAAATACTAGAGAGAGGGACACATGTGCTTTTCATAAGGAGACAGATAAATAAAGATGCTATCAAATATATTCAAGACAGAAGGAGAGCGATAGGTACAACAGATCTAAGGAGGCTGCAGTCTCCTGAATCAGGCAGTGTGAGCATCTTTCTGTTGCTGTACAATGGTTTTGAGTGGTTGTGCAGTGAAGAGACCTGAGCCTTATCACAATGATAGTTATTGGCAAAAAAACTCATGATTCATGTGATACTGCGCCATGATTCTATAATTATTTTGAGATAAACATACTTTTCTATATCAAATTTATTTAAATTATGCTATTTATAGAATATATATATACAAGATAACTGAATTCATACAAATGACATGTTCATGAGTCTGAAAAGGTGTCCCTATGTTTCATAAATCTATACATATCCTTTTAAAAGGCATACACAGCTTATTATAGAGCAGGCAATAACCAGCACAGTTTTATCCATTTGCCATTTACTGTTGGTGTTTCAGGAAACCTGACCTTATAGTCCTCACGGAGTGTACTGAGCTCCTTCTCTGTTTGGCACAGAGCTTCCATCTGTGTTTGCAGCAAACTTAGACTGTGCCGTAAGGATTTTAGTACCTCCTGACACACACAGCACCCCATTTAATTCATCCACACATCAACAAATGACTTTTGCATATGTACATGTTGTACAAATGTGTATGTTGTACAGGCCTTACCTGTTTGTCTGCCCTCTCTTTAGCACTTTCAATTTGGAGTTTTTTGTTCATTTCTGTTTCCTGGAAACAATGTTAATATTTAAAAACATCATAAAACCACTTTATGCTTGAGAGCCCTAAAACTAGCTCTACCACATAGAGTCTCTGTTGAATCTGTTGGAATTGCTGTTCTTTTAACACGTCCTGTAATCGTTCCTCTCCAGGTTTGCGGGCTGAAGACACTTTTAAAGTGATCAGCTCTTTTTTGACTCTCTCAAAATCCTAAATAGGATGTAAAAAATACAGTCAGTGATGTAGCACATCTTTCTACTTCAAAGCAGAGCGAGAATGATTCAGTGCTTCTTTCTTTTACCTCTTTCAAGGCTTTAATCGTAGATTCTTGGTTTTCGTTGATGGATATGAGTTTTTTATTAATCCGTATGGCTTCTTCAACTTTAAAAAAAAAGGAAAGGGAAAAGCTTGGCATTGCTACACAGACTTTCATTTAGCATTCACCTACAAAGGCCAAATAATTCATGATCGCTGAATGACAAATCAATTCACTGATGCAAAGCGAAGAGCACTTTAACAGCAAATCTGTCATGAGCGAATTAAGAAAGATTATGGATTCTAGAGTAAAGGCTAGATTCACTAAACAGTGTATAACCGCATGAGACTGCATCACCAGTGGGGGTGGAAATGAGCAAATAAAAGGACATAAACACTGTTCATTTCCAGAACGACAAATAATGAAGTAATCATTCAAATCAGATATTGTCTGATGGAAATGACAAATGGACAAGCTTTTTGTTCAAGTTTGAGGCCGAATGTTGTCATAAACAATGTATAACTAAAGACTGTAAATGCAAAGCTGTGAGATAAATAAGTGTTGACCTCCTACTGATTTGTAACAATTTTTTTGTGCATTTTTTTACTACTTTACCATTTGCTCTAATAAATAGTTTTTAAAGCAGTTTTTGTGCCAATGCTTTTTGAACCCAACTTCTTTTCATCATTGTATTACACAATAATTCCACAACAATCTTTAAATTGCACAAAAAGAAAAATTCCAAGTTGTACAAGTACTTTACTAAAATCCACATAAATGTTTTATAACAAAAATAAATCAAAAGTGTTGAGCCAAAATACAAATTCATGAATCCCCCAAAATATCACAGACAAGGTCAAAACAATGTGAAAATCATAGCAAAAAAAGACAAACCTCCCCTAAACCTTATACATTGTCGCAAGCACTTTTCGTTCCATTGTACTTTGTTTTGTGCTAGAACTTTGAAAAACACAAGCCATATCACAGGTCTTGTGCTTCCAAGGGATATCCCTTCTTTTCACCACTAGATGACACTAATTTGGGATGTGTAGAACAAAACTGAAAGATGATTGCGCATTTTCTCACATTTTAATTTGGATTACCTCGCAAATTATGAGTCATAACTCTTGTAATGTTAATTTAAAACACAAAAATATAAAAACGTATGACCTTTTTGAAATGAAAATAAACCGATAGCTGGGTTTCGTTATTCCTACTTATTTCAAAACAGGTGCTGTGATTGGTGTGGAAGGACTTCTAAGGGTTAAGTGTCATTCACTTTATCTGGGACCAAGTCTATGTGCAGCTGTCTAAAGAGGAAGCCCTAGTATTTTAAGCATTTTCTTGTTCTTCTCCTAGAATGCAAATGCCTAGAACACCTTCCTAAGATGTTGTCCAGGTGGCATCCCTGAGCCACTTCGATTGGCACCTCAATGTGGAGGAGTAGAATCTACTTTGAGCTTCCAAGTGACTGCGTTCCTAACCCCATCTCTAAGAGTTTGGAGGAAACTCATTTTTGCTTCTATTTTCCAAACATTTTTAAAAAGTTATTGTAAGTAGTCAACAAAGACATCAATTATCTGGCACCAATCTTTTACCAAAAAAAAATCCTATTCTGACCGCAGTGGATAAAAGGGGTCATACTGAATCAGATAAGTTTGTGAATCAAATTGAAAATGAAATAAATTGATTCGAACAAGCTAGCAGCGTTATTATTGCTCGTGTTTGTCAAAATTCACAAATCTTAAAACACGGATGTTGTCATAAAATAGTGAAGCCTGGACTTGAGAACTTTGTCAGGTTTTACCAGTCGTACCATTCTGCTCAAGCTTCTCATGCGCCTGTTTGAGCATGGTGCACTGTCTGGAAATGGTGGCGAATCGTCTCTCAACCTCTCCCAGCTGGTTCAGGTGGCTGTCTTTGGTTTGCGTCTGCAGCTGCAACTTTTGCTCCTGAAAAGTTTAAAAACACATTGTCCTCCCTTCTAAGAGGAATATCCCCATTTGGTTGTACAAGTCATAACAGTTCTTTTTCTCCACAAGGGCAGCACATGAATATATACAGCATCTGAGAGTTTGAAGACCTTTGTTTAACATCTCGGCTGAGTGCTTCTTTCTGCTAGATAAGGAGTCAACTTCCAAACATGCCTGAGGGGCTTTTATGTGATGCGCAGCCCATTACGGTTTGATTGTCTGTATCAAACTGATTCCCCTCTCCGCCATCGAAAGGTTAAACAGAGCGAGGCTGTGATATAAAATATTTTAATAGTGGTATTTTCACAGCGGTGCTGGCAGTTCACGTGTCATGCCCTCCCTATCCGTTACTCCTGATGATCTGCTCTCCCTCTAAGTTCCTCCTCTTTAATTCTTCCCACTCCCACTTGCTTCTGTCAACAGTTTATATAATTGGAAATCCTTACCAGCTCACTTAATTTCTTCTCCAAACTGTACCTGAGCAACTGCAAGACAGCCGTAGAGACAAGAGTGATATTAGCAGATTGCCACAGCAATGTTAAATCCTTTTACTAAAATATATTTCTTTTGGTTACTGTTAAAAACAACAACACTGTGCCTTAAAGAACAATTGATCTTTACTTTGCGTAGTTTTGATGATTGACACGGTCAAATATTTTGTTTATTAACTTTACAATATCCATTTGATATCCGTTTAAGTTTAGGTCAAACCACAATTTTTTACAATCCCATTACTAGTAACTTTATTTACAGTTGAATTGATTCCTATTGGTCCAATACATTTTATACAACCAATAAAAACTACTAAACATAACATGCTGCTAAATAATGCACAATAATTCGACAAATATATTCATTTAATCAAAAGATACTGTAGTATTATTTATTTTTCCCCAAACTAATTTTTTTATACAGAATGTATGATAAGAAAAGCTATATTTCCACATGTACATTGTTAAAGATGCTTCATAAACGATGCTTTTTTAATAGAATTGTACAATATTTTCTATATAATACAATGTAAATCAAAATATAAGCTGCAGATTATTAAAACAAAAACTATGCAAAACATTTTCAACTTTGAATTTTACTAAATGTTTAACTTAATTTATTAATTACTTGGTTTTTACCAATGGCACTGTATATTGTCACCTGTTGTAAACAGATATTAATTTAATTGCTTTTATTAACTAAAGATTAACCTAATTACTTAATTGCTTGGTTTTTACAGCTTTAGTGTTGTAATTAGAACAATAGCACAAAAATGTGTTATTTACATTTTTCTGCAAGGATAAGGTTTGTTTGTTTTTTTGTCAGTAGGAAGAAATTGTAAGTGACTGGATGAAATCTGCAACCTTCTGATGCTTGATGTGTTGAACAGTAAATTATCTTTAAAAAATCCTAGCATTAATCTGTATTATTAATATTCTTTTAATGAATGAAATAGTGTTAGACGTGAATTAAATCCTATGTCATATCTGAACTGAAAAAAGTGAAAACAATGCAATACATTTCACAGAATGAACAATTCTGGAAAAAAATAAATACACTTTTTGTTACTGCTTTATTCGAATACAGTATAACGCATGAAGAAATTATCAGTAAATTCACCGTAAGTTGTTAATATTGTTTATAAAATACATGTACTTTTGCTCAAATTATAAATAGAAAGGTAATAAGGTTGTTAGTAGACGAAGCATGAAAACACCCATCACAACCCTACAAAAGGTCTGCTATGAGATGGATTGTACCACTCTTTCTCAATTTCGCATCATTATAACAAAAAAAAAGTAAATAAAGTGTGACTTTATAATCTGTAAGCATTGTGTACCTGCAACTGTTTTAGCTCCTCTTTGAGGCTGGCGATCTCTTTATCTTTCAGTTCAGCAGCCAGTTGGGTTTTACCCTTGCCAAAAAATGAAGAGCACATGATCAATATCATAAAAAAAAAGAATTTATCACTGAAAAAGAAATACAATGGCGAACCTTTTCGGCTTCAAATCTCTGGATTTGTGTCTGAAACTTGAAGTTGGATAAACTCGAAAATATTAGATATCAAAAATAATGTACATAAACAAACTCAAATCAATAAATATTGGTTAAATACCTGCTTTTTTACAGCAGCAACAGATTCTGAATTCTCATTTGACATCTTTGAAATCTGACTTTGTAATGAATCCTGTAAAATTTTGTAAAAGTTGTTAAATATACTCAATATATTACTACAAACAACACAGCATTGAGACAGTATGTGTTGTATACACATACTTTTTTTTAAATGACCTAAAAATGAATAAAAAAAGTAGCTTATAACAACACAAAAAATAGGGCAGGGGAATAAATTGATTTTATAGATTAACTCGACTCTGTAGTGTAATTCTTCTTTTTACGCCCAGCCTTAAAACAAAATAATAAAAATTACCTCGACATAAATTATATATTTTTATTAAAAAAATGTGACAAACCTTTTGCCATTCTAACTCTTGCTTCTCCAGAACAAGTTTACAAATCTGCTGTTCATATCTTGTTTCTGCATCCTGTATCCAACATATCCAAAAAAATTTATAATTTATTTACAAATTATATTATACAAATGCAGAATAACATATTTTCCTTAGGAAGAAACATAATACATAAGAGATGGGTGAAGTAAACGATCATTTCTGGACCGGAACATTACTTAATTGGTGAAAATTTTGGTTAAAAGAGATCGTTGCAGAGGTTTCCTAGAGACACAGCGTGTGGAACAGGGAAGCGGTAGTGGAGCCAAGCTAATGATGTCAATCTGGAGAGTCAGCAGAGTCAATCTTTGTAGGTGAGCGATTGATTGTTGAATTAGGGACTGGCAGTGTCTCGTTGGGAATATATAATGGGCATAATAGAACTGTGATATGTTCTGAACCGTGAGCTTGGTTGAGAACCATTGAAGTATAATTATGTCTTTGAAACCAGGTTTGTGAATTCATTGGCCTTTTTATGATTTTTTTTATTTAAAAGCCTACCTTTTTATGCAGTTTTATATGATTTAACGCCTTAAATTTGATTCAGAGGAGAAAAGAAAAAAAAAACGTTAAACCCCTCCAGACGTCTTTAATTTATCAGGAAAATGCATTTTCAGCACATCACCATTAAAATTTCCTGTATCTGCCAGAACCACTGACAACATGCCAAGCTAATCCAGTCAGTTTAATGGAAGACGCTCTGCACTCTCTTAAAAAGAAGTGACGGCATTCAGCTGAGCACGTTTGTCTGGCAGGAAATCCTCCATCTTAACCCTGGCTCTATAAACTGGAGTACTACAAAGTGTTAGTTTAATGGCATGCCTGAGGATCCCATTGATTTAATGTCTTTGTTCCTCACCAAACATCATCATAACAATAAAACACGAGAGCTACAATTGTTTATTTGTGTTGGTACACCATTTAAACGTGTTCAGCATGGAGTTTTAAGTGCTTTGCTTGAGGGTACGAGTGGAATATATGAATTCGGCAGGTCCTGCTGAGTGACCCCATTCTAATGCAAGGGTAACTTCTTCTGGCCTGTGTCCAGATGAACACAAAATACTGTTCAATTTTCATTTTCTCAACAGATATTAAACTCCTTCCACAAGTGACCTTCCTCTGACATTGGCCTAATAGTGAGATGCCATTCAGCAACTATTTAGAGGCTGACTATTTTGTGCAAAATGTTTTGGAGAATGTATGTCAATATAATGAAAGTCTCTCATGACAATCTCACAACTAAAATGTGAGTCTTTGATTAAAATGAACAAGAAATATATATTTACACTTTAAAATTTTGACATTTTAAGCATTTTTATCATAAAGCAGTTGTTTTCTTTAGTCTTTTAGACTACAAACATGGCTTTTAAAAACATGGTCTAATCTTCCACTGCTCTGACTGGTCAATACTTGAATTTTCAAAGTCATCTCAAGTGGAAATGTTCTGATAAGAGGCAAAACCGCGGCCAGGTTATGCTTTAGGCAAGTGTTTGACAGTGAATTATAAAAATAAAGCCTCAAATGCTCAGAAACTTACAATTGCAGGCACTAGTAACCATTACTTACCCTCATTTCAAATAAGAATTATATTTTTTAGCCATTCTCAAAAGCAGATAACCGAGACTTAAGAAAAGTTTTTAGGTTTTAAAAATTGTGTATTTCCATTTGACCTCTGTTTCTTTATCCAAAAGCATGTAATTACAAATTAAGAGTTCAGTTACAAAATGGAAAATAAAATATAAAATTTAAAAATGGGTTGATGCCAAAATAAGGTTTACTTTTGGGCATCTATTGAAAGTCTTTTCCAATACAAAGTGCACTTTTCGAGAGCATGAATATCAGTGTGGGGCAATTCAGTAAACAAATCTGCAGTGTTTTTGACGTTTTGGAATTATTTAGATGAGCCTGTGCTTGTTTTGTGTATGGTGAACAATTGAAAGCCATGAAAAGAGAGCCACAAAATGTATTTAGCCATAAGTATAAATCACTTTTACTTGTTTACTGTTGTACTTTTGTAGTGATAGAATTAATGTATGGAATTTGGGGGGGGGGGCTAACAAAAATTGGCTATTTAATGGCCGTTTCAAACCAAAATATTTGTTTTCATGTGTTTTTAGACTCAACATGAGATTACAGTTTGAAACAAAGCTAAAACGGAAAAATGTTTTCATGCAAACAATTTATTCGGGAACAAAACCAATCTCTTTAATTAAATTCACTCAGAAATGAACAGTACGCATTCAAGTCCATTTTACATCAGACAAAATCAAAACAAATATTTACCGTATTTTTTGCTATATAAGACGCACACAATTTTAAATGAGGAAGATCTAAAAAAAAAGATTCTGAACCAAATACTGTAGTAAAATATTTTACATCAACTGTGTAAAAGTTAACAGCAGTTTAAGAACAATTATATGCCAGATCGGATCTACTGTATTTTGGATCAGTAAAAAAAAACAACAAGACAAACATACCGGTACGTTTTTTCTTTGCCCCCACTCATCATTCTAAAGTCCACCATTCGTTATCACCATCACTGTTCCAGTGCAACATTGCCCCCACATTAGTAATACCGTAATAGCCAGTAACATTGTCACTACATTACTAATAATAGCTAGTAACATTGTCACTACATTACTAATAATAGC
>SRMA01025162.1:191144-208536 GCA_007224835.1 Danionella cerebrum
ACATTACTAATAATAGCCAGTAACATTGTCACTACATTACTAATAATAGCTAGTAAGATTGCCCCCACATTAGTAATAATAGCTGCCACAATGTAGCTGCTTACCTGTTCCTTACGATCTGCACTATGTTAGGATCGACGAGCAGAGATGGGCGATGATGTCAGCGCGCACCGCCGGGTGTACAAATTCGTTGACTTTTTACGCATGTTTAGGCCCTCAAAAGTGCCCGGAAAAACACGTTACAAAAATAATAATAATAATTAAAGCTGCAAGCAGCGATCAAGGACTCGAGCACATACGTCGCCATCGCCTCTCGGTGGCCAAGTCGTTACAATGCACTCTACAACTGATCCTTAGTTAGAAGATGTATTCAAGCGAGATCTGTTCAAATTACCTAATGATACAGGCAACTCAAATAAAAAAAAATCCCATCTCAAAGCATCATGACCCCCAGGCGGCGCTAACGAGTCTAAATATTTACGAGTTGAAATATTTTTTGGGACTGTTTTGGCAAAAATTGGTAAAAATGCAGTTTTAAATGCTGTTCCACCTGTGATCACTTGGTGGCGCTATAACCGATTATTAATTTTGTAGATTTGTTCAGACAGGGACTTTTAGTATAGTTGGTACATTTAGGATCGATCAGACTTTGTATGGCTGAGTTATAACAACTTCCAGATTATGGCGAAACGTCAAATTTTGACGACTGGTGTACGTACATCAATTATCAAAGTAATAAAAGCTTTGCAATTTAACATCCCACATATCTTAAGAGAAGATTACTGGAGTTTTTTAACATTTAAACATCTGCCCTGACTATACGCAAATGCATTTAAAGATAGGAATAAATGTATGGGCGTAAAGACATTTAGAGATATCTTTTTGTAATTCAATTGTAATTGTCCTAGTAAGAAAGTGAATTTGAGATATCTCCAATTATATATTGACTATTCAAAACTCAATTGAAGATATCTGCAATATAATTAAAGATATCTCTAATTTTTAAAGATATCTGTAATATTTACTACTAGTCACAATACATTTATTCCTATCTTTAAATGCATTTGCGGATAGTCAGGGCAGATGTTTAAATGTTAAAAGGGCTTGCCATAGCCGACGGCTCCGGAGCTAGGCCGAAGCCGCGGGCTCTCTTACGCCTCTCCTACGGCCGTGACTGCCCTCCGTTTTGCATTTGCCGTATAAGACGCACCAACTTTTCCCCCTCAGTTTTGGGGAAGAAAAAGTGCGTCTTATACGGCGAAAAATACGGTACTCACTTTATTTTATCAACAACTTAATCCTGTGACCTCAGCACTATGGCACTGAATATTCAAACAGTCGCTGAGTGTAGAATGTGTAAATGCAGTGCAGTTAAATGTGAACATCTCTAAATTCAAAGCTCTTAGGGAACAATTCGTTTAATGCAGAAAACAAAAATCACAATATTTGATTGCAACAGTGTACTGTACAAATATAAAACAATGGGTCAAAGGTGACACTAAGGTTTTGTTTATTTTGGGTTTTATGTGAGAGAAAGGTAATACGTCTTAGTGCTGAGGGAACTCCTGCTAAAGCAACAACGTAAGCATCAACCTCTTCTTGACCAGCCAGCTATTACTATTTTTTGAATGGTATGCGTCATAAAAATGAAGCAAAGTTAAGATATCATACCCGGCGGATATGCAACTCCTCCACCGCCTCCAGCAGACTCGTTTTAAATTCCAGCACTTGCACCGAGATGCTACGGCCTTCACTCTCCTTGGGGTCGGTTGGAATTTTCACTCGACCAAGAGTACTTTCATTTTCCATCTACACACAGTAAAGAATTGAAAGTTTATTCGTTTTGTATGAATTTTGATTTTATTTTAACCTCTTTTAATTTTTTTCCAAATATATCAAAAAGGTTATGATTTTAGAAAATAGCATGAGTTGTTTTAGTGGATTCATTGTAGAAGAAAATGCATATTTTAAACATTAAATTAACATTTTTAGGATTAATCAAGTTTGGTTTTATTATGGTTAAATACTGGTTATATTTGTACCATTTTGTGTTAGCATCAGTTACATCTCATGCCTCCACGGTTGAGAATTTCTCACACAATGCATTGGACGTGAGAAGAACTGAGCTTAGATGTGTTTAATAATGTTGCTCATATTTGAAATCTTTAATAAAGTGTCTCAGGCTCTGGCTTATTTCATTCAGCAAACACTGAAACTATGAAAGAGACACAAAATTCTAAAATTCCATCCACCTGGAGGAACCCTGATCGTACCCCCCCCCCATACACAAAGTAATCTATTGATACTAGTGGTCATATTCTGTGGAGCTATTAAATTGTAGATAATCTAAAACTTAAAATGGAAGGTGTAGACTGACGTTACTTTCAGAGAAGAGATAAAATGGCTGCGTTTAAAGTGAAAAAGTGCCGTAACATAATCAAGACTTACCAGCTTCATGGACATACCCCCTATATCCACATTCATAGTGTTCCCAATAATTGTTTGGTATAGTTTTAATAAATACAACGCTTTTTGAATCCATACTTAAACCCATGCTTTTCCCATTGAACATGTGTGAATACATAAATTCAGCCTCATACGAATATATAAACCTGCCTTTGTGTGCAAAAAAGCATTTTAAACCCTATCTCGGAGCTATGAAGGTGAAAGTGGTGCCATGGAAAGACTATAGGCTAATAGGGGTCAGGGCCATAACACCGGATGGACAGATGGCGCTGTCACAGAGAAGGAATTATAAAAGGTATTTAATGTGACCTGTGCTTGGTCCGCTGTATCGCCCATGCTCATGGCTCACTTGGAAAGAGGGAGGTCTTCATTCTGCCTTCTCTCTTTTAATAGAAGAGAGGCTTTCGTCCATTTAGTCACTGCTTATATATCAATCGTGTGAAGGAATTAAATGATCCCCTTCGAATTTGCTACTATCACAAATGACCTGAAGGGCCAATGTCTTTATTCACTTCCTTCACTGATTCACCTCAGCAGATATTAAACAACTTTATAAGCCATGAAAGGCAAAATTAAAGGACCTCATCCATAAAATGGGATAATTCTCAGTCTGCAGTGTGATTATTGTCTGTAAACTGGATCGCTTCGCTGCTGAGCTGTGAACGGGAATGGCAGATTTAACCCTTGACCTGATCAAATAAATGTTTACTTAAAGAAAACAAATGCTTGAGTATTTTTACGCTTTTTTTCAAGGTATTTAGAATTTATTTTGACCGAATCATTGCAGAATTGTTTTTTTTAGCTGTAGGCAATCAGCTTAAAGACCACAGGCCCATTGAAAATGGACCACTACTGCGTATGGTTGATGGAATACGGTGAACTGAGTAGTTAGAATTCAATTGACAAGAATCTCAACTGTGCATTTTGTCTACCATTTGGCAATGCGAGAGGCTTTCTAAATGGACGAGACGCAACTGATGGGTGGGTCATTTGATAGCATTTGTAAGAAATTTTTAAGCAGCTAAAACTTTCAAAGCTTTTTGAAACAAAATTCAAGCCTTTTCAAGGATTTCAAGCAACTAGAAGAAGCCTGACAGTACCCCTTTTATGAAAAAAGAAAGTTTGAGGAAGAAAAAAAACACTATGCTTAGCAAAAACCCTATTATATTTCGGCACATCAGTGTGACATCCCCAATTTGAATATTAAAATGGAACAAAGTGTAAACTAATTTTTAGGGAAATAAAACTATTTCACAATGAAATGTTATTTGTAACGTTTCAGCACTTGATTTTTAAAACAAACAGGACCATTGTTGGTGAACATCAAGCTAGGGATATAGGAATATTATTGTACATGTATCATCTGCCTTGTTGGTTTTTATTTAAGTTTACAAATTTAATTTGTAAATTTAAATATATACAATGTAATATATTGCCTCTACAGGTTGTATTCACAAAACAAACAATATGTAGGCTAAAGTTTTCTAGGGCGGGAGGAGGTGTAGTCACATTCGGTTAGATGAAGGCACAGCAGGCATTTTGGTTATATTTTTGCACTTGTTATTTTGCGGTTCACAAAATACTAAAAATACTAAATAAATAACTATTAATAAGAAAGTAGAATAACAAAACCATTAAATAATTCAGTTTTGGTTTATTAGTAACCATGGCACCGGTGGCTTTACGATAATGCAACTCTTTCTCTATAGAATCTACATCATATTCACACGCACAAAGCAGGAGGGGTTGTTGTCATATCAGCGGCCATTTTGTTTGTATTCTTAGTTTCCAAAAGGAGTCACGCTTCAATTGTTTTGGGGTTAAATTTTTACAAAATTCTAAAAATACAAAACAAGCAACTAATAAAATAGAATAACAAGACCCAAAATAATTTGGTTAATTTTTTTGTTTCTATTAATGTGAAACCGTTCGTTTATAATATATTGTTAAGAATTTGTACAATTACGTAAATGTAAAATTGCATGGAACTGGTTTCTGTCATTCTTTCCATTAAATTTATTGTGGACGTTGGATAAGATTATTTTTTTTATGAAGTATTATGTGTTAAGGCTTTGAATAATTCATGTTAATCACCTGTATTCATCTATTTAAACTACTTAATGTTTTTAAAGCTCCTAAGCTAAGTTAGGTGCATGCTAACGTGCTTAATATGTTAATGTTGATCATCAAACATTTATCTTTTCACAAACGACTGAATAGATATTGTTTATATTGGTTGTTAATTATTAGATTTCATATATTTTTTAGGAATATTACTAATCGTATTTTATTCAAAATATTTAGTCAATTGTTTACCGAGCTGACAGAAAGATTTGACTGACAGACGGTTGAGTCTGAAGTGCCGTTACGCTACCCTTTGCCACAAAACAAACAAATCAATAAATAAATAAATTAGATAATTTTAGCACTGAATACAAATACAGTATTTTTTTTCTAAAGTGCGTTACATCTTGGTATTTTGAAGACGTCACGTTAACTCACCATACCGCTTCTCTGTGGAGTAAGAAGAAAACTTCAACTTACATTTGCTGCCATCTAGTGTACATTTAGAGCATGATGCCTTGTATGATCTTCAACGGATCATGTAAATTTACTTAAAAAACAGTTTGATTGTAGGACTTCTTAAATAATTTACAATTAATAACTACATCTTTTTTAAAGAAATAATATATTTTACATTCGCGGTCTTTGATTCCGGAAGTACCCTTTGTTTGGGAAATGTAGTTCATCTAGTCATCAACACAGCTTCTTTGTTGTTAACGAACGTCTAAAAAACTACAAAGAGGCGTTTCAAATTAAACTTCCGTGAAAACGCTCATCAGGTCGCGTGGATTCATCCAGAACAAAATATCCAGTCTTCTCTTCTGACTTGGTCGTACGAATTACTGTTGCGATAATTGAACGTTTGGCAGGGGCTTCTGGGTTTAACGCACACCGGTAAAACATGTAACCCCACGTTTTCCGACTTGGTGGCTGGATGAATTACAGGAGGTTGGGTGTAGCTCATACAGAGCGTCAGAGATTTAGTTTTATGGGCAGATTGTTTATCTATGCCACCGCACATAGTTACATACATGGATGAATATAGATTTTATTTAGAATTTGAAATGGTACAAATATATTTAAAGCCACACATAGTCAATTTTGTCTTTTATTTTAACAACAAAAAGCCCAACAATCAGCTTGCTGAAAAAGAATAAAAAAAGATTTCAATGTTTATATTTTCACCCGAGAAGAAGATTCTTCTGTAAATTTTGATGTCTGATCTCCAATCTCTTTTTTTTTCAGCAGAAGATGCCCAATGAATCTGATGAGCCTCCCAAAGAAGAGAAGGGGAAGATTGAGAAGAGGATCCGAAGTCCTCACAGATCCAACCCCCAATGTAAGGAAACAACATTTGTAACTTGTAACATCTGAGAATATACAGTACTGTGCAAAAATTTTAGACAAATGTAAAAAACGCGTTCACAAATGTAAATCTAATCAAAATATGGAGTGACCACCTTTGGCTGTATGTTTGGGGTTATTGTCCTGCTACAAAATACATTCGAGAATAATTATATGCCCCTCTAATGGTGAGTAAGCCTCCACAGTGAATTAGTATCTACCTCTATTTCTCAACATTGAGAGCATCATTAATCCTGACCAAATCTCTAACTCCTTTTGCAGAAATACAGTCCCAAACATTGTATCCGTGTATCCGTCGCCTGCATATACGCAATATTAACTTTGATGTTTGCGTGTAAACCATTATTTTAAATGAGGCCAATTTCACACTGCGTATAATAAACCAATCCCCATGTCTCCATATTGGTTGCTATGGTAAACAGTCTGGTTGCTGTGGAGGGGTGTGTTACATAATATGTTTCTTATGTCAACATGAGAAAAAATAAACAACCAAACACAATCTAAAATAGAGAAATGCCAAATTGGTTGCTATGGTAAACAGTGTGGTTGCTATGAAGGGGTCTTTGATAATGTCCCTCATGTAAGTGTTAAAAAAACCTGTCTCTGTGATTTTCTTATGCTGAGATAGATGTATTCCAATTTTGTTGCTATGGTAAACATTCTGGTTGCTATGGGGGTGTCAGTGACTCAATATAATGTTCCTTGTGTAAATATAAGTTAGTCATAAATATGAGGAGAGGTCAATGGCATAATAATTGGCCCGTTTGACTTTAAGTTATAAAAATCAACCCCCATTCCTCAATTATTTTCCAAAGCTGGAATAGAGTTTAAAGAATATGGTTGCTAAGGTAAGCAGTTTGGTTGCTGGGGAGTGATTTACTATGATTAACACAACCAGATTTGAAAAGCCAACGATCTTTCTGTGTCCTATATTTGTATTTTCAATTAAAAATTTTGCCTGTTTACCCTACCTAAATTAGAACATTTGTGTGCATTTAATTAAGTTGGAACATTAAGTTTCGCTTAATCATTTGCTATACGTTATCCTGTTCATGGGTGATTTGTCTCTTTAGAACAAATCCTAAACTGAAGATATGCTGGTAATACTGGGTTTAAATACTCACAGGCAGCCCACCCGGGTACATTTCAGTGGAAGAGCTGATGGAAACAGCCACAGGGGTCACTAACATGGCACTGGCCCATGAGATTGTGATGGACAGTGCTTTTCAAATCAAGCCTTTTGAGCCGGAGGAGGGAAGGTATGGCATTTATGTTGATTATTATGTTCTTGTCATTACACGTTAATAGAGACAGATTTGTTTGAAATAGTAATATAAAACGTTGTTTTTGCTTTCAGTTTGGAGAAACGTGTGAAGGAAATGATGCACAAAGCATTCTGGGATGTCCTTGAGTCACAGCTGAATAAGGACCCTCCCCAGTTCAACCATGCTATTTCACTAGTTGGTGAAATTAAAGAAGTGAGTGTAGAAGCTGGAATCATTAAAACAATGTGTTTCTTTTAAGTCATAAAATCATGACATTTCAAGAAATAAATCATCAAAGAAAGTTGGTCTCTTCCCAGACCTTGCTGTCTTTACTATTGCCTGGCCAGAGCCGATTGAGAGGGCAAGTCGAGGAGGCTCTGGACCTTTCTTTGATCCAGCAGGAAGCTGAAAATGAAGCTCTAGACATCAGTAAACTAGCGCATTTCATCATCGACATGATGGGGATCTTATGTGCACCTTGCAGAGATGAAGATATCAGAAAGCTGCGTGAAATCTCTGACATTGTTCCCCTGTTTAAGTAAGTCCTGTGAGGGGTAGTTTGTAGAAATACTAGGGGTGTAAAAACAGATTGCGGAACAAATATTGAAAAAATTACACAAAAAAATAAAGTGTTTTTGTAGAGATGGTACTTTTAGTCACTTCTGAAACAGTCCGAAATAAGTGCTTTATTCAATATTTACTAAATACATCAACAGAAGACCCTCTTCTTCTTGACTTGAAAAGAGTGAGCCAGTGTACGGAAGAGCACATTGTGTTTCATCTCCATTTTACCTGTTGAAATACAAAAGGAAAATGGATTTGGTCCAAACCGTTAACATAGAAGATGGCGATGCCCCCAGAGGCTGGGTGATATTACATGCACAAATATAACAGTACCCCCTAGTGTTCTTGACTTTGTAGCTGTTATACCCTGACTTTGTTTAGAGTCAAAAAAGAAACCGCCTCCAAGAGCTCTCCTTGCTCCCACTTACATCTTTTGCTTTTGCAAAGTTTTACGTTTTCTTTTTCTGACTCTAAAAAGTCCAGTTATAAAGGAGAAATGGCATTCTGAAAAGTACATGAATGAAAGCCCCTCCCACTTTTGATATCTGGGTGAAGAATTGAACAGCCAAAACAAATCTATTTATTTAAATCAACTATGTTTTTTCACGTACAAATCACTATATCCATATCATGATGTTTTTTGTTTTTTAATTTATCAACGTTAATGTCAGTGTCCTGTCCTGAAAATCTTTGGCTATTATTTATTTGCAGGTCTATATTTGGAGTCCTTGACAAAATGAAGATTGACATGGCAAACGTGGAAGTGAGCAGCTTAAGGCCTCACCTTCTACAGCAGTCGGTGGAGTATGAGCGGAAGAAATTTCAGGAATTTCTTGAAAAACAACCCAGTAATAAAAAAAAAAAAATCTGTTACTTGGAATAACAAATAATAACAACGTAATTATTAAATAACATAGAAGATATTTTAATGTTATTATCTCTGCCTGTTCCAGATGCTTTGGATTTTACTAAGAAGTGGCTCCAGGACACGGCTGATTATGTAACTGGTGTAGAAAGGGATGGTGGTGCAACATGCACAGCAAATTCTTCTCAACTTCCTCTCACTGTACACAATTATGCCTATTTACGTCTGTTAAAATGGAATCATGATACTGAATTATTCCCTGAGGTAAGTTATTAGTCATATTATTTGTTTCATCTTTTTAAATACACGTGCATTTTTTATTATATGTATTTTAATTTGAATATATACCGTATTTTTCGGCTCATAAGACGCACCGGCACATAAGACGCACCGGCACATAAGACGCACCCAATTTTAAAAGAGGAAGATCTAGAAAAAAAAGATTCTGAACCAAATACTTTTGTAAAATATTTTATATCAACTGTGTAAAAGTTAACAGCCAAACATGTAACATGAACAGACAGTAAACAGTAAAAGTAACAAAAAAAAAGACTGTAATGTTTTTCTTTGCCCCCACTCATCATTCTAAAGTCCACCATTCGTTATCACCATCACTGTTCCAGTGCAACATTGCCCCCACATTAGTAATACCGTAATAGCCAGTAACATTGTCACTACATTACTAATAATAGCTAGTAACATTGTCACTACATTACTAATAATAGCCAGTAACATTGTCACTACATTACTAATAATAGCCAGTAACATTGTCACTACATTACTAATAATAGCCAGTAACATTGTCACTACATCATTAATAATAGCCAGTAACATTGTCACTACATTACTAATAATAGCCAGTAACATTGTCACTACATTACTAATAATAGCTAGTAAGATTGCCCCCACATTAGTAATAATACAGTGGTTCTCAAACTTTTTTAGTCGAGCCCCCCTTTAAAAGAATCTGGGCACCCCCGATGTAAAATAATAATTATTTAATAGTTAATTAATAATTATTTTAATGTAAAATAAATGTAACTACTCCTTAATGTTAAATAACTCATTATTTATACCTTATTCAAGTGACAATTCGGTTGCATGTGAGATGTACCGTTGAGAGATGATTTGAGTTTATTAAAGAAGAGTTTCAGTCATTGAGAGAGTATTGTTTTCCTCACGCGAGCGAGCGAGAGAGAGAGAGAGAGAGAGAGAGCGCGCTGTGCATCTGTGCACCTTTGATTTTTGTCAGCTTATGAAAACCCACATAACTCCATTAATGAAAGATCAAACTGTCCAAGTTTGTGAAACTGTCCAAGTGAATGTTTAGTGGAAAAAACCCCCTCACAGACTGAAGACGATGCAGATCGATCATCATCTTATCGTCAGATAAACTATTAGCTGTGCCCATTTCACATCTTGAAATGTATTTTAGCGTGAGAAATCGGGTTTGTAGCGTGAGAGATCACTCAAATGCGAGAGTTTAACGTTCAATGTTTAAGCTCTGTAGTTTCGCTCGTGTGTATGAATGCGGAAGCACCGCACTGCTGCGGCCAAAGGCTTTGTGGGAAATGTATTTTTTTTCCCCGTTTTCGTTACGACCACGCTATGGCAGAGATGGGCGATGATGTCAGCGCGCAGCGCTGGGTAAACAAATATGGCCGCGGCTTCGGCCCAGCTTCGGAGCTCTTACGCCTCTCATACGGCCGTGACCGGACTTCGCGGCGTTCTGCATTCGGTCGATAAGACGCACCAACTTTTCCTCCTCAGTTTTGGGGAAGAAAAAGTGTGTCTTATGAGTCGAAAAATACGGTAATAACTTGTGTCTATAGGCTAGTTGAATCATAAAAAAAAATAATCAATTCTAAGAAAAGTAACCCCCTATTAGTATTTATTATACAAACTGAGTGATATAAAACAAAATGTATTTCTCTCTTTTATGATGGAGTAGACTCTTCTGATGGATCAGGGCAGATTTCAAGAGATACAGCGGGAGCTGGAGCAGGTAGCACTGGTGGCATCAGTGCTACTGATAGTCTACAACAGTGCAGGGGAAGCCATCTCTGGATTACCGGGCCTCATGGAAAGACTCAAAAAAACCATTAGGATTCTGATAGCAGAGATGCACATTGAGTAAGTAGCCCATCATTCAGTGCTTCTCTGCACCCTCGCACTCTTACTAACAACATTACCTTTCTTTCTCAGCTCCTTCGACGAGGAAGAAACCTTTGCAGCTATTGCAGAAAAGCTATGCTTGGAGATTAGAGGTTGCTTATCTCAGCATGGCTATTCTCCATTTTCCTCAGAGAGAGAGAACACTCTGAAAGGACAAATCGTAGCTGCAAAGTCTGCAGACAACCCCATTCGCAAAGTCATTGGTATGTAATTTACAACCTCCGATCTTTGGAGGTTTTCAGTCTGTTTTTAAATGTTTTAACAGTTATTGTCTACAGTATTTCACAGAGAGACATTGGTCCCTGTGGATTATGAAATTTTACGAATTCAAATGGGTTGCAATGCTATTAAAAGATCTTTAACTGTTTGTTTCATGATTAGACTCTCGAATCCAGAGTTTCCTTCTTGACTTCCTGGAATCCAGTTCCCACCGGAGTATCCCAGCACCCCCTGGAGGTCTGACACCCATCCACAAAGAATTGCAGGAGATTGCTGTTAAGTTGGGGCGTGTGGTGACCTTCAACAAACTTGTTTATTCTCCATTCTATCAGAAGATCCTACAAGACGTTGTGATACAGGGGTGAGGCTTTAATAATAACCACAAGTTGTCACGATATTTACCTATTGCAGTGTCTAAACGCTCACTCACTAGTATTTAAAGCTTTCGTACCAGATTCCTGCAAGGAACTGAATAAATGAATATTCATGACTTAATTAAACCATGAATGGCTGTTTGAATGGGTAACATAAACGACATGAATTCTAAAATATGTAAATATACAAACTTTTTTTGAGTTTTCAAGAATAGATGTTGAGGGGGATGTAGATAATTTTAACTGATGCTTTAGTTGGAGAGGTTTCACTCTGGTCTAAGTGTGTCTTTATCGACAGTATAATATAATTTACCGATAACCCACACAGGGTTCATTGGATTCAAATGTAATGTTTAATTCCAAACTTTCATCTTAATCAGTCGTTATCTTGTGCGCCGCTACGTTTAACAGTGTGCTTAATTGCTGAAGTAACACTAATATTAACACAATGCTTCTGTCAATAAACACGTGAGCTATGCTGAAACCTTGGTTTTGCTTTTATTTTATGCCATTAATAATTCATTATGTTAATAATACATTGCTATTCTTTTTTTTGCTATGGACAAAAAAAAATTCTGAAGTGATCAAACTTTGCCAATAAATCCAAACTGGTCTGACTTGGGTTGCTATATATTTTCAAACTGGTACCGCTAACGGAATTCTGGGGAAAATGCTCAGAATTTTTCCATTTACTTAACATGGGGTCGAACTTTGTAAAGCTGTGACTCAAACTGAGAATTTCATAGAAACTTCACACAGACAAAAGTTGTGGAGGTTATCAGTCTGTTCAAGAACTTACCAACCACTGTGCAAAAATATTTGAACCCCAGATAAATATTTACTCTTGATTTATATTGGCCATTGAAAATAAATGGTAGAGTTAAATAAAACGGTCTTCTAGATTAAACAACATATAAAAGGGGCTTTATTTATGTTAATCATAGTAACACATTTACCACACACTATTACCCTAGCAACCAATTTCTTCCTAAGCTTCAGAAAATGAAGGAGATGGAGGTTGGTTTATTTTATTCATATTGCCATTGAAAACTTTGTATGATCTTAAATACCTCCATAGCAACTAAAAATTCACCTTGGCAACCATTCAACTTTGCTAATGGAAATACTTTAAAATTGCATTTTTACAAGCCAACATCAAAGTGTGCACAAATTTAATCATCATTGTCCTTTAAAGTGGTTTAAAATGTTATTTCGTAACACACGCACACACAAAATTGCATTTTTAATTTTCTTTAAATTACATTTATCAATATTGATGTCATTGGATATGTTTGGGGTCATTGTCGGCTTACATGATGGACACATATCTACCTGTATTTCTCAGCATTGATCCTTGAATAATGGATTCAGCATTGAACCCCATTAATCCTGACCACATCTTCAACCCCTTTTGCAGAAATGCAGCCCCAAATGTTCAAGGAACCTCCACCATGCTTCACCGCTACACACATACTCTCATTTTATGAATCATTCTGAAGCCTTCGATGGACATTCTGCGTTCTGCTGCAGCCAAATGTACCAAATTTTGACTTGGCACCCCAGTTTCTATGCCATCGTAGATAGATGGGTGTAACTGGGTCCTAAAGAGCGGAAGGAGATGTTGTCTAATCGAAAATATTACATAGGTAGGAGTCAAAGATATGTACATGTATAAGATATCTGTGGATAGGAGTTGCTCTGTTTAGTGAGTAACCATGGCACCCTACAAATACTGCAGAGATGATGATGTCACTCCTCCCGATCTATTGGCTTCAGGCAATTCTGAGCGGGTTTCACTGCTGCAAATCTTCCATTTTCAAATTGTAATATGTTTGAAGTGTCTTGCTTCTGCTGCACAGGGTTTCATTGGACCACCACTGTGTTTCATGGTGTTCAGTGCTGCATCTTTCTTGAGAGAAAGAGGTTGAGCAGCACTTTATGAATGCCCAGTCTTTGAAATCTTTGTCTAGGAGAGACCTCGCTGATGCTTGGTCTTGTTGCGTATGTAATGCCATGGCAGTCTTTCTCAACCTCACCTAGGTAGCAGAGTTTGGCTGTTCCTCCCCTCAGTTTTAAACCTCTTACATTGCTGTTTCTGTTTCAGCTCATGACTGAGTTTTAAACTATATGTGAAATTGATGATCTCTAGAATATGTTTAGTATAACTGACTGATCATACATACACCTGACTGTAATCTTTAAAATGTCCCTGATTGTGCAAGTGTAGCTATAATAATCGATGTTTGTTTGTTAGTAACACAGAATGTTGGATATTAGAGTTCTAGCAACAAATATTGATTTGATTGAGATATTTATTTGTTCGCTCTTATTTTTTCGTAATTAACAAAAACCCAAATACGTTTTTATTTCTGAAAGCATTCTTTGTTTTCAGCATTTTCACACCTAAACCTTGTGAACATATTTCTCCGCGCCGGAATATAGACCTGGAGAATCCCGTGATTTGGTTAATCGTAAACTAATTTAGAGGAAAAAAAAATCCATTTTACAGCTTTAACGAACTACCGCATGATTCCACCAGGTGGGACACTATGTACAAGATCTGTTCCTTCAGATTTATCTTAGGTTATCGTTCATATCCGCCAGTCCTGTAGGGGGTAGTAAAGCTCGGCGAGGAGGGTGCACTCCCACGAAGAAGCAGCTTCAAGCGCGTTCCCGAGCGCTCAGCTGAGTGAGCTCGAGCGAGTAGGGCTGATAGAGTTAGTTCGTCACCACCAGAAGGAAACGACCCAGCGACGGGTAAATATACCCGAAATGACGATAAAACCCTCCACGGATCGAAACGGATATTTATAACTCGTCGCAAGGCTCAATTTGGTTCCTGTAGATGGCTTAATAAGCGAGTTGTGTGCAGTTAAAATGAGGGAGCTTATGTTTTTTTCTTCCTCGTCGTCCAGCGAGAGGACAAGATGGCAGCGCGAGCGCGTCGAGCATGCAGCGGGTGCGAAATAAACCCCAACATGTTCACCCAAACCCCGCAGTACGACAACAGTTCCTGTCTGTGAAGGTATGGAAGGTATTCAAGACTTAAATGTGCATCGTGTGGGGAGCAGTGAGGACACACAGTCAAGCTGGAAGTGAACGCGAGCTCACAGCCGAGGCGAAAAAAGTTGCCACGCCACACCAAAAAACTTTGAAGCAGTTTTGGCAGGACGTAGTTGTCTGTTTTGGTGGCGTTTGGGTTTATTTTGTTGTTAGAACGTGCTTTTTGGAATATAAGTTTACATTTAAATCGATAGTTGGTTTTCTTCAGTAAAACCTGTAATGTTTACCCAAGTCCTGCATGTCGTAAAAAAAGCATATAGTCATTAAATATGTATACTCTTGATAATACGAAGTTTAAATTGTAGCAATTAACATGGTTTCTGCTTATAAACTCGACGTTTTACGCTGTAGCGATTTGACATGTTGCTCGACTCTGGCCTGGTAATCTGATAGCAGCTGACTTCTCTTTTTTTCAGTAACTCGAGGGTGCTTTGCTGGTGAGGCTCAGCACAATATAAAAAGTTTGTTATATAATGGGCTCATTTCCTGTCTGCACATCGCATGCTAGTCCATTCTGCATTTTCCTTTTGTAGTTTACTTCTAAATCTCTGAAAAGTCCCAATTTGAAGAGTGTTTGGTGTCTTGTTTTGCAGTGTGGACATTTTGTTTGGTTTGTTTTTTCCACTTCCACATTTTAAGTTTCCCACTTTCATGGAAAATGTCTGGAATAGTGTCCCAGAACTGAATGTTCATGTGTGATTTCCAATAATGATCTGCACATGTTTTATGAAGATTCTTTTAAAATATAAAGCATTTAATTTACTTTTCATGCGTAATTATTAGCAAAACATTGATGTATTTTGCAGCTGCACTTGTTTGTGTAACCCAGATTCCAATCTCAAGCTCAAATCAATCTTTTGTTAATAATGTTAATGATTGTAAACAATCTGAATTACATGTTTTGTTTGCTCATGTTTATCACTATACCAAATGTGTTTTACGTTCAAATTTTTATAGCAGGGGTATTCAACAAAAACTGAAAGAGGTCTTGTTTCATAATTTAGCTCTCGGTCCACAATATTTTAGAGCTCATCAATTTACTGCAATTACTTAAGTAGCCTGTGTGTACTCAGTACTTGAAACTCACATAAAATAACGTTTTAAGAAATGTATTGCTCTGTAACATCGAACTGCATGTATGTTTACAAAGTTATCCAATTTATTAAATAAATTCATAACGTACCAACTCCGTTGAGGTAAGAATTCGTAACAGAGTTTGACGTTGACACGTCTAACAAGAGCCCCTCCTCCTACTAAAATTTAATTAATAATAGGTGATGTGTTAACAAAATATAAATTGCTTTATACCCCAAACTGTTAACTAATGTGTCACTTTAAATTACATTTCTTTTTTACTCTTTTAAAGTGCTAAACATCCTAACAAAGGAAGGAATTTAAGTTTGTCTCAAAGTCCCACCCTCCTCTGCTTCTGATTGGTTGGATCGCTAGTGTCTCCCAATGAAACGAGGGTTTATTTAAATTTTGCAGTTGAATCATAAAGATCTTTAAGTTTGAATACAAATTTAATGAGCTCCTTCACATTTATTTATGCCTTTACTTCAGTGTCTTATAATGTGTGCTTACAGAACTCCACTGAGGTGTGCTTTTTGTCCATTAAACAGGTCCAGACTAGTGAACAGACTCATTGGTTAACTATTTTAAACTAAAAAGAATAGCCTCTAAACTCTATTAAAATTGTTTGTGTGCAGGCCTGTTTTACAACTACAAATGTATTTAAATAAATAAATACAGAGCCTATAAATCTAGCATTTCAGGAAATTTTACATCCCAATCATTTCCTGCAATTACGCCTTAATAGAGTGAGCAGTTGTTAAATGAACAGGTGCTTTCCTTGTGCCATCAAACGCCTATCCCCATTAGGTCTTGACACGAGGAAAGGTCAGTTGCCACCTGCTTATAACAGAAGGCAGTGACGTTTGGAAACATTTGAGGGACCTGTAACCCTACACTATTGCTGGTGCCTCCTTGCTACTGGGGGATTACTTTGCTCCAGGACAGCCCTCGCAAAAACCCTTCTCCAGATGGGACTGTCCTTTTAAAGCTGTTGAGCAAATATCTGAAAAGGAAGTGTGAAGGCTTTTTAGCAAGGTGGAGTCCATCATAATTGTATTCGGCCAGCAGCGATATGCCCTATATTACATAAACTCAAAAGTAAAGTTTTATTAAATGTTTACTAGATCACCAGATTTAGTTGTCTTAATAGTGTGAGAGCAGCAGTATCCGTGTGTGTGTGTGTGTGTGTGTGTGTGTGTGTATGCGCTAGAGCCGCACCTGTCCTCGTGTCTGAACTTGTGCCATATGTTGTTCCAGTATAAGTAGTGTGTCTCTCATGAAACTAAGACTGCTAATCCTCATGGGTCAACTGTCTGTCTGTATTGGCCTAAATGGATACTGCATATATAAGTAAACTCGATTCTAAGTAATTTAGTTCATAAAGTAGTTTGGTATGCAAAAATATCAGAGTGAAGAGCACTCTGGGTATACTAGGGCTGTAACGGTACGCTAAAATCGTATTCGGTTCGGTTAATTTTCGGTACAAAACAATAAGAACTTACAAAATCTTTATTTTGAAAAGCTGCCAATTCACAATAGAATTCTTGCATAAAATAAATAAAAGTGACACATTTGGGTGATATTTTAAATAAATTGCACTCTATAAAGAAATACACATTTTTTAAATAAAAAATGAAATACTGCAACTAGTTAGGACCTGAAAAGTTTTAACACGAGCAACAGCTTCAGCTTATGTATCAACAAAACTAACTATTCAAGTTTTAAGTTTTTGGCTAAAAAGATTAAGCTATCCACATTTTCTGAAGAGAGCACAGATCTGGTTGCAGTGACAATATCTCCAGCAGTAGAAAATGTTAGATGTGTTCCGATCTCCGTGGAACAATGTCGGCATACAACTTTAAATTTATCCACTCGTCTATCCCTGTTATGTATTTTAA